>OZ009950.1:34220054-34820054 GCA_963932025.1 Erebia epiphron
TGAAAGCATTGCTTGTAACATATTCATAAAATACTTCGCTCTTCATCCATCCACTTTCTAAACGTTCAAGTACCCGTGATCCTGGTATATCATCAACGATGGCTTTAGGGAGTCTGACATAAAGGAATATTACTAGAGGAACCTCTGATGCCACGGATGATAAATTGTCTCAATTATGCTATGTACCTAGACTTACGCGTTCGCGTGGCATAAGTTTTTTAATTCCCATAGGCGTTCCTTAATTTTCCGGGATAAAAAGAACCCATGAAAAAAAACCCGTCGATCCGTTGCTCTGTTGCGGCGTGATTGAAGGACTATTTAACGTCCTTTGGGATAGAATTTATAAAAAGTGTGAATTATGTATTTCATAATTTAAACCGGTAGCCCAAATATCAAGTTTCGCGGCTATTTAACTTGAAAAACGCCGGCCTTTTACACCAACTTACAACCCCCATTTTACCCGTTTGGGGGTAGAATTTTGAAAAACTTACGTACGTAAAAAACACACGTACTTTTTTATATTATACCGAAAGCCAAAATACCAAGTTTCGTTGTTATAACTTGAAAAATATGTTGATAAATGAAGGACATTCATCCCCTATTTCACCCCTTAGGGGGTCAAATTATCAAAAATGGTGAAACACGTACCTCTGCATATCTAACTGAAAGCCCAAATGCTAAGTTTCATCACTATAACTTGAGAAATCAAGGACTTCCATACTTACTTTCAACCCCTATGTTACTCCTTTGGGGGTGGAATTTTGAAAAACTGTGCTACACGTACTTCTTTATTTATTACCTTAAGCCAAAATACCAAGTTTCGTTGATACAACTTGAGAAATATCTTGAGAAATGAAGGACTTTCATGTAAACTTTCATCCCCTATTTCACCCCTTCGGGGGTAGAATTTTCAGAAACTGTGAAACACGTATTTCTTTATTTTTTACCGATAACTCATATACTAAGTTTCATGGATATAACTTGAGAAATGACGGACTTTCATACAAACTTTCAACCCCTATTTCACCCCTTTAGGGGTGGAATTTTGAAAAATCCTTCCTTCAGTCAGGACTTTGAATTTTATATATATAGATTAACAATAATTTCAATGGTTATTTAACCAAAAATTATATCATAACAAAGCCAGTTTTTCAGTTTATAGACAGGCACTAAGCCTCATATGACTTAAGAGTTCTCTTTGAGCGAATTTTAGAAAGCCAAGAGGAAAATTATGGTTATAACAATCATACCGGCAAATCCAAGACACTTGCTTCGATCAACTGATATGAGTGTGATCGCTGAAGCATAATCTGAAGATATACGGTAATCAGAAATGGATTCTGAAAGTGTGGATTATATCTCTTAAACGAGACACTGTGGATTAAACAAAATATGTCAAAGATTATTGCAATATCCATACAAATTCTAATCTAGAATAAACTGAGTACACCAAAGCTTCTTGAAAATTGCAGTTACAAATCGAGGACGAAAGCTCTAAGTCTAACTTATTTATTTATTGAAAAACTTCTTCTTGAAATGTACAGAAACTCGAGATTTTTTTAGCTAAGTTTAGTTAGTAGCCTGAAGTAGTCGGTCCACAAGCTCCTGCTACCCGGTCCAGTTTTCTGGAATAATGTAAAAAAATAATTGGTGTTCATATCACCCTACCAGATTATTTTAAAACGTAAAATAAAAAAAACTAGTCAATACTCGACCGCCAAAATATAGTCAAAAATTTAAAACCGTCTTCATGGTCGCTAGCTAATCATTATACGACCACTACTATGTAGTCAAACTAATGCAAATAACCACATGGTCGTTATCTAGTCCGTATACGAACACAAAAATATTGTATTTTTTATTACGTACTTTTTTTGTATATAATTAAATCGATGGTCGAAAAATGATCCGTTGCCGACCACTTTGTTTTACATCATCAAAATACGTTTAGATTATTAGGTTTTCTCTATATTTTGCTGGGCGCAATCTGACGTTTAAATAAACCATACATAATAGGACTAGCTGATGCCCGCGACTTCGTCCGCGTGGTTTAAGTTTTTTGTTATTCCCGCGGGAACTCCTTAATTTTCCGGGATAAAAAGTAGCCTATGTCACTCTCCAGGTCCTCAACTATACCCATGCCAAAAATCACGTCAATCCGTTGCTCCGTTGCGGCGTGATTGAAGGACAAACCAACAAACCAACAAACCAACAAACCAACAAACCAACAAACAAATGTCAAGAAACAATAAAATTTGCGCTCATATTTTGCAGCATGTTAAAAAAGCTCAAAAATGATTCGTTTCAAACCGCTAGTTTACGACCATATTGTGTTCGTAAACGGGAGGAAGCTAAGTTTTAGTCGGTCCATTAGCGACCACCATTTGTTTAAATAAATACGCATTTTGTGGACAAAATATGGATTCTAAGATATAATTTAATCATATTCTGACACCTCAAGCACAAAATTTATGCTTTGTGCATACATTTTGTCTTTAATTAAACATGTTTTACTCATGATTTAAGTTTGGCCTCCTCACTATTTTTTTACTAGCATTTTGCTCCAAAATCAATGTGTGTGCTCGGGTGGCTCGGGCTCAGATTCATCGGCTCACAGAGTTATACACTGAAATATATTGGGTTCGCCAAATTTGAACCGAGAGTAAGGGGTAGATAGAGCATGATCTTCAAGAAAAAAGAGTGATATTACAACTGTTTTTGGTTGTTTTCGGAAAAACGGTCGTGAACGAGGGGTTGTCGGCGAACTGACGTGTTGACCCTATTTACGTTTCGTTGAATTTTCTTATCACGCGGACGAAGTCGCGGGCATCAGCTAGTTTAATAAATAACATGTATATGTCACCGTAAGATTGTAAAAACCGTTAGATTATAATCTAGCTCGCGAAATTGTAAACTTTCGATTATTTTTCGGTAGATTGTAATCTGTTAGGTTCATTAACCCGATGCAGGCCGGGCACTACTTGATTATTTATGTCGAACCCTAACCTAACTACAAGAGACAAGAAAACGTAAATACAATGAATATTTCAAAAATTTACACTTAAAACATTGAACGGTTCACAATCTTTCGACTGTTTTTTTCATTCGCTGACTGTTTACAATCTATCGAAAAAAAAAGCTTTAGATTACAATCTTACGGTTTTTATAATCTTACGGTGACATAGATATCATAGAACCAAGTAATGCCATCACAATTTCACTACCTAACACAATAATTAGAACCATAAAATGAAATTTTTGAGAATTATTTAAACACAAGAATAGAATAAGTTTTGAAATTAGAAGTTCAATCAAACTTTCACATACGATTAGGAATATGTCTCACAGTCTCATGCAGCATGGCTATTGGCATTTGGCTGCACTGCGCTGTTTTGTCTTAATTTATTAATTGCACGATATTTGCCTATTGGCAATCTTCGTGCGCATTGCATTTCTATTGGTGCATTCTATAGCGGGTTTCCCGTTGCTACATTCACTCGCGTCATCTCAAACGCTCGATCAGCACAAAGTTCATTCCGCTCAGTCTGCCGCGGAAAGTCGTGGGGGTGTTACGTGTAACAGCGCTGTTAGGAGATTAGAATTTGAAATTGCATCGGTCCCTTTTCAACCGGTAGACCTGATTTTATCTATTTATATAGAAATATAGACGTTTTATATAAGTAAAATAAAACTCAAGTGTTAAGTTAATTTATGTTTGTGTAATTATAAGACTTTTTAGTCAGTGCAAGTGGTTTTTTCGCGATTTACCCGACTGCACTTTGGTTTGTGTGCTTGGTCAACGGTGAAGAAAGGTGAGTTTTTGCTCGGTTTCTATGGTTGATGGTTGTATTTTATGGCGTGGCTGGTGCCGGGTGGTTGCCCCGGGCCCGGCGCGACGGCAGGGGAGCTCGGAATCGATTGTCCCGGCGAAGTCGACAGTCGACATACCTACCTATAATGCCTACTTACACCCTCGCTCTCGCACTGTCTATAGTCTATACCCATTTCGTTTTACAGGGCTCCAATTTAAATATATTATAACATTTATGATTAATTTGAGTATTGAAAAGGCAGCCAGCTGTATTAAGCTCGGATCGATTGAATCGAATTATTACTTATTATATTTAGGTAGGTAAATTCAAATCATCAAATGCAATGAGGTAAATTAGGTAGATGAATATTGAATATCCCCATTTAGTATTTAGGTATCTAATGTAGTGCTCGGTTTTATGAGGAAAAATTAGTTACAATGGGTACCTAATTACCCTATAAAATATGAAAAGGTTTATTAAGTAGTTAGGTCTCGTATTTTTTATCCTACGTAAGCTATCTTTATAACCCAGGTATTACGTTCTAAGGGTAAGTACCTACTTTCTTATAATAAGAATTATCTCAAAGAAGAAATTTAAATAAACGGCATATGATAGGTACCTACTCGTAAGTCACGTTTAGGTGCTGTGATCGCGATGCATATCGATACGTGACTGTAACAAAACTGCCAATCTTTATTCATTGCATTTTGATCAAAACTAAATAGCTATGAATAACCGCCTAGGTATATAAAATTAAAAACAAAAAAGTGTACTAAACATGTAGGTATTTTCTACTTTGAGGGTATCAAAATATTTTCGGTTACGGCCATTGATTAATGATTGAGCAGATGCGGCATTTATGTCAAAATGTTTAGCCAAACAATCCTAAAAAAGAATTCATACATTTTGTAAAATCACCACATAAGTAAGCTGTTTGGACATAACTAGGCATGGGATGCACAAATGATATCTAAATAAACTTTACATTTAAACAATGCAACAATTTTATTTTTTCATGTAGGTACCTAACATAACATGACAAGTGAATGTCGTCGGATTTACCTAGGTGGTATTTATAGACACTTATATGTCCCTCTTCCACTCCAGTGTGGCGCCATTAGCTGTCCTTTTCACAGGGTAGGTAGGTATAGGTACACGTCTGGAATGTTGGCATTTCGCGCTGAAGGCACGCGGGGGTCGCGGAATCCTGGCTTAGAGACCTAGCATTCCAACTACTCTCACATTATGGTTTAAATGGTGTTTTGTTACAGTTTGCATTGCGTGCTTCACTTGCCTTCTGGAATGCGTATGTTTTTAATTTCAGGGGCTATTTTTCGCGTGAAATCTTTAGAACTGATCTTAGAATCTTGTTCGAAGTCTTGTCTAAATTCAGGGTTAAGTTAAATTGTATTTAAGTAGGTAATTAACCAAACATTACCGTAAGTAATTAAGCTTAAACCATATACCTAAATCTAAATTGAAATGGATCTCAAAGAGTGTTGAATCTGTATTTTTTATATTATTGTAAATTTCACTGCTCAATAATCTGCCTTAAAAAGCCTTCCTTCTGTTAGCTTCACTTACTGATGGTACCTAATAATGTTAGTAACTTTACGACGCGTGTAAATTATAAATGTGCCGTTTAGCATTTAGGTAGGGGAACTAATCTAAGTTTGGAGCAGAGTTCAGAATTTAAACAGGTTTAGTTACAACCAAAATGACCAATATTGGATGAATTCTCAATCACATACCTAAATCAATCAGTCGCATAACGCGATTAACTAACTAATTCAATTTGCGGCGATGTGGCAAAATTAGGTTAGAACGTAGAATCCGGATGCGATATGACTGACGCCGCATCGTTCCGGCCACGGCAGATAACCACGATTTATCAAGCCAATGAGCTGAAATGACCGATCCAGTCGTTAACTCGGATTTAGTGTCTGGTAGCACGCACTGGGTAAGCGATTAAGTTTTTAGTTTTGCCCACCTAGCTTGTCCAAAAACCGTTTATACCAAAACAGTTAATCGACAGCCAAATAAAGCAAAATTAACTTAAATTCTCAATTCTACTATGACAGTAATTTGAAATGTGATGAAGTAGGTTGGGAATCAGAGAACTTTGACGAACTCCGTGGCGCAGTGCTGAGCGCTGTTGTCTTCAATTGCGGAGGCCCCGGGTTCGATTCCCGGCAGGGTCAATTTGGGAATTTATAATTTCTGAATTTTCCCTGGTCTGGCCTGGTGGGAGGCTTCGGCCGTGGCTAGTTACCACCCTACCGGCAAAGATGTGACCCAAGCGTTTTAGCGTTCCGGTACGATGCCGTATAGAAACCGAATAGGGGTATAGGTTTAATATAACTGCCATGCCCCTAAAAGGTTAGACCGCTACCATCTTAGACTGCATCATCACTTAACATCAGGTGAGATCACAGTCAAGGGCTAACTTGTAGTAGATTTGAAAAAAAACTACTTTATGTTACTACAAGTTATAACAGCTAATCGCTTTTAATCAATGTGTCAAGTAGTGTTTCAATTTACTTACCTATGTATTTAATGAAAATAATTTTAATTTTATTTAGAGACTCGAGCTGGTGCCTCATTGTACAATGTATTCTAAAGTTTTGAAGCTTAAATGTGAGAAGTAAAAAAGAAAATCCGTTAAGTTTAAGTAATATAATGATTCATGCTTAAACGATTAAGTCTTAATGAGACAAAAAATATAAAGTTACAGTTATTCATATTCATGCACGAGGCAGAGTAATTAAAATATCACCAACGGATTACGATGATGGCATAAAAACTGTCCAAATGAGACTGAAATAAGAATGCGCAGTCCTAGCAAGTGCGTTCCGGTGTTTGAGCCGCCAAGAGCGGTAGTTAATTAGCTTAGCAGTTAATTATTAAATACCACTTCACAGTTTTCTTATTTTAAACACAATGTGCGTGAAAGTTTAGAGTTTCGGTGTAAATAGACAAATATTTGTACGTGTATCTTCCTATGCATTTCTTTCTACCTGAACTCTTCTCACATATTATAAAAAGCGGGCGAGGTTAAAGCCTTTTATTTCGCGAACGAAGCTATGCTCAGGCAATAAAGAATGAAAATACATATTTTAACTTTCTAACGGACGCTGTCACGTCTTCTTTTTCCCTTGTTGTTTACCATAAGCGAAGGAAGGAAGGTCGGTCAGCAGAAAGAATGAAATTTCATAAAACTCGGGCTGCAGTTCAGAGAACTGGGTTCACAAAAGTAACGAATATTTTTCAAAATTTCTCTGCGTATTCCTAGTAAAAGCGGATTTTTAATTCTAAAATCGTGAGAAAAACTGACGCGATAAAACTTTTAATGCAAACGTTTGGGGTAATATTAGAACCATCGTGATTCGGACATGATAGCTTATCGCTTGTTGAACTTATCGTTCCGCTTATTAGCGTTTGAAGAGGAATTCGGGATGCTGTTGACATTATAGCCCTTATCTCTGTATTGTCAATACCGGCATTTGGTGCTGATAAAATGTATCGAGTTTAGCTTTTATCTGATCTCTGTAATCGCGATGCTCATATCTTTGCTTTAGAAAGGAGAAAGTTTGTATTGGCTGTAGTTTTTTAACATGTTTGAAAGTTTATTTTTTACTTAATCGTTTTAGATTAGTATAGTCAACTTATATATAGATGAGTCAACTCGCATGAAGCTCTGTGGATTTTCATTAAGTACTAGACTTTATGAATTAATGCTTGGAGCCACATGAATGACTGCACATTGCTTATTCCTAGAAGATGCACTTGGGATGCTAGCAGTATTGTCAGTTGGTACAGCTTATATGCATGAGAATCAAAATGAAATAATAACCTTTGGTACCATAACCGAGGTATTGTAATGAACTCTCAAATTTCAACCTACAGTTTTCATTACAACTCTTCATAATCGTAAAAACATTTACTTACTCATAAATCATAATATTACAGTGACTTTCGTAGACAATACAATTCACGGCGCTACAGCCAGGCCTGCATAAAATCTAAATAATTATACCATTAACAAAACTTTGAATCTTATTCAACCGTATCAGGTGTCATTTTGGAACAACAAAGCATCAAGTTCATGCATTATTGACACAGGTGATGGTAATGCTATGGTGTAAACAAGAGGTTTCAATAATTTATTAAGTGGAACAGTCAGATCTGTAAATGGAGTTGTATTTATAATTTAAATGTGCTTCATGTCGCGTACTTCTAATCTGAATACATAATATTTCGTTGGACATGGGTATGACAGGTTGGACATTTTCAATGGTTTTGTTCAAAATGGAGCCTGAAATAATATGTTTCTCGTAGAATTATATAGAGCGAGATCTAAGATACGTGTGCAAACTGAAATTCCAAAGATAGTAGGATTTGCCTGTCTCCTTAATTAAGCTGATGATTATCTCCACGGGACATGGTCGATTAGAACTTTCGAATAACGTAACATCCCCGCAATTGAATTGTAAATACTTATATATGTCAGGTGTAGGTAGAAAGGTAACTCCTGTAACAACCACCGAGCCTAATTAAAAATGTAAGAATGTATTCGCTTCACTTGAACGATCCTTTATTCACTCCACAGGGAGTCCTTAGTATAATATACGCCGGCCTTTGCTAAGCTCAGCTTATTATGCAATGCCAATTTTACATTACGCGTAATTACCTACTCCAAGTGCAAGCTGAATAAGGAGCGAAGAGTGAGTTTTTATGAGTAACATGTCCTTTTAAGTTCTATGCACGGTGCGCCTTGCTCATGAAAATGAAAGTTTAAAACGGAATGAGTCAATAGTCAATACTATCAAGCAAATAACTGAAATACTCTATACAGAATACCAAATATTATAATCCAAAAGAGATGTTTTAAGTCGTCGCATTTCTACTTTTTATACGACTGCCTGAAAAAAGGAGTATATTGTTTTCAGGGTTCATGTATGTATGTATGTATGTGAGTTTGTATATTCCACCATAACTTCTATACGCCTGAACCGATTTTGATGAATGAGGTATCATTAGAATCCCTAGCTTATTCCGGGTGACATAGGCTAGTAAAATTTAAAAAAAAAATGATGGGGTGACCATGGTCCCGCATTAAAGACTAAAGTTGAAAAAAAAATATTTGAAAATGAGATTAACTATATAATCATCATCTAGAAAATGATGAGTAGATTCCAAAAATATATAACACTATAGTTCAATATCCAGTGATTCACAAAAAAATATCATTTAATAAAAATGTGAATAAAATTCCAAAAGTTACGTGGTAGATAGGTAGTTACGAGCTACGACAGAGCAGTCGTATTTTTTAATAATTTTAATTATTATATTCACTTGTTAATTTCCTTCTTTAAAGACTTACCCTTTAGTATTGAGTCTTTAGTTTGAGAGTAGATAAAGGCTGCTCGAATAGATGGGATGCTATATAAATTCAAGGACGATGCTTTAGGATCAGTTAACCTTTGCCTCTCATCTTTGAAGTGGTAATAAAAAAAGATTTGTCTATGTCACATCCTCTGCGATGAATGCGTTTCGTTTATTATGCACGATGCGTCGACCAACACGGCTCCAGCTGCGTCCAGACAATGGAGCACTGAATTAATCATATTGTTGTAAACCATTTCTATTTCTACAGCGCCTTATTGTGTGAAAAATCAAAGAAGGCTCTGTTGAGAACCTGTGTTGAAGACATAATGTAATGAAGTCTGAACTCTGAGCGTAAATCCTGACTGATATGTGCTCGTGGTTTTCTCGAAATGTCTTCTCATCAAACTTTTTGAAACCCCTTTATTTTTAAACTATGGAATAGTAGATTTAAACAAAAGATAGTACCTAGCTATGTGCATCCCAATCATACAACAAATACATAAATTGTTTTCTGCTTTAATTCACGAATCGATATCGGAAGCATACTCGTAGGTAATTTTAATTTTGTATACATACAAAATACATGTATTTTGTTAGTGTCATATCGTATCCTTAAAATTGAAAAGAATATTTCAGACTTTTTGGACAGTATCATGACGGTGAATCCTAATTTGGAAATGGAATTTACTTTCCGAGCTGCAAGTTTAAATTTGGAAGTGGCGTTCCAGGCTCCAGCCCAACATGGCGCGGGCGACAGTGTCAAGGTCACGGGCGCAGCGGCAGAGCGTTGACTGTTTTTGTTTTTGCTTTTTTCTTAAGCCCTTTTAAACTCAATTGCGTGCAGCTGCATGAGACATGAGTACGGAGTAACGTATGACTCATTAGATTTATTTCGTCGCAAAGCTTTTTATCTTTTCTTTAACGATTTGTTTTTGACTTACGATTGTCATTGACATTGATAGATGTGAGATGCGAGGATTTTAATTTGAGTAGGAGGTTAACTGTTTTGCCTTTTTACGAATAGTGACAAAAATCTTGATTTATTATTTGTACTTAGCATATTTGGATAAAGTACAAAAAGTAGCGGTATTTAATTAACGGTTTAATTTCATGCATTTCACTGTTGTGAATTGCGATTTGCGATGCTAAGTAAGAGAACATCTGCTTTTAATATGGTTCAGTGAGCTAGGCATTATTATCATTTTATGAAAGTAAGTAGGTTATTATGAGTAAATTTAAGGAAAATCAAATATAATTCACTTAACATAGTCATCAAAACTAATGGCTTCATAAACATTATAGGTTGTACATTTAACATATATATGTGAATGCATCTGATTAATAATAATTATGTATTTAGTGTACAGCTGTTGGCTATCCTAATATTTTTCTTAAAGCGAACTGGTTACTTAAATTAAGATGAATAGGGCTGATTTTTAAACTAGTTTTTAAAAAACTTACTAAGTAGTATTCAATATTCTCCCCTAAATTATGTTTAATTGAAGATTTAAAAAAAAACAACAACAATTCAATCAAAAATATTAATAAAACATAGAGCTAAAGATTTTATCAGCATAGAGAGAGCAATCAAAACATGTCTATCCTTATTTGAATTTACAATAAGTAGGCAGTTGCTTATCTGCCGACCTGTCCCGGCCAGAGACGAGCAAGCTGGATAAATCCAAAAGCAAAATAAACAACAGGGAGTGCGTTGAATCTCGATGATACTAAAATAGAACTTCACCGCATAAGGCAAACCACTGAATAAATGTAAACAGCTAGTTACCTATTTCGTTTTATTAAGTCTGTAATTCATTTGTCAGTTGTAAAATAATCAAATAAACGATGGTGCCCATTTAGTGCCCGAGAGACACACAAACAAATTGATTCCCCCACCGTGAAAATTGGCACTGCACAGCTCAAGCCCCTATTCAATGTCAATAAAAATATTTAACAATCTGCCAGACTACATTAGGAACATCGGAAAAGAAAAAGAGTTTAATAACACGCTAAAAAACTATCTGATTGAAAAATGTTACTAAAATATTAATGAATTCTAAAATGATACTGACAAACACTAATACAATCAGTCTCCCTACCACCATGTACTGTTCTGTTTGTTGCCACAACCAAACTGGGTATCCACAGCATGCCTTATTTACTAATGACTATAATATGTTAATTAATTTGCGTCGCATACATATAGCGTCGCTGAGCGACCCTTGGCGCTACAGAGGTAACTAATGTAACTATGGAATTGCAATTTGCAACTAATAAAGAAACTGAAACTAGTTACAAACACAAAACAAATTAAACTTACAAAAAGAACAATCTTATTCAGTTTGACAAGTTTAAGTTTTAGTATTTTGTAGAACTGCCAAGTGCCAGAACAACACCATTAGCGCATTTTAATAATGCTAAAACAAGATACTTAGGTATCATGACATATAAAAAGTTTCATGACACGCTTTATTTAATTACCGCATCCACTGAATATAACGTCCATGTTAAAAGTTGAAACAATTTGTCCATGTATCTATTAAGTAGTAGCAGCGAAGGATTTTTAAGGGCGTTAGTTAAAATTAGATTAACTCTCCGTTCGGTTGGTTTAAATAGGGTTCAAATGATAATGGTGGTTATAAATAACTGAGATTTCGGCTTGTTTGTTTAGGATGGATGTTTCATGTTATACTTAAAGAACTTGATAAAGAACAGAGATTCTTTTTGAAATAAAAGATCGCTGGATGAATAAAGTTTTAACATTCGTTGTTAATTTTAGCAGGGTAGTGTTATTGTTTCTTTAGCAGGTTCGAAATTCGAATCCCACTCACGAAGCAGAAACTTTTTAATTTTTGCAAAGATTAATATTATACGTATCGGTCAGGTATCGAACTTCATACGGGTACGGAACCCTCGACTACCCGTATAGGAAGCCGGTCGCCTAAACCACTAGGCTATAACCGCAATACATATACCTAGGTCCAATTTGAACATCTGTCTGTGTGTCTGTGTGTCACGGTCGGCTACCCACACAACTCTTCTAATGAGTTTTACTTGTTTTTCTGTTCCGGTGCAAAAACTGTATTATATTTGGACAGTGATTGCTCGAATTGCTTAGTTTTTCCGCAACAACATCTTGATTATTTTATTTCCGAGATATAATTGCGTTTGTTTGACATGGACCATGAAATTAGGATTTATATGCGAGGTTTACTTATATTAAAAAAAACCGGCCAAGTGCGAGTCGGACTCGCGCACCGAGGGTTCCGTACTCAAGAAGTAGGTATAATTACCTTTGTTAATGAACCGCAAAACTAACTTTGTTTGTAGAGGTTTACTGTTAATATCAAAAAATTACGTTTGTTGTATGGGAGCCCCCCTTTAATATTTACTTTATTGATATTTAATTATTTATTTTGAAAGGTAATATACAAGTTAATATTCTGTGAAAATTTGAACCGTCTACCTGTTACCGTTTTTAATATTGAGCAAAAAAATACGAAAAAAAACACGTTTATTGCAGGGACCTCCAGCGCTTACCCTTTTTAGGGTTTTGAATGGGTTTTTTGAAAGGCTGAATACTTTAATTTGATTAAAAACCTATAAGATTGGGTAACCCTTACGTTTGGGTAAGCCTATTAAACGGAAACCCTTTGAAAGGATTTCCCAAAAAATAAGTCGAATAGTAGTTAAGCAAAACTAAAAAGCCGTATTGATTGGGTTACCCATTCGGAAGGGGTAACCCACAAAATAATCATGATAACCCTTTCATAGGCGCTTACCGAAACAACCTATATTCAAGCGAATATAGTGTTTAGTAACTCACCAATAGAGTCTTTAAATGTTTGCGTTTTGAGTTCTCGAACGCACGGCGACGCGAATTCAGATTGACATGCAGAAATGTAACTAGGTATCTAATATGAGAGCAGTACTTAGCTGCCGGCGTAGGCGAACGCCTCCGATCGGCGCGTTTCTATGGTTACGCGCGGTCCTTGCGCCCGCGCCGCCCCTCGACCCTCGTCCGCGGTTATTAACTGTAGTGTTTGGTCAGTGGTCTTAAAGAGTTGCACGTGCTCTACTGTTTTAATAATAATGCCCCAACCAAGGAGAGATGGCGTGCATCGATATTTTACTTATGAAAATGGGGGGATAAGTCAGTGTCAGTTGTGTGAAAATAATCCTAAGGTAGGTAAGCTTCCCAGTTAGATTGACTTATTATTTAAGGACAATAAATTAAATTACGTAAGTAATAGGTAGGGTCTGCAGTCTGCACCTATCTATTAGGTATTCATTTTAAAATGTGTTTTATTATTAAAATATTAATTTGTATAGCGTATTTTTGTTAAGTAGGTATATTATTTAATAATAATTATAGTTTTATATTATTCCAATTAATAATCTTCCTACCTAGGTACCTATATTAAGACTAGTAAGGTGCGTTGGGGTAAGATCGTAAATGGGGGAAGACCGTATTTGTTATATGCATATATTTCGAATTAGTAGTTATTTTTCTAATCTGGCAACAAAGCGTGTGACGCTGTGTACCTACCAACCTTACGTACGTAGGTATTTTACTATTAAATTAACGTGAATACATATAATACTAGTTGTTGATGGCACGTCAGGTGTGCAAAAACTCATTTGATTACGATTTCACCCAAATGTTCCCAGACGTCAGAGACTGTATACCTTTTTTCAGTGCTTAGTTTTTTAAAACCCCCGATAGCTCTATAATTTTTTTTACCTCTGTACCTCAACTAGAACCTATAATAATATATGCATGAAGGTTCCGAATGCAGCTATTAGACACGCTTTTGACGCAAAATCTTATAATGTGAGAGGGGGTAAGTCAAAATGGGTTTTTTTGGTGAGATAAATAGTGTTTGAATTTGAAACCGATGTAAATTATAGAGTTTTATGTTAAGTACTAATAATTTTGTTGATATAATAAGTTGCCCGTGAGGATTTTCTGAAATAGTTACGAGTCATTTTCTTCCTGACACAAAAAACTATTGGTTCCACCGTACTAAGCCTCACGTCATATAATTTTATATCTTACGAAAATTCTGCAAAGAATAAGTGTGTTTGTTTTATTTATATTTGAGTATTGGCTGATATTAGTATTTTTACTGTATTATACAAAACAAAATTACAGGTGTTTCAACCAATTTCGAGAACCGGTAACTTTTTTATGTATGTTGTTAACGGGGTAAGACGGAATGATTTATATTACCATCTCACCACTTTTAAAGCCGGGGTTAGTTTGAAAGGAACGATAAATCTTTAAATATGAGAAATATAACTGTCAATATCTAAACAAAAACAATGAAAATTATCTGCGTAAAAAGATAGAACAAAGCCGGGTAAGATTGAAAATCCCAAATTTTCGCGGGAAATGTGTCGTTACAAAAATCACCACACACGCGCGTTTTCACTAAGCGACTGATGAAAGCGTGTATGCAACGATTTTGCCTGTGATAAAATAATTCCTCAATGTTCGGCGCTATTTTCCTTTTTTTATCTTCCCCCATTTTTCATCTTACCTTAGTTATTAAACTATTTTCGCTTTTAAATAATATTGATTGAATATTTATTTAATTTTTTTATGTAACGACTTTTGACAAATAAGTTGTTTTTCTATGTTTGAATATATCGATTCTATTAATTCAACTCGGGAAGTCCCACGTTGTATGATTGTGAAGTGTATGTTTGTTGATACACATTTGCACCTTAAAATATACCGTATTAATACACTTATATTAATATATATACATACGTATATTAGTATATATATACTATATCTTGAATATTACTGAATTGACTTTGAAATCGTTTTAAGAAAATAATTGTAGGTAATACGTGCGCACTTCGAATCAATTCCTGGAATAAAATGAAAGACCAATCAAATAACAGAATCGAGGGTCACGTCACGTGTCGGCAGAGAAAACCCCTTTAAAAAGCGGAAAGCGAAACCAGGAATGGGTTTCCCTTTCATAAGAATAACCCTGGTAAGCGCTTACCATTCGCTTGGTTTCCCCAAACGAAAGGGTTTCCCTTATTATTTGGTTACTGTTTATAGTGGTTTCCCAAATGATTGTGCTTACCCAATTTAACGATTACCTTTTTTAAGGGTTTTGAAATTAAACGGCTTATCCGGTCCCTGGTTTATTGTATGGGGACCCCCCTTAATATATATATTTTTTTAATTTTTAGTATTTGTTGTTATAGCGGCAACGGAAATACATCATTTGTGAAAATTTCAGCTTTCTAGCTATCACGGTTTATGAGATACAGCCTGGAGACAGACAGACAGACAGACAGACAGACAGACAGACAGACAGACAGACAGCGGAGTCTTAGTAATAGGGTCCCGTTTTTACCCTTTGGATACGGAACCCTAAAAACAGTCTTTACTTATAAATGCGAAAGTTTGGATGGATGTTTGTTATTCAATCACGCCAGAACGGTTGAACGGATCTGGATGAAAGGCACAGAGATAGACATTAGTCTGGAATAACACATAGGATACTTTTTATCCCGGATAATTGAAGAGTTCCCTCGGGAACCGAAAAACCTCAATCCACGCGGACGAAGGCGCGGGTATTAGCTAGTTTTACAATAAGTATAGCACCTAAAAGTGCTATTTACTATTTCTAATAACTAGCTGATGCCCGCGAATTCGTCCGCGTGAACGTTCCTTTTAATTAGCCGAAAATATCTACCTTACCACATATTGGAATAGGAAGAAACCTTCCAAATTTCAAGTTTGTATGCTTTATAGTTCCTGAGATATCGTGACTAGTCAGTGTGTGAGTGGAGTGAGTGAATGAGTGGTATTTCGCTTTTATATATAAGATTATAAAAAGTATATAAATTACCTACTTACTTAATTTATTTTTATGACTGTTACCGTGGCCAATAAAAAATAATTTATCATTTATTGATAGGCATTAGACGATTCGCAGCCGGTGTGCGTGCGGCCCGGTGTTGGTGTTGCAGTGTATCGGTAGTCTGTAGTCTGTGGTAATCCTCGGTCGTCGACCTGTAACGGCGAAGCCTCTGGCCCGCCGCGCCCGCGCCGGTCGCCGCTGCACGCGACGCGCGACGCCTCAGGGTTAAGGTCCAGATTACGATGATAACTTAACGTGCTGACGCCGCGCCGTGGGAATCATGATAAATGAGATGTTTTGGGCCAAATAGAAACACTAGGAACGTTTGTGGCAGAAGCAATTTTATTAGACTTTTTAACTTTTAAAGGCACGTTAAAAAATGTAGTAGGTATTATTATTATTACCTACTCTTTATTTTATACACCACAACACATAAATAACACAAATAAATACATAGAAAAAAAAACAAAGAACGAAGTAGAAGTAGGTACATATTATTTGTTCTATTCAAAGAGTTTTTACAGAGTACAAAAGTCACAGACTATAATTTTACATACATAGGTAAAAATACCACAGACAATATAAGTACTACACCTATTAGATTTGCAAATAAAATAAGAATACCTAGGTCCTAGATATGGAACGCGCTTCAGACTTCTGTTTTTCCGCCTCCTGTTATACCTATTGATTCCTTCAAAAAAAGAGTAAATAGGCGAATATTATGTTCTGGGCAGGCGCGCTCCATCTCTCCCGTTGTCCCAGGTAAGCGACGAGAGCGCAACACGATACGACTGCATAGAAAATGTCTAACTTATCTACGCGACAACGTAGGTAGTTCACGTGAGACAGCTCTTGTTTGATACTGTCGCGTAGCGTTGTATCGAGGCGTGTTATCGCATTGGTCGCTCGCGTAGGACATGCCCGTTGTCCTGGGTGAGCGACAGAATGACAGACGTACCCTCCGCAAATTTAAACTTTCCTCGAATGTAATAAAATTATAAAATTAGTTTGACGCAAAATATGTCATTCCTCGTTCAATGGGTTCCATCGAATATGGGCCTTGAAAGTAGTTTCGATGGCATAAAGTATAAACAGTCGCGTTAGAAGACTGGATTACAAGATGCATATCTTAAATTTCGGTACTGGCGTCTGGCAGGTAAGTGAACCGTGGTCCGTGGCCGAGTGGTCACAAAGGCGCTCAGGGCGCGATTCCCAGAGAGACGCAGATTCAAATCCTGCCGGTTCCGCTAATTTTTAATATTATGTAGTTTAAAACCTAGTACTCGTACATTCTTTTTCCACTTCATTCTTTCTAATGTTGAGGTTACCTAGGCCAGTACTTAATTTTCTAAGTCTTTACATCAGATGCGAATCCCTTTTGGTGATCTGCCCACAGGTATTAGGCCTATAGGTATTTTCGGGTTGTTCCACAAATAGGATGACGTTAAAAAAATGCTCCTAGGCTTGGGCAACAACAATTTTCACTCTCAACAAAATAACACTGCGCGATGGACGCCCTTCAAACTTCCTTCATTTAACTTTCAACTTTATCTCAAGGTTCGAAGAGCCACATTTGTAGCCACTCGAGTGTAGGGCTCTTGAAGACACGTTGAATCTCAACAGCTCTCCAGCATCTTGGCCGCATTTATCTCCAGTCAATGCATGCTAAGTGGTTTTTAATTCGTTTATGCCATTTTATTCGGTTCGCAGTGTTGGAGACGTTATATTAAGTATACTTACTGATAACTGATATGTGAGATACTAACTTTTAACACAGAAACAAAAATTCAATAGAACAAGATAAAAAGGTTTTTCTATCGCTTGGTAGGTAGGTATATTTGAAAATTTTACTTTCATAATACTTACTTAATTTTGAATTTGTCATCCCACTCGATATAATTATTACTTAGCAAAAAATATTTAGAGAACCCCCCTTTTTTATCCACTACAAGTCTGACTGCGATCTCACCTGATGGTAAGTGATGATACAGTCTAAAACGGTAGCGGGCTAACCTGTTAGGTTCATGGCAGTGATATTAAACCCATGACCCTTCGGTTTGTAACATTCGTCATATTACCGATTTTAATGTTTGGTACAGATATATTATGCATGTTGCGTAACTTGTATCCCCGTGAAGGATGCCCCTACTATTTTATCTCGGAAAATTACCGCGACAATAACAAAAAAAAAATATCCATGCGGTCGAAGTCGCGGGCATCATCTAGTCTCAAATTAACTAAATAATGCTATAAAGATTGATCAAAAGGCATTGTTTGGGCTTATCTTAGCCCATAGCCCCAGATTTTATACGCGATTAGGATACCGTGCTATATTCCGGCATTCCAATTTCCAACGGAACCCCCAGCTGTGGACCGGTTTTACTGGTTATTGTAAAGCTCTCAAATCCCCGACAGTTTGTTATAGTGTCAGAACAATCGCGGATGGTTATTGATTGCGAGTATTCTGTATCAGAGGCCCAATTTTCCATCATGTGACAGCTTAAAACGTAATAAGTACTCGAACTATTTATGGAGTTCATACTTACATGCTTTATGACGTGCAGGCATCTATGAACTCCGATTACCCGTTTGCCAAACGATTACGATTTCCTTACACAATCGGGGGGCAGATTGTATCCCCAGCTGGGGACCGTTCAAACTGGTTAGTGGTTACTGTACAGCTCTCAAATGCCCGACAGTTTTATGTTGTCGGAACAACCGCAGATGGTCGTTGATTGCAGGTATTCCGTATCATATCGATTACAGTTGAAAAAGTAGTTGTGAATAACTCACCGGTGCAGCCAGCATTCCAAATCGGTTGTGTTGTGGACCATAGAGCCGTATAGTAACTTTTACAGATACAGACTTCAACTTTAAGAAGCTTTATTAGCTAACTTAAAGATTTTTTTAATTCCCACAGGAATTCCCTAATTTATGTCACTCTCCACGTCCTAAACTATGCCCATGCATAAAATCACGTCGATCTGTTGCTCTGTTGCGGTGTGATTGAAGGACAAATCAACAAACAACGTAAAAACGCACTTTTGCATTTACAATATTAGTATGACTCCATGAGGAATTTCTTAAAAACCCATGGGAACTTTAATTTTCGGGGTTAGAAAGTAGCAAGGACCAATGATCTTTTAAATATATAAATTAGATGATGCCCACAACTTCGTCCGCGTGGATTAAGGTTTTTCGATTCCCGCCGGAACTCCTTATTCTTCCGGGATAGCAAACTACCTCTGTACCAAATTTCGTCAAAATCGGCTGAAAAGTTGGGCTGAGAAAGCGTAGCAGACAGACAGACAGATAGACACACTTTCGCATTTATAATAATATAATGGATTATTTGCCTTCGCCACCCCGCGCGCAGGCCAGGAGAAAAATAATAAGCAGTAAGCACCTGCCTGTACCGTACATGTTATTGAAGTTTTGACGCATGTTCATACAAATATCGTGGCGTGCGCCAAACGTCGGCCGTCTGATAGCCATCATTACGAGGACGGCAAGCCATGATGGCCAGCTTCCGTCACACCCGTCACTTAGCCGCCGCGTCTCAACCTCGGCACTCAATAATTGCATATAAACAACTTTTTGCTCTTCAACCCAATCATTACACCAGTCTTTAGGCTGGACATCCATAGAACAGAATAGAATGGAATTCTTTTTCTTCCTCCTGCCCTTGTCCCACGCTACGTGGGGTCGGCACAACATGTTTTCTTCTTCCACTCACTTCTGTTATCATTCACCCCTTTAATACGCATATCCTCTTTCACACAATCCATCCATCTTTTCTTCCACTTAAGTTTCCGCGTCTTAACCTCAGCTCTAAATTATCGCGTATAGCCTAACCAACTTTTTGCTAACTACTCAACCCAATAATTACACCAGTCTTCAGGCTGGATATCCGTTAGAACAGAACAGAATAGAAGGAAATTTTATTCAAATATACTTTTAAATTCTGTTCTAATAGAAATAAGCTTTTTTTCTACTTTGTTAACGTCTGATCACGTAATCTCGTCTGCAATTCGACCAATAATGATGGGAATTTCTAGAAACTTGTCATCTTTCAATACTCGTATCACTATTGGTCAAGTGGCAGATAAGATGACATGATCAGACTTTAAAGAATTTGGAAAAAAAACTCATCTCTATTGGAACAGACTATACAAGTGCTTTTAGAGCGTCAAGTAAGTTGGCTTCTTTTCTATGAGACGTACAGAAGTTGTACATACATTCACTAAGTAGTTAAGTACCTCGTTGGTCCAGTGGCTACCTTAGTAGGCGGTCGATCATGAGGTTCAAGGTTCAAGATCTAAAATTATAAGATTTTCAGTCGAGCAATCTCATAATCAGCCCAGCATTGATAACTTGGTGTTGTAAAGCCATAAGTCCCATACCTACTCTATCTCCGATCATGTCGGATGGGCGTCACTGCGGACTGTGAGAGTTAGGGAATAGAGAGTTCACTCTCATAAAATGTAATTTTCTTTAGGGGTAATTATTGTGAAGCCATTCATGACCGCCGTACCAATTAGGGATCCATGGGCACTAAAGATACCTAAGCTTTAGATTATTTATGTTTATGTGATGATGAGATCCTATTGATGTACTTCTCTTACACCCTTCAATTTCCCACAATACTGATGTAAAGGCAGCCTTATATTACCGGTTTAATGACTGTTCGGTTCGACATGATACCGGTGCGATCAGCGGTAATTGGGTAATTAGCCTTATTGCTCTCAACTGCTGTATTTACTGACAACATCTTTATCAGAATCCGGTTGAATCTTGAATAAATTATGTAGAAAACAATGCAATTTTTCTTGATGAAACACTGAATGAAACTTTCCAGGTAAAACTGCCAAATGACCGTATTACTATCTGTATGCCAAATTTCAACCCGATTCGTCCAGTGGTTTGAGCTGTGCGTTGATATACCAGTCAGTCAGTCACCTTTCCTTTTATATGTATATTTACTACATTGATAATTAATGTTAGTAATGATTTGCTACTATGCTTCAAAAGTTCAATATAAAGCCAAAGAATGTGTAGGAAGAAATTTATAGCTCCCGTAAACAAAGAGCCGATAAAAAGCTGATGTACGGATTCTTTAGAGGCTAGCTAGCGGCTAGCCGGTCTAGGTTTCTGTTTGTTTACGATCTTCGGCCCAACGCGACGGGCAGATTACGCGTTCGAAGACCTTTGAACTGTACGACCCCAGTCGCAATGTCTCGATTGGATAGACACGCGACACTATAGCTTTAGACGCTTCTATTGTTACCTATTCGATATGCCTACTCGGGATAGGCGATACATGCTAGCTTACTTATGAAACGAGTTGAACGGTTCACGTGATGTTTGGTGGGTCATAGTTGAAAACCTGGAGATTGATCCAGGAAAATGAACGAGTTCTCCCGGATTTTACCCAGTGTTAGATACTCTCGTCGTGAAACCAGCGCTGCAGCTTGCTGCGGCTTTGTGGTGAGTGAAAAGTCTTATTTGTTCTCGAATGATTTTAATAGGCAATAATTAATTAAGTAATCCATACTTATATTATAAATGCGAAAGTGGATGTCTGTCTGTCTATCTGTCTGTCTGTCTGTCTGCTACGCTTTCACGGCGCATCTGTTCAACCAATTTTGATGAAATTTGGTATGGGGATAGTTTGTATCCCGAGGAAAGAAATTAAAGAGTTCCTGCGGGAATAAAAAATTCTGAATCCACGCGGACGAAGTCGCGGGCATCATCTAGCGGTTCGGTTATCAAATAATGGACATACTTCTGTGAACACATATTGTGAATGGGTTTCGTGGACAAATAAATCATTTATCTATCTATCTATCTCTCACAACTGAGACGAATCTAACGACACCTCCCTTCTTAAAATCTACCAGTACCAACCCGGTTAGGTTGTAAGCGACGCCAAACGTTTTTTGATGCTTATACGTCCATGCATATAATCTAAACTTCTAAACTAATATTATAAAGAGGAAAGATTTGTTTGTTTTTTTGTTTGTTTGTTTGTAATGGATAAACTAAAAAACTACTCGACCGATTTTAAAAATTCTTTCACCTACAGAAAGCTATTTTATCGGCGAGTAACATAGGCTACATTTTATTTTAAAATAAATTAGAGATCCCTACGAAAATTGCAATACTTAATGTGAATTAAGTCGGAAAAATTCACCTAATTTAACTTTATACGTTAAACTTTTATTCGTATATTAATTCAGACTGTCTTTTATGTCGTATTTGTCAAGACACTTTTATGTCATATTTGTCAAGACAAACATAATTAATATACTTAATAATTTTTTTAAACATTTTAATATCTAACTGTTGTAGACAGACTGCAAAATGCCTAAAAGAGCCAGGTCTTAACTTAGTTGTTAGTTCTAAACATAGTTCCCAGGCGAGGGCAGCGAAAATACGTCGTATTGGAGACTCAAGTGCCAAGCGTTCACAGCGGTTTGCTGAACAAAATTTGAGAATGTATGGTAGAGTTGTTCGTCTCAGTGCCGGCTGACCATTATTGGCTATGGACTATTTTGATCAAGTGCTACCCGTGCGAAGCCGGGGCGGACCGCTAGTATATTATATACGAAAATCATGTACAGTTGAGTCTACTTTATAGTTTAGCGGTGACGTAAGACTTTTAACTTTTATTGCAAAAAGATTTTATGCCTTGTAAGTTACTGTTATAATAGGAATATATAAACAGCGCCTACAGACCGATTTCCAAAGCCGTACAAAGTCGCTGAAAACTCCGGTATACAAGTTTTATACAACCGTAGACTTCACTCCAAGCTTTTGTTCGAAGCCGTATATATCCACCCAAAGGATCTTGAGTCTTGGGTGTTGACACAGGCGCATTGCTTTCACTCGAAGTTCACAAGCACATCTATTGGCACGTGATAAGGGTGTTATTTATAACTTATCAGTATCAGTTGGACTCCGACGTCTGTGATTCATACATCATCACATCACAATGTGCGAACAGATATAGGTATACCTAACTATCAAAAGCATTATATTGGTTACTAAATGATGCCCGTGACTTCGTCTGCGTGGAATAAGTTTTTTAATTCCCAGGGTAACTCCTTAACTTCCCGGGATAAAAAGTAGCCTGTGTGTTATTCCAGAATATATTCTATCTACAGAGATAATCATTGAAGAACGCATGAACGGATCTGCATGCACAGGCATGATCCGTTCATGCGTTCTTCCATGATTGAGTAACAAAAATCCATCCATCGAACCATACAAATTCTCGCATTTTATAAATCTAGCGTAGATATCCATCCTAGCGCGGTATATCTCGTCGGCATCTGCAATGCGCCACAGTCACGAGTCACGACTCGATTTTGCTAATTTGGTCGGCGGGGACGACCGCACCCGGGCCGCACCCCCTAGCTAGCTGCTAGAACAATTTATTGTTCCACCGAGTTGACGACTACTAGAGCATGCGACTAGCCAACGCATTATTACAGTAGTACTAGTAGGTGATGCCCGCAACACAACCTCTACACCTCTACACCAAATATCACAATCGGTTGAAAATATGAGCCGTCAATGCGTAGCAGAGACAGACATACGGGCAGATAGAAAGACTTTCGCAATTTAAGTAGGTACTATACTAGGTGATGCCCGCGCCTTCGTCCGCATGGATTGAGCTTTTTTGGTTTCCACGGGAATTCTTAAATTTGCCGGGATAAAAAGTAGCCTGTTTGTTATTCCAGACTATAATCTCTGTGCCAAATTTCATCCAGATTCGTTAAGCCTTTATGGCTTGATTCAACATGCATCCATTCATCCAGGCCATCCATCCAAACTTTCGCATTTATTATTGACCGAGCGAAGCGAAGGTCTCTGAGTCTACTTGAGTGAATTTGCACTTGTCTTATAACTTCTGAATTACGGAACGTAATTACTTAAAATTTAAATATTATATATACAAACCGATGGCCTCCAGCCGAATATGGCTTAAAAAGTTATATAAATCTTTATTTCAGGGGGGCTCTCAAGCGAATGCGAACGAAAAAAGTTTTTATAGCGTAACATAGGGTTGCGGTATATAATTTTAAAGATAATTAGGAGTAGTGTCCAAAAATATTTTTTTTTTTAATTTTTCTCCTAATATTGACCAAATGGGGGGCTTTCAAAGTGGAGATTTTCTAACGTCCAAAGTTGACCTCAGAACTTTAAATTTTCTGAAATGCTGACCCTGGAACTTAATCAATTATTTGAATTATATCCTGTACTTGAACAACAAATACTAAAATTATATAAATATTATAAGGAAACGAAATTATTTAATTTTTAATGAGCCTTAGTATTTACAACAGAACTTCACAATGATGTCAATAGATGGAGCCGCGAGGTCTCAGTTCGGGGCGAACCACTAGTATTATTAGTATAAGGTATAATAATAATAATAATAGAGTATGGCTATAGATGGATATGATGGACACTACTCCATGGATAAAAACTCAATTGTTAATTATTATTTTACTTTCCCTTTGTACTCACAATAAAGCGGGTAAGATAAAAATACTTCACGAACTTTTTACGCCGGTCATCGACCCCAGCCCCCAGCAGTGGTTATCATAAACATCGATTTGGCGCAACACGTGCAAAAATAACTTAAACAGTTTTAAAATATCGATGTACTCGTACCAAGTAACGACTGATTAAAAATCATCTTTGCAACAAGATGTAACGCATATCACAGAATAATATAATAGCGCATATCTATCTAACGGTACTAAAGAGCTCGGCATTGTAACCACACGATAAAATGCTTGTTTATGTGTAACCTATCATTTAATCTTTATGACTAGCTGATGCCCGCGTCTTCGTTCGCGTGGATTGAGGTTCTTTTGTTTTCCGGGATAATAAATACTAAGTAGCCTATTATCTTCCCCGGGATGCAACCTACCTGTAGCAAATTTCTTCAAAATCGTTTCAAAAGTTGGGCCGGGAAAGCTTAGCAGACAGACACACCTTCGCATTCATAATATTACTTACTAAATATGAAAGTATGGACTGGTTTAAAAAAATATACTCAAGACTGTAAAAAAAACCCAAAACTTATCAAAAGCTTAGTACAGAATAGCCGAGTATTTAAAGCACAGTTTGGAAGCTTTTATAATTGTAAAACTGATCCGTCATCCTCAGCCGAGTTCGTAACGGGACGAGAAATAACAGTTTACCGCGAGAGAATATAAGCCTTGGTCAGACGGAACGCGTGTCGAGAGCAACTTGTCGAGGCAGCACGATATAAGCGTCACACTGAGATCGAGAAAGCACGAAAGTTTTTCTAATCTATTGTTGTAAGTTTGCATTCAATAGCATTCTGAAAAGCGGTGAGAGGCGAGAAGAAGACGAATTCAAATTAGGTACACTGTACAGTTATTGACGTCCAATTGCATATAAAACATGACGGTGATAATAATCAGTTACGGTATCTTAAAACTAAAAGCTACGAGGGTTCCAAACGCGCCTTGGTCGTAGAAGAGCCCACAACAAACGCCGGGTTTTTCTTGTGTATTAAGTAATTTTCGGAAATCAGAAACGTGTCAGAAGTGTTGATTTAATATAGTTAATATTATAAAGGAGATCGGCGAAGTATGACCCAGCTAATATAAAAACCATTCAGATTCAGAAATCATTTAATATTTTTTAATATATTTCAAAGTATTTTTCTGTGTAAACATCAATTTTTTAGAAGATGGGGATCAAAAATAAAAATTATTACGAAACAATAAAAAAAGTCGTTCTAATGGCAATACGGAGTATAGATACCCGCAGGGTGACCGCATATCTTTTGCATCAATCATTGATACATCGCAATCACCTCTGATTGGTTAACACTCTTCCACTATTGGACGAAATCGCCATTGACGCAGCAAGAATACCATAAATTCAGCCAATCGGAGGTGATTGTGATGTATCAATCATTGATGCAAAAGATACGCGGTCACCCGGCAGAGTATAAAAGTAGAAACTAACGTGTCAAATGTCAATTACTGTCAAACTCAATCAAATGTCATTCGTGGACCGTAGTAGAGATGTGTCGGAAAAACACATTAACTCGAGTTGAAATTCAGGTAACTCGGAATGGAATTCGAGTTACACAACTCTGCTTAGCTTAAAGAAACTAAGTGTATTTTATTTGTTACAAAATACTTTTTTCCATACATATTTGTACTTCAATCCAACTATCTGTTAGGACAATTATTATTATCAATGCTAAACTTCGTAGGTAGGATTGAAATAAAAAGGTTTTTATAGTTTACATAAATCATAATTTATATCGTTCTCATTAGAGTTAGTAGGTACACATTTATTTTTGGTTTTAGTCTTAGTTAAGTTATAGTAAGTACTGATATTTAACAACAAAACTAGTTAGTTATAAAGCAGTCTTCACAAAATAATATCAGTCTAACTTTATAACTAGGTACATAATATTATGCTATTAATAGTTTAATCATCACAATGAAAATATTCATAAATAACTTTGTCATCGTTAGTGTCATTCGGTCGATGCAATGGCGGGAGTACGTAGACAGAGAAAGAGATATATTAGACAGGGCGTCGGCGTATACAGTATGCGATAGTAATTAATTAATAAATAATTAATTAAAATTAATTAAAATCGTTAATTTGATTTAAAGGCGATGCATTATCGATACAGTTCTGCACTGCCGGCACCCCTCGCTCTTCTTTTACCCCTGAAAGCTCACGCGTTATAAATACGATACATCGCGACGCGATTGTATCGCTACTGTTTTGCTTCTGTTGCGCGTTGTAAATGCGACTAACGCCCAAAAGTTGCGATGTATAAGCGCGTTAGGGTTAACCCCCTTTTCAAATAGTAAGAATAGTATAACAACCATCAATTTGTATGTCATAATATACTTACTGGCCACGTTATGAATTACATACCTACTATAGGTTTAATGTACCCAGCAGGTATGTAACTTTTTTTTATGTAGGTAGGAAAGTGTATTACTATTTGGTACATAGTCAGATAATGATCTGCAGTGCCTCAGTGAGCATTTTTCAAAGCTATTAAATGGTCATCTGGCTTAAAAACCATGAAATAGAAATCTAACCTCACTTTTAACTATTACTACGAATATCTTTTTTCTCCCAACTTTATTTGATTGACTTTCATAAACTTTTTTGTTAGTCTGGTTTAGTATAAGAAGTATGAGAAGTTTGATGCGTGAACGTGAACCTCAAGTTTGGGTCAAACACTATATGGGAGCTCGCCGACCTCCTTTTGCATAGCAATGAATACAATCAGTGAAATAACTAAACATTAGTACATCTTATTTAGTAACTAGGTACGTACGTTTAGGTACAAATGAGTTAACTATTATCGGTTAGTTAGCTCGTAAACATCCTCCACTGCAGCAGGCTATCGGTTAATTTATTTATACCCGTCTGTCGCTGATTGATCGCTCTCTATCCTGTCAAAACATCAGTTCTAGTTAATTTACAAACACACGCTATGAGATGTCCTAATTATCCATTTCAGTATCCATATATCCATATCAGAAGACAGAGTCAAATACAAATACTGTCCAGATCACAACACAAGAGTTCTCAACATCGTTGTAACAACGATGTTGAAAAGGCGCAGTATATCAGTCAGGCAACCCTGATGTAAATTTTTTATGAAAAAACCAGATAGTAGGTACAAGTAAGTTCTAGTATTATAGAGTAGGGTTTATTTTATTTTAAAGGGCTCTTTTATTATTTTCTTATAATACTGAAGTTTGCGCCACGTCACGCCAAAATAAATTGGGCCTTTTCGACTTTCGTAAGCGCGCCCTAAGACACGGTCGTTTGCCTTCCAGCTCTTCTACCAACCAACTGTCCACGATATTGCAATCATCGGTCCCGATTCCAGCCACTACCTCTTCTTCAATCTTCAGATTGTTATTCTTCTGATCTGGGGCCATATTACTGCCAACGCCATATTATTTCTTGGCTTCGTGTTTTAGAATTATTATCATCCTTCTTTTATGAACGTCAAGGAACGTGACATCAAACTGTCATTTTGAGTAATATTGCTTAAGCTTTAAGCGTTGGCACTTGGCAGTATGGCCCCTGTGCCCGTTTTCACCTGTTTTTAACTGAATTCAAAATAAAAAATCAATAGCTTATCGATTAAAGGGATTAACTGAAAAGTCGTTGAATCCTACCCTTGCGAGTTGAACTTTGGATCCTGGAAGTCGTACGAGCTGCAAATACTAGCTTAAGGTTTAAAAAAATCCTATTAGTCATTCTTCCTTAAAAATAAAATGTTGTTTATTAATTACATTTACTTACCCATGTTTAGCATAATTCCAATTACTTCCGAGGTCAGGTTAGTCTTTCTATAAGGTCTATGCCCTAGAAATATCGTGTTAGGTATAGGTAACTTGTTTTGCATTGCATATTCCTTGTTGCATTATTCCTTATGCTTATTTGTGGAAGCAAATAACTGACTTAATTTAATTATTCATCTTTTATTGCATTTCCTTCAGAGGTCAACCTTTTTATGCGTCCTTTGCCCCTAGTAGGCCCTAACCGCTTCTCAGCGATGGCCAGTTCCTATTTGCATATTAATTGGAAATTTTTAGTCTAGTCACCTTTGAGGTTATTCGAAAATGTAGGATCCCTTTTCCATCACAACTGAGTTGTCCATTAGAGCCGTTAGAATCTTAAGAAATCTTCAATAAAATGTTATGGCCATTTTCCTTTTTTACGTAACACTGTTCCTGACAACCACATTCCAGCTACGGTGACCAATCTCAATCTCTGTTTGTCTCCAGTCAACTACGTAAGAGATAAAAGATATTAAAACACACAAGCGTGTGTGTTACAAAATTTTGTGTGTGCGTGTTGAACACAGGAGACACAGGAGTAGTCTTATCTATATCATCCTGTAATTCATCAAAGATCAAGGCCGTTTTATCGATTTGTTGCTGGATCCAGGGTCTGCTAGTACTCTTCTAGGCAGTAGTGACGTAACCATCAACAGGCACCTCCAGGTAACAATGGCAGGGCGGTGGCTTTGACCTCTCAGCGCGACCTCGCAGCGTACCGTGACGGCTGCGCCTGCGCATTGTGCTCTCTACGCTAATTAGCTATACTCCACTCATGTACGCACTTCGTGTGTCGCATGGGAAAACAATCAAATGTTACGATAGGACTTTTTTGACTTATTTATTGAATGATTTAGAATTTTAGAAGAACATTAAATTAATTATGTTTAACTAGCTGATGTCCGCGACTTCGTCCACGTGGTTTAAGTTTTTTTTTATTCCCGCGGGAACTCCTCAATTTTCCGGGACAAAAAGTAGCCTATGTCACTCTCCAGTTCCTCAACTATACCCATGGCAAAAATCACGTTGATCCGTTGCTCCGTTGCGGCGTGATTGAAGGACAAACCAACAAACAAACACACTTTCGCATTTATAATTTCACTATTATTATACACTAGCTAATGCCCGCGACTTCGTCCGCGTGGTTTATGTTTTTGTTATTCCCGCGGGAACTCCTTAATTTTCCGGGATAAAAAGTAGCCTATGTCACTCTCCAGGTCCTCAACTATACCCATGCCAAAAATCACGTCAATCCGTTGCTCCGTTGCGGCGTGATTGAAGGACAAACCAACAAACCAACAATCAAATTGACTTTCGCATTTATAATATTAGTATGAATAAACAAAGTTCTAAGGTATGGATTTTGACTTACATACTTTGCCAGCTCAAATCTAGAACTTTTGCCGTCATACAAGAGCATGCTCTAAAAATATAACCATTTCGTTAAATACGAGTATGAAGTATGTAATTATCTAGTCTATTATGTAGCCTTTTCATACTAATGCTTCAAACTATCTCTCTTTAACCGCCAGTCAAAAGCTCTGCATGAAAGCTCTTGAAGTACCTACGTTTCATGTAATGAAGCATTAACGTGTACTGTATAACGAAATGTGTCCCACTTCACCATAAAGAGAGCCGTCTAGGAGTAAAGGCTTGGACATACGTAACGCGTGACTCATGCAATGCGCACAAATAGTGTCCAACGCTTCCTGCTTGGAACAGGGATGATGACAATTCATTCAAGTCAGTAACTCTTTATGAAACATAAAAAACGCTCCTAGTATGGAAGTTTGTTAGAAATACATAATTGAAACGTCATCCAACGCACCTTCGCGCGTTGGAAGGTTTTTTCGCGCCTTCAGTGTGACATGAATTGAAATGTGAATGAAATTAAGACCTCTGTTCTCTTCAACGCAAAGAACGCAGTAAAATAACTAAAATACAAAAATATCCTCATGCTCTATAGTAAGACCTGCTTCTACAGATCCTTGTATGTTAAAAATCGTTGCACTCGTACACGCGCGTTATATAAGACGTTCTGAAGTTATGCGATCATTTTCATTTTATTAAAAATACACGCGTACGCGGGCTTAGTTTGATATCCTGCCAAGCTGTTTCCGTCGCGCGTCGTGTGTGTCCATGCCTTTGAATCTCCCTCAGCCAAAAGAGCGGTCTATGTTGAACTGGTAAAGTGCGCCGGCATTAGCGATGCAAAACGCATACTAATACGCCTTTTATGCTAAATGTATGCGCCAAGTTAACAGAGTACAAGACGTTATGGTACCCTGTGCCTGGATCGAGAATGGAACAGAACAATTAAAAACCCGCTGCTTGATTAAGTTTACTTTGTATGAATATGTACACCAATACCTGTAGGTAATACTTAAATAATTTTACTGCTCTTGCTTTTGGTGACTCGGGAATTGCTTTCTATCTATTCTACTTAGCCCGCTGTCTTATAAATTAGTAATACCTAGTGTTCGTTTCCGTAAAAACTTCACAAATAATGATTTTATATTAACTTGATGCAACTAATACAATATGTATCAGTTGCATCAAGTTATAGATTAATTAGGAAAAACGAAAACTTGAGTTTTATTTTCGCAGTTAAAATTAAACCTGCCAATTGCATTATTATAATAATAAATAATTTATTTTAAGTAACATCGACTCACATTTGTTAGTAATACAAACTTATTACCTATGTTAGTACTTAACCTAAAACTTATCATTAACTCAATAAGACTTATTGACAGACCGTATTATGTAACTATAGTTGCTTTTTATCATTCGAAAATGGCCTAGAATTTATTCTGTACCCTTACGTGGCTAAACCAAGGAATTACAATTTACAAGTTTTTCGAACATTTTTAACAATTTTTATCGTTAAACGCGGCGTTTTAACACGCAAATTTCGCCATTACTGCAGAAGCTGAGTGAAGTGACGGACCCGCAATCTGGAGCACTAGTGTTCGCTCGTTAGGCGTTTGCAGAATAGTACAGAAGCCATATTGTTTCATTATTGTAGACTTTCGTGTTTTTAGAATGATAATAATCCTTATATTTTGAGGAATGTGGCATCATAATACTGTCATTTTGAGTAATATTGATTAAGTACTTATTGCTTTAAGCGTTGGCAGTATTGCCCCAGCTACTATATTATGGTGATGTGCTAAAGACGTTTTGAGATATCGACATAATTTTGCGAGAAAACCTACACGTAACTATCTTAAGGGTACGATTTCGTACAGGCTACAGAACTGCAAATAGCAATATCGATATGATAACGGTGTGAGAGAAAATAAAAATATTTTTTTGGTTTTAATCTGAACAAATGATAGACATGGGGAAATTGTAAATATTAGAAAGATTCAAATTTTAATTTAAAATATTCTATTGTAAAAGTTACGGCCGGTTTCATGTTGAGTCTGTCTCAAAAACTACTTAGGGACTAACTAAGCAAATTTTTGTTTCTGAATTTATATTGTGTAAGGTTTGAGAGTTGTGGAACTTGCTGTTTTCAACCGACTTCAAAAAAGGAGGAGGTTCTCAATTCGACTGTATTGTTTGTTACCTCAGAACTTTTGACTGGGTGGACTGATTTGGATGATTCTTTTTTTATTTGAAACAGCATACTTCCCATGTGGTCCCATATAAATTTTATCAAAATCGGTCGAGCGGATTTTAAAATATCAACAATAAAATAAGTACTTTGTATAGCGTGTGCTTGTTGTTGTAAAGTTGGCGCGGGAGTTTGAAGTCGGTTGTTTAAAAAGTATTTTTTATATTAAATTATTGCTTGAATGCTTAATTCAGAAACCGGCCCAATATCAATTCAGAAACAAAAATTTGCTTAATTAGTCCTTAAGTAGTGTTTGAGACAGACTCAACATGAAATTCTCAATTCAGAAACCGGCATATAGACATATATCAGAGAGTATTCTTGAAGGTTCGCTTATTTTTAACCGACAGCCAAAAAGTTCGGCCAATTGGCACTTTTTTTTAAATGTATGTACTTACAACGATTTCTCCGACATTTCTGAACCAATTTGTATTTTATTTATAAAAGTTTGTCGATAACAGCCACACCACTAGTCGTAATTCGTAAGCGACCTATTTCTTTAATTGGAACTACCTACTTACGTCTCTTCTAGAAGTTCTAGACTACATTTGAACTCATTTAATTTACGTACAAGTGTGGAATTCGTCCTAATTCTACTAGAATCTGTAGTTCTTAAGTTGGCAAATTCGTGTGTCCTGTCGTCGTTAATTGTCGAAAATCTTTCAATATCTTGCAACAATGCATATGTTCCCAAATATAATCATGATTATCATAATCATCATCACCTCATACCGAGTTTCTTGCTGGTTCTTCTCGGTAGGAATGGCATTCCGAACCAGTGGTAGATTCACTTGACGATTCAAAAGTACTTGTAAAAGTTTATTTGAATAAACAAAACATTTCATTTCATTTCATTTCATACCTAAATACGGCCCACTACTGAGCAGTGAGCATGTCTCCTCTCAGAATGATTCATGATGAACTTTTTTTTTAATTGAAAATAATACAATAGAACTTAATGCTAGCCTAGCCTTACCTAATTACTAATAAATCATGCCCGCGTGGAATGGTGGCATTTCCGCGCTGGACAGCCAGGCTGATCCTTTGCGCAAAAAATGAGCCAGCCCTTCTGTCACCAGATGAGGCAATTTATTATGATGAACTTTAACTTTTATTAAGTACTTGGTTTGTTTCGATACGTCCATTGTGTATAGATTATTACTACGTTCTGTATTGTATCTGTGATTTCTGTCAAAACACCTGGTAGGTACCTACCATGGAGTAAGGTTTATACGTAGGAACATTATCTAATATCTTTTTGTTTGTATGTCCCCAGACAGACACAATGAACGGTGTGAACGGTCACAGCAACGGTGACATGAACGGCGCCGGCGACATCATCACCCAGAACCAGCAGCGAGGCTGGTGGACCATCGGCCTCATCAACTCGCGGTACCGCTACCTCACCGCGGAGACGTTCGGCTTCAAGATCAACGCGAATGGCACCAGCCTCAAGAAGAAACAGATCTGGACCTTGGAGCCTGCTTCGGGGAACGCCAATGACAGTGAGTTTTATTTTATAGAATAATTAGCTGATGCCCGTGACTTCGTCCGCTTGGACAGGATCTCCTTAATTTTCCGGAATAAAAAGTAGCCTAAGTCACTGTCCAGGTCTTCAATTATAACCATGCAAAAAATCACGTCGATCCGTTGCTCTGTTGCGACGTGATTGAAGGACAAACCAGCAAACAAAGTACAAACACACTTTTGCATTTGTAATATTAAAGTATGATAACTTTTTCCCCCGACTTAGCCCACGTTAGGTTTGATTTTCATACAAATTTCAAAGGTTGTTTTTACAAAAACCTATTTCTCTATAGTGTAAAGGAAAAATAGCTACAGACTCGCAGAGTCCCGTAGAGTCCTTTGGTAAACCCAAAAAATGACTTTATTGATAAAAAGCACTTGCTGTTTTCCGCGAATCCGTTTGCGTGAATTTGATTAGTTTTTAAAAGATTCCGTTTGAATTCCTATAAGGTACCCTCTCCAGTCAAGACAGCAAAGACAGCTTCTAGCCAAGCGCACTCCAATCTAGACTCCATCTAGCTTTTCATAAAACATGATTGTAATCAAGCGCAAGCCTGTCTTGTAGTAATAAGAAATAGTTATTTGTTATACAAGAGTGAAAAGTTGTTTTTTAATCGCGTGCTCAATTTTGATGACCGAGCAAGCGAAGGATTCTAAAATTGAATCACGAGCGCAGCGAGTGGTTCAAAAATTTGAATCCTGAGCGTCAGCGAGGGAATCAAAAGAGCACGAGGTGAAAAATCTTTTCACTCGAGTGCAACACGTAACTTTTCATCCCACCTCAGCGAGGAAATGACATGACGTGCAAGAAAATGGTGCGCGGAAAGCAAATTAAAAAAGTACACCAAGAAGGTTACGAGTGTGAGTTTTTAACAAATTAAAAACGGTTGTATGGAAATTCGGCACCATAGAGGTAGAAGTAAATAGGTTTTAATGATGTTTTGAATTCACAAACTTCATAGACGAGTGATATTTACTAACGTGCACACGATGTTCTTAATTCAATTTACTTTATCCTCAAGAGGATAATAACGGCTTTTGCATTCAGATATATCGAAGATTAAAAATACTTTTTCCTAGATGGTGGGATGAAAAATATTTTATTGCTAACTTTGTGTTACCAGGATGAGCTTTGAATGGAATAATTTTGAATATTATAGAACTTACTTCTACGTTCTGACTACTGATACTATAGCGTCAGCGTCACCTATCGATGATTTGAACAAACTGGAACAAACGTTACAAAAAATATTTTCTCATTCGAAATCTACGTGTACGATTTATCTTTCTTAGAATGCTGATCTCAGTAAATTCGTCAGTGATTGCATAACTTGACGGATGACAATAATATCACGGCAGTCGGCACCACAGTACTTAGCATTATCATGATGTCACCATTATTGAGTTCAATGCACTCGATAGCCTTCGTGGTTCAACTGTAGGTATTGGTAAAGAGTACATTGATTTAAATCTGAATGAATCTGTAGGGTCGCAAATCGCTACAAAATATTTTGTCATTGTCTGTACTTAATGTTATTATTTTTCATTAGAACGAATTTAACTTAACACTTTTGAAAAAGACTGGTTAAAATACCTGATAAAAGAAAAAGGTTTAAGTTTATACTGTCGCACTCAGGATTTATTGTCCTGTTTATTACCATGAGAGGTAATTAACTACATTCATCAAACGCCAAAGGGCAAAGATAACAATATAGTCGGCGTTGTTTGATAGACATTTATGGCCAGAACTACAGCTGTATCAAAGGTATTTAAATGATATCATTTTGAAAATGAAGCTGTTCTATTTTATGATAGTATAAAAGTAGAAAACACACTACCTACTGCCGTATTTAGAGTCGCTTTCAATACAAAATCTATACTAAGGAGTGTCTTAAGTAATAATTAAGTTACTCTGAGTGTGGCAGAGAGTTCCACTTGCACTAGGCCGTTAAACGTGCTATAGTCTAATTTTCTACCACCAGTATACAATTTATCGTCATTTTAAAAGCTGGAATAAATAGCGTCGTTCGTTTTACTCGTTAGCATCAGACCACAGGTAATGCTAGTTTGCATAAAATCTAGATAGGGTTGGAATTAAACGCATTCCGAGCGTAACAAAAACTAGCCAGCAGCGAACCTGCTCACGCCGTAAATTGCGTCCATCGCACCCCGTGCTAATTGATGCAAACCCCCCCTAGGATTCGTCTCTTAATTGCTGTAGTGGTAGTCTGGCGGCACCGAGTAGTAAGTCTGTGCCTGGCGGTTTAGACACGTGGGGTTTTTATACAGGGTCGCGGGATCGATCCTCGGGCATTTAGGTACTTCTCTTTTTTCGCAGTTATAGCACAGAATTCATAATAGTACCCTTTCAGGTCGTTAAAGTACGTTTTAAGTTGCTTAAAATTATGAAGGAAATCATCTGAAGGCAACCTAACACGTGGTTCAATAAGTCCCGAGACTATGTACTAAAACAAGGTTTTTTTTATAAAATTATTTTTTATTCATCAATGTAGTCTCCTCCAAGAGCGATACAGTCCCTCCAACGCTTTTCTAACTTTACTATCCCATGCGTGTAGAACGATTTGTCTTTGGCTTCAAAATAAGCCTTCGTTGCTGTGATAACTTCACTATTTGAGTCAAATTTCTTACCCTGGAGCATTTTTTTGAGATCTGCAAACAGCCAGTAATCGCTGGGGGCCAAGTCTGGCGAATAAGGGGGATGAGGAAGCAATTCAAAGCCCAATTCATTAATTTTGGCCATCTTTCTCACAGACTTGTGACAAGGCGCGTTGTCCTGGTGAAACACCACTTTCTTTTTGTTCATTTGAGTGCGTTTATCCGCAATTTCGTACTTCAATCGCTCCAATAAGCACATGTAATAGTCACTATTTATATTTTGCCCCTTTTCAAGGTAGTCGATGAAAAGTATTCCATGCGCATCCCAAAATATAGACGCCATAACCTTACCGGCGCTAACAGAGGGCGCTACAGTCGTCCTGTCAAGTCGACCGTAGTGTTTAACAAACAATAAAATCTAATTAAAAATATTTAGAATCCAGAAATCCTTACAAAGTATAATTCAGGCGGAGTGCAAAGTGCCCAAAAACAATAAGAAATAAGGATCAACGCTAATATTGTCGAAAACTTGTCACAACAATCAAGATACTACAAGACGCGAGTGTCGGTTTTTCTTCAACGGAAATCTCAAAGTTTACCGATACCAAGTTAATATAAAAGTTTTGTGCAGTGCGTGGCTTGTGATTTGTGTGGAATATGAGGAACGCGAAGCTGTATTTCTGAGTAAGTCGCTCAAAAAATTGTAAGAAAACTAGACATAACCTATACCATAACGGTTATTTCTGACAAGACTTACTACACTGCTGATAGTTATCATCTCAAATTAATTAAAACAAGAAAAGCTTTAAAATTACCAGTAGAAGAACTCACTTCGTAGACAATAATAATACATCATAGAAAATTAAGCTAATCATTAAGAAATTGAAGAAATTATACAACGCCATCTAACGTCGAGCAGCTGCCGGACTATTCCAGAACCAAGCCGCTGTACCAATACTCCATTAGAACGAACAAGGACTGAGCATACGTAACCAGCGCCATCTAGTGCCCAGCGGAAACGGCATATAATATTTTTTTTCCACTATCTGTCCACAGGTGGCGCTTATAGCAATTCGCCGACCTACTGTGCAGGTCACTCAATTTACTTTTATTTATATTTTCCACTCCACGTTTGACCACACAGCCAGCACTCGCATTTAGACCGCGCATATTCAAATTCAAATTCGATACAAAATGGAAGAACTGAAAACCCTGATGCTTAAAATGCAAGCCGATCTAGAAGCACAGAAGGAAGGGTTAAAAATAATTGGCGAAGAAATAGCCACCAAAATCACCCAAAAAATTGATGACAAGTTCCAATATCTAGAGCAAGAAAATCGACAACTTAAAGAAGCAGTAAAGGAGCAAAACGATCGCATTGACATCATCGAGAGAAACTTGAGGAAAAGAAATTTAGTTTTCTTCGGCATTAAGGAAGAAGAGAAAAGTTACGAAAACCTAGAAGACACAGTCTTACAGACAATAAACCAAACCTTAAATGTACACTGCAATCGGACAGAACTCGAAAGCCTACACAGAATAGGAAAAAAAGGCGATAGAGCACGACCAATAGTGGTTACTCTAACTACTCTGGGTAAAAAAATACAGATTTTAAGAAACAAAAACCTTTTATTGAATTCGGGCTTCTATATAAAAGAAGACTATCCTCCCAAAGTCTTGGAAAAAAGGAAAGAACTACAAAAACAGTTAGAACAAGAAAAACAAAAGGGCAATAGAGCGATAATTAAGTACGACCGTCTAGTAATTTTAAATTCACCCAAAAATGACACTCATAACAAGAAACCAGAGTCCACCAGTAAAGCACGGAAAAGGGCACTGCCACCCTCACCCAAAACTCATAACACAGCCGGAGCGGACTCTACAAATATAAATACTAATCAATCTAACAAGAAAAATAGAGTCTCACTAAAAGATTATCTACAACAAAGAGAAAGTACAAGCACTCCCCTGCCACAACAAACTAGTTTTACGGGTACCACTCGTGAATAGCAACAAAAGGATGAAACCCCTCACACTCTCCCACCACGGCTGGTCCCCGCGGGAGAGTCAGACCAAAACCCTCCAGAGCTAAAACCATCAATTAATATAATTTCGACATTATACTTAGGCACCTACAATGTCAGATCACTAGCGTCGGACGCAAAGCTTTTGGAACTTTTAAACGCACTTGAGCAAATAAAGTTCGACATATTAGGATTATCCGAAACGAGGATAGTAGGATGTCAAATTGAAGAACATGGAGACTACATACTATGCTACTCGGGCCTAAAGAAAGGGCTACATGGCGTCGGCTTCCTTATAAAGAAAAAGTACAAACACCAAATTATAAACTTTCAAGGCCTATCAGATAGAGTCGCCATCTTGCAATTGCTCCTCAACAACCAAATACTCTCTATAATTCAAATTTATGCACCAACAAGTGACGCAGATGAGGAAGAAATCACTGTTTTCTATAACACCCTAAGGACAGCCCAGTTTACAGCAGGTAGGAACTGCATAGTAATGGGAGACTTTAACTCCAAAATAGGCGTCCCAACGCACAACGACCATCGCATAATGGGAAAGTTTGGTACAGGTGTAAGGAACAACAGAGGAGAATTACTAGTCCAATACGCAAACGAAAACAACCTTTCTATAATGAATACATATTATAAGATGAAATCAAACTCGAGGTGGACTTGGCGCTCACCTGATGGCAAGACCTTAAATGAGATCGACTTCATACTATCCGACAATCGAAAAATATTCCACAACGTAGAAATACTCCACAAAATACTGTTTTCATCAGACCACAGGCTAGTTCGAGCTACAATATCTCTACATAAAACGAAAAAAAGCCGTGTAAACTTCTGCAAGAAAACATTGCAATTAAACTGCGAAGCAGAAATAGAATCGTATAGAAATCACCTCATAGAGCACCAACATGAAGTCTCTCTACAGGTGGGCGACACCGTACAGACATACTACAACAAATTAGAAAGATATATAACGCACGGCCTACAAGCTTCAAACACTACCGATGGGAAGAAAACTAAAAAAAGTATAATTACCGATAATACTAAAGAGCTCATTGCAAAACGATATATGCTACAAAAAACCAAACCAAAAACACCGGAATTAAAGAAAGAATTAAGCGCTCTATACAAAGCTGTACCCAGGGAAATCAAATCTGATTACAGAAAACATAGATATTCCATAATAGAGAAAAACCTTAGTGAAAGAGGTAGCGTAAAACGCGCCTATAAAGAATTAAGAACGCACAAGACCTGGATACCTTGCCTGACCGAACAAACGAAAGAGTCAATAGACAGAACAAGCATTCTAGAAGTCGCCACGACATTCTACAGCGAGCTTTACAATGAGCACAACGACGACGACACACGAAATAAGAGTCATTATACATCTAAAACCAACTTTCCCTCTGAAAGCACTGATATAGATGACTGGAGCGAGAAAGAAATAATGAAAGAAATTAATCGTCTAAAACCTGATAAAAGTCCCGGTCCCGACAACATTCCAAATGTAGCTCTTAAAACAGCCATAGACCTGTTAATCCACCCAATCAGAGATCTTTTCAAACTCATAAAAACTAGTCAAACAGTGCCCGATCAATGGGCTGAGTCTCACATAACCCTGCTCTACAAGAAAGGCGATCCCAAAGATATAAGAAACTACAGACCCATAAGCCTGCTGAACTGTCTCTACAAGTTATTCTCTTCCTGCCTACTCAACAGAATAGGTCCGCAAATAGATAGCGATCAACCGATAGAGCAAGCTGGCTTTCGCTCCGGGTTCTCTACCATAGACCATATACACACTATAGAGCAAATTGTTGAAAAATATCGTGAATATAACAAACCTCTATATGTAGCGTTCATCGACTACAAAAAAGCTTTTGACACAATATTTTATTCCTCAATATGGGAAGCTCTAGAACAGACCAGAATTCACCGTGTATATGTCAACATCATCAAAGATATCTACAACAAAAGCGCGAGCAGAGTAAAGCTAGAGACACTTGGCCCACTATTTAAAATCAAAAGAGGAGCAAAACAAGGTGACCCGCTCTCACCTAAGATTTTTATAGCCGTTCTAGAATCAGTCTTCAAAACACTAAAATGGGACAATCTGGGAATTCGCATCGGCGATAAACGCCTACACCATCTAAGATTCGCCGACGATGTGGTGCTCCTAAGTGAAAACTGCGAGGATCTGCAATATATGATACAAACTCTACAAGTCGCCAGCAGAGGAGTAGGACTAGAGATAAACCTAGAAAAAACTAAGCTCATGACCAACTCTAGTCCCACCGCTATATACATAGATTACGTCGAAATAGAATACGTGGAAGTTTTTATCTACTTAGGAAAACAGATTTCTTTTAAAGCCCAAAACACTCTCGACGAAATCGAAAGGAGAGTCTCAAAAACGTGGAACAGATATTGGTCTCTACGAGAAATATTCAAGAGTCGGTTACCGCTGCAGCTTAAGAAACTGGCCATGGATTCCTGCCTACTCCCATGCTTGACTTACGGTGCACAAACCTGGACCCACACCAACAAAACCAGAAGTAAACTGTTAGTCTGCCAAAGAGCAATGGAACGCAGTCTACTGAACGTCAGAAAAATTCAAAAGTTTAACTCTACAGATATCAGAGCAGAAACGAAAGTCATCGACTTCCTGTCACACGCACTGAAGCTAAAATGGCAGTGGGCCGGCCATATAGCGAGGCTAAACGATGAAAGATGGACTAAAAAAGTTACAACATGGACTGGCCCTACAGGGAAAAGAAAAAGGGGAAGACCCAAATCCAAATGGACGAAAGACATCATTAAGATAGCGGGGCATCAATGGGTCAACAAAGCTTCTCAAAGAGAAGCATGGAAAGCTCTGGGGGAGGCCTATACCCGAAAGGGGTTCTCATCCCATCATGACAAAATTAAAATAACATAACTAGTTACTAAAAAATTAAAAAAAAAAAAAAAAAAAAAAAAAAAAAATCATTGTGTTGCATGACAATTATATAATATTGACAATTTATTAATTTTACTATTGACAATTTTCAGACATTATAATTAATTATATTATTACTGTTATTGATCTTAATTTAGACACTGTTGTTGCAACTTTACTATTAATTTACCACATCCTAGTTAAATGCAATGATTGTTAACAATTTTATATCACTTATTAAGATGGGAAATAAAAGGCTTTTTTATTTTTATTTTATTTATTATTAACCTTACCGGCCGATTTCTGAGACTTTGGCCGCTTCGGGCGGCTTTCACCAGCCACTCTCCACTCTGCTGACTGCCGATTGAATTCCGGATTAAAATCGTGTATCCATGTTTCATCCATTGTCACATACCGACGTAAAAAATCCTTTTTATTACGATTCATCAGCGCCAAAAATCGCTCTGAATCATTGATACGTTGTTCCTTTTGATCAGTTGTAAGCAAACGCGGCACCCACTTGGAAAAAAGCTTTTTCATGGCCACATGTTTATGTAAAATAGTGAAAACACTACCAGCTGAAATCTTCACTATCTCGGCTATCTCGCGCACTTTTATTTTTTTACTCTTCACTTAGATTTTGAGGACTTGGTTAATATTTTGTTGAGTCACTGCTTCATTTGGACGACCTGAGCGTTCCCCATCTTTTGTGTCCATGCGACCGCGTTTGAAGTCGGCATACCACCGACAAATGGTTGCTTTAGAGGGAGCTGATCCCGCATAACATTTTATAAGCCATTGCTGTGCTTCAACGGTATTTTTTACCATTAAAAAACAATGTTTTATCAACACGCGAAACTCGTTTTTTTCCATTGTATCGAAACTACAAGCGTAGCGTCTAATGTCTGCAAGATCAATATTTTAATGTTCCATTTTTCCAAAATGTTACACATACCTTTTATTGAAGACTTTTTAAAAATCAAAAGATTTTTTAATATATACGCCATTTCCAAGTTAGTCTCGGGACTTATTGAACGATCTAGTACATGCCGAGAGTTCTTCATAACATTCTCGGAGGTGTGTTGAGTCTGCCAATCCGCACTTGGCCAGCGTGTTGGACTATGGCCAAAGCCTTATCATTCCGCGAGGAGACTCGAGCTCAGTAGTGCTGGCAATGGGTTGAAATGATGATTTGCGCTTACACTTATTGGTATACTGAGCTCTGCGGAGAGACTGCGCAAACGCTTTTACGTCACATCATCTGTTAGTGCGCTGCACTTGTGCACAAATGTGTAGCCTTCACCTAGGGAAGCATCTAGTTCACCCGGTGGAGGGTAAGAATATCTCGGGAAAGATGCTGCTGTTCTTGGCTTCATTGTATTGATCAGGAAGTAATAGATGGTGGCGATCACAATAGACCGGTCGAATTGCCACTGAGTCTCCAGGAGCCCTGCAAAGCCGCCTCTCCAAGAAGAGGATAAGGGGTATACCAATCAATCAATCAAATCATTTATTTGCATAGATTGGGCGTAGGTACGAGTACATTGGTGTTAAATTATTAATATTAGCTACTACAATCTGCCGTGTATTGGCATGCAAAAAATATCTCATAATAATAAACACTTATTCTAATCATTATACCTCCAATAAAACCATAGATTAAATAGCAAAACATATACAAACCCTGTATAGTTGTAATATAATACTAGGGAGCTCCGCAAATGATTGAAGTCATTAAGCTTTTCCTCTTCACGAAGAAATTGCTTCAAATGACTTCCTATCATCGCGAACTAAATTACCTAATCGGCTTTCTATGGCATCACCTCTTACATACCGTATTTGTTACATACATTATTGGACCAGAATCTTCATCAGAGTTATTATAGCAAGAATTTATTTCTTTAAGGCAAAAGGCGAAATGGAATGTAAGCGTGCCTTTAAAAAGCTCTCATAAGTTCGAAACTTAAGTATTATAGGTGACCTCAAAACCTTGCAGTCTTAACTCTAAAAGTTTTGGTTTTATTTAGCTAACATTTTTATATCAGATTTTATTTGTTTATCGTTTTTCTTTAATGCGTTCAGTGCATATTTAAAAAAAACTCAAACGCGATGCATGCACTTTGACCTCGGCTTTCGCTTTCGCTTTCGAGGGGATCCTTTGAGTCCAGTTTGTATGAAGCTGAAAAGTTTAACTATTGAATTCAACATTTTATACACGTGTAGAGAGAGTTCGTGCACCCTCGACTCGACCGAACAGCATCTACAGACGTGCTGACTCTGTGCGCTTGTCTACCCAACGCAATCGGCTGGTCGATTACAGAAAAATATCATCTTCTTCTCCGTCGTAAAACTCTTAAAATAGTGGTCGTGGTCATCACGAAGTGACAGCTTTAGTGGCAGATGTAATGCGCTTCAAGAGCATCCGCCTCTTCTCCCTGCTGGCCGACAGAAAAGTATAACTTACGTCAATCATTTAGTCGCGTCTGTAGTTGACCTCAAGACTTGTCGCAACAGCATAACATTTTCGCGCCTATTGCGTGTTGACTTCGACAGTTTGTGTGAGAGCTGTGCAAACAAGCACTCGCTCCTCAGCTCAAGACGACTGTTTGTTTGTTTGACGCTAACTTAGATTCACATGACGATTGAAAAGCACCTGTAAAAGTTAATTTTAACGAAAAATCTTTTGACTTATAAGTTAAACATGTCCAAGAACAGATTTGATGCTTTTCTCACCGGGCTGGACGTTTTTTCCCGTGAAATTATCTGCGTGGATTTAGGTTTTTATTAAAGACAAATACAACGTCTTCAATCCGGATTCCGGGGTGAAAAAAGTGCTCAAGCTTTATAGTATTTTCTTTAAATTCGAGTTGTTTAGCTTTCGAATCAACAATATGAAATACCTAGCAATTACTAGATTGGAACCTGTCGATAGCTGATTGGTCGGCACATCTGCATCCGCTTAAATTCGTATGGAAAGTAATTTCTGTACACCCCTGTACCCCGCCCGGCGCGCGGCGGTCTAATTGAGAGGCGAGGGTCGCACCCCATTGCCAAGGTCTCCAGCTGTTTGGCCCTCTCCCTCCCACCCCCGATCAATACCCCTGTTTCCTGGTAGCTCGGTTCATTCATAACGATCAAAAATATTGATAACTGTGATGCTGATTTACATTTAGTTGGAACAGCAGGTAGATATCTAGAATTATACTAATAATAATAATATAATTAATGCGAAAGTATGTTTGTTTTTCCTTAAATCACGCCGCAACAGAGCAACGGATCGACGTGATTTTTTGCATGGGCATATAGTTGAGACCCTGGAGAGTGACATAAGCTACTTTTATCCCGGAAAATAAAGGAGTTTGTCCGCGTGGATTGAGCTTTTTAAATTCCCGCGGGTACCCGTCAATTTTCCGGTACAAAAAGTAGCCTATATCCTTCCCCGGGATGCATCTTATCTCTCTAACAAATTTCATCCAAATCGGTTGAAAAGTTGGGCCGTGAAAGCGTAGCAGACAGACAGACACACTTTCGCATTTATAATAGTAGAATGGATATAGTATGGATATGTATTATTCAGATTCTAATCGGATGGGTCGCGCGTGGGCCGATAAAAGCTAGTAGGTATATTATTTTAATTTGTACCCGTTATATGTAAAAGCTTAACGTAAAGCGTTTTAGAAACTATTCAGACGCACGCCATTAATGGTTTGTTTTATTTTATGTTACTACCCGAGCATCCAATAAATTAAGATAAAATAAGAGTTAAAGATTTTCTGGTCCAACATAATTGCATCTGTCTAGATGCTAAACAGTTTTCTACGAATATAACGGGGTATAGTAATTGCTTGCGCGTTGCGGTGAATAAAGTAAAATAATATTAATTTGTAAATTGGTTCAGGTCTGGTTATTCCAAATCCTAATATTTTAAAATTTTCTAGAGCGCACAAGTTCTAGCAAATAAATTGTACATAAAATATAGTTAGAATTTTAATTAGGTATGCCAGCTTGGTAGAAACTCTTGGGAAGTCAATTGTAAAAACAACAATTAACTAAGTAGAGGATGCCGTGGATTTATATTAACTTAAAGGCCAATGTAAAAAATTTGATATTCTACCAGCAAGCCAAATTTTCGGAAGAATAAAATAAGAACTTACAGCTTTACAACTTGCGAAGGCTAAAATTCGTATATGAAAACTAGCCAAGTCAAAGCCTTAGTCTTCAACATATTATACTAAGTTATAAGAAGAAATGATATTTTAAGTTGTTATAAAATATTATATGTTGTTATAAATAAATTTCAGAACTGACCATTGAACTTGGCACCCATTTAGATCTCACTTCTTTTGTCGCTGAAGTCAACAACCAAGGCATGTATATCACAATTTTGAACTTGGCTCTCATTTCACATTTATGTTTTTGATGGGATTTATATTAACTTAAAGGCCAATGTAAAAAATTTGATTTTCTGGAATCTATACTAATATTATACTCGTGAATGCGAAAGTTTGGATGGATGGATGTTTGTTACTCAATCACGCCAGAACAATTCTATAATCTACAGTTCTCTATCTCTATGGCAATAGATTATAGTCTGGAATTAAAGAGTTCCCGCGGTAACCAAAAAACCTCAGACCACGCAGACGAAGTCATCGTGCTTCAGCACGGTCATCAACTAGTAATTTAATATGAAATCAAATCAAATATTATTTAACACGTATGACATCTTGTGGCAGTTTTGATAAATCAAGACTCAATACCACAACTCGACTCTTCAGAAAGCTATCGAAATCTATACTAATATTATAAATGCGAAAGTTTGGATGGATAGATGTGTGGATGGTTGGACGTTTGTTACTCCATAACGTCTGAACGGATCTGGATGATATTTGGCATACATATAGATTATACTGTAGGCTGCTTTTTATCTCGGAAAATTAAAAAGTTCCCACGAAAACCAAAAAACCTCAATCCAACATCGATCCAAACTTTTAAACTTTCGCATCTAGGTATAATATTAGCAAGATTTTTAGATTAAAAGATTTTGCGACGAATGACAGAAGCGAGTGGAAGAAATAGTTATTTGTGTTATATGGGCCAAAGAAAATTTTTGTTCCCCGAGGGCGCTATTTTGAATTCAGATCGAAGTGAAGGATTGTATATGCTATAGTATTCTAAAGTAGAATCCTGAGCGTAGCGAGGAATTCAATATACGCCGCCCGAGAACAAAAAATTTGGCCCCGAGTGACACACACTATTTTTCATCATTACTTATGGGAAAAAGCTAGGAGTATCAACCTACTGTGTATGGACATTACCTATACGTTTAAGCACCAATCAGAAGCACGAACGCGGACCAATCAGAACAGAGAAATGAAAAGTCCCATGGGCCTAAAAATTACATTTTGCCCCCGCTATCCTCTGAAGCCAATATTCGTTTTTCGAATAGTTATGATGAAAAAGACATGTGCTGACCGCATATAGCGCGGGACAAGGACAATAAGAGTCATTTTTACTAATCAGGCATTTAACTTTACACTGTTGCATGTGTTTCTACATACTTCTTCAAACTATGTCAGTCGGTAGACACACTAACAAGCTATAACATAAAAAACCGTGTTCAAGCAACAGTCTACACAGTGCCTTGTATTGTTTACAAGCACTAGATTAGTTTTCTCACGTGAAAGCAAAGCTGCACTGTTATGGAATTGAAAAGAAACGTGTTGAATTTATTATCTACCTACCAGTACTTGTGTCTACTGAACGACTGACTGTGACACGGTTGCATGTTTAGACGCTATTTAACTTAACTTGTAACCATTGTAACCTACTCGTACTCTTGTGTCTTGTATATCTGTCAACTGGCGAATATTTTAAACCGCAACAGAACTAAGCCTGTATAGGTCATTTATGTGACGGCCCCCATTGAAGTACCTATAGCATCTAACGTTATTCCGAATTTTATTAATTTTAATTATTCAAAATAACCACTATGAGAGTGGAGGCCTGTGCCCAGCAGTGGGACGTTAATGGGCTGCAGTGGAACGACTATGATCCATCATACTCCAACTAATTCTTATCTTAACAGGATTTTGACCCCGAATTTACAAATTATTTCATGCATATTAATTTCATTGATATATTTTTATTCTATTAAAAACTGTCTGGGAATTTGAATACCTACTAAATATAAACAATAAATATTAATGAATAAGCCAGGAATGTAAAAGTTTAATAAATATTATGGAATCAGATTATAATCTAAACTAATATTATAAAGAGGAAAGATTGGTTTGTTTGTTTGTTTGTTTGTAATGGTTTGTAAAAACTTCTCGACCGATTTTAAAAATTCTTTCACTATAGAAAGAGCCTTCTTTATCAGCGAGTAACATAGGCTATATATTTTATATTCAAAAAATTAGAGATCCTTACGAAAATTGCAATAATAATTTGATTTTTTCAACTTCTTACGTTAAACCTCTATTCGTCTATTATTTTTTTTATTATATTCAAATTCTGACTGACTTTTATAGGTATCATATTATTTGTCAATTGTATGTCATAATAAATACAACAGAACTTACTAACATTTTTTTAAACATTTTAATATCTAACTGTTGTAGACAGACTGCAAAATGCCTAAAAGAGCCAGGTCTTAGTTGTTAGTTCTAAACATAGTTCCCAGGTGAGGGCAGCGAAAATACGTCGTATTGGAGACTCAAGTGCCAAGCGTTCACAGCGGTTTGCTGAACAAAATTTGAGAACGTATGGTGGAGTTCTTCGTCTCAGTGCCGACTGACCATTATTGGGTATAGACTGTTTATACGACTGCCTGAAAAAAGGAGTATATTGTTTTCAGGGTTCATGTATGTATGTATGTGAGTTTGTATATTCTACCATAACTTCTATACGCCTGAACCGATTTTGATAAATGAGGTATCGTTAGAATCCCTAGCTTATTCCAGGTAACATAGGCTAGTAAAATTTAAAATAAATTGATGAGGTGACCATGGTCCCGCATTAAAGACTAAAGTTGAAAAAAAATATTCGAAAATAAGATTAACTATATAATCATCATCTAGAAAATGATGAGTACATTCCAAAAATATACAACACTATAGTTCAATATCCAGTGATTCACAAAAAAATATTTAATAAAAATGTGAATAAGATTCCAAAGGTAATTAATATTTGTGGTATCGTTACGTACTCGTAGTAGATAGTTACGGGCTACGGCAGAGCAGTCGTATTTTTTAATAATTTTAATTATATTCATTTGATCAAGTGCTACCCGTGCGAAACCGGGGCGGACCGCTAGTTTCTTTATATTTTAGTTAATATATTGGAACAAAATGTAATTTAAACGCTTATCACGGTTCGATTAGCAATAATTAATCATGTTCATTATTTATTTACTTCATTTACATTTTAACATCGTGGATATTCTGCGTTCAATTAATTAATCACCGATTTCTTTATAGTCAATATTTATACTATAATTATCTCGTCGAGGGCAATTTAACAAACTGTCATTTTCTTTGCATATTTTTGTAAGTTAATTATTTTGAAGTAATGAATTTTATTTTTAGTCCAACTCTCGAGCCCTTCTGAAGTTTCACATCTACTTTAAAAATTAGCAAATCATACTAATATTATAAATGCGAAAGTGTGTTGTTTGTCCTTCAATCACACCGCAACAGAGCAACAGACGTGATTTTTTCAATAATCTCAAATCATTATAATGATGGACGTCATGTCCAATAAAATTTGTGCAAAGAGTATAATATTGAATTTGTTAGTCAAATCCTGTGGGCAAATCTTAATCATTTAATAGCTTAATCGAACTGATATAGGAGTTCAGACATGCTTTTCGCCGTGCAGGCATATAATATGAACTCCGTTTGACAAACACAATCGGGGGGCATAGATTTAAGATTGGTCTCGGACCAATCCTGAATCTATGTCGGGGGGCTGCTATATTATGATAAATTTCCTATCTGACGTGTTCGTAACACATTTTCGGATTCTTGTACGGAATCACATTGTACATGTGAAACGTATGGTGTTTTGATGTGACCTTTTGTTGCAGGTATGATCTACCTGCGCTCGCACTTGGACAAATACCTCGCTGTGGACTCATTCGGCAACGTCACGTGCGAATCCGAAGAGAAGGAACCTGGCAGCAAGTTCCAGATCAGGTAGATATGGCTGTACTATATACATATAAAAACTAGCTGATGTCCACGAATTCGTTCGCGTGAAATGAGGCTTTTTGGTTCCCGCGGGAACTCTTTAATTTTCCGGGATTAAAAGTAGCCTATTAGTTATTCCATACTATGATCTATCTGTGTACAAAATTTCATCCAGATCCGTTCAGCCGTTTTGGCGTGATTGAGTAACAAACATGCATCCATACAGCCATCCAAATTTATAATATTAGTATAGATAAACCGCGATAGATTCAGGTATTCTGTCTAATTTAGGTTACTCTACTTGATCCCGGAGGCCCTGGGTTCGATCCCTGGCAGGGACAATTTAGGAAATTATATTTTCTGCATTTTCTCTTGTACCTGTTGGGAGACTTCGACTGCAGCTGGAGACGTACCGCCAATCGATTTAGCGTTCCGATGCGGTGTAAAAAATAGGTTTAAGTTAAATACCTGCCATACCCCTAAGAGGTTCGCCCACTGCCATTTTTGACTACATCAACAGTTATCACCGCAATTAAGGGCTGTGACTATGACAAAAGGTTTGTTGTGGAATAAAAAGCCTCCTGTCCCTTGTCCAAATAACATGCCCTCTGTTAAAAAGACGTGTCTCTGAACCCCACACATTACCGGTTCACATTTGCGAATCCAAAAATCGCCACCGGTGCTAAATATACACCGTTGACCGTAAACGGTAAACAACGGTTTCCCGTTGCACACAAATCACCAGTTCTCGCATCGTCCCCGGATACCAATAAATCTCAGCCGCGGCCCTCTCGAATACTAATCCGCGGCCCTGACTCACCGGAAACACGCCTTGAGACTCCCCAGCTTTTATATAAAAAGCTGAGACCCATTAATGAAATTCGCGAAAACCTGTTTCTGATCAATGGCGAGGTTAATGTTTCGTTGTTTATCCTCTGTCAGATTCAATATTATCTGTGTTGACTCGATCCCATTTGGACTGAAGGAATAATGCATTTCAAGTATCAAGATCATAAGCATCAATCATCTCTTAACTCTCATAACTTCTCTTGATCGATAAGGCCGCCTTTTGTACTCTAACTACTTTCTTGTTCTTTTCTTATGTCTCTATTCTTTTGTATGTGATAAGGTGTATTTTAAGAGTATAGCAATAATAATATTCAGATATTAGTTAAACAAATCTAATGCTAAAGAGCAACTTGTCGGTTCTTGTCAGTAGAATCTTCTTTACGAATCGGTGGTAGAGTCACGAAATTTCATAAGTAGCTCAATTTGTTACGTGAAATAAAGAATTTCATTTCAATTTCTTAATTAGTTGCAATTCCATAGTTACATTATTTCTTAATTAACATATTATAGTCATTGGTAAATTAGGCATGCTATGGATACCCATTTTAAGTGTAGCAACATTATCTTGATCTTCATGATGCAGTTCCATTTCATAATAACTCTTAATAACAACTCTTATAGGCTCTATTCGCTCTAATCGGTCTTCATCTATAGCTGTATCAAAATTATCTTGTGATAAGTTTGCATTTTTTAATATAACCGACGTGGAATATGCAAGTAAGGTAATGTTGAGTATCAAATTCGATAAAAACAAAATTGGTTCAATAAACTCTTGAAGCAAATGGAATTCACCCTTCAAGGGAGTTTAATGTACAAGCATGTCCACGTGAAGAAATAATAATTGCTGTCCTCGACATGAAGAGGCGATTTGTTAAGATCGCTCGAGGTGTGAAGGGGTACACACAACAATATTTTTTCAAAGCACCCCACAACCCTTAAGGGGTTTTCGTAATCCAATGAGTTATTTGCCACGTGCTCATTAAAATTCACAATTCAACCCCTGTTTAGAAAGGGGAGCTTTTTAAACAAAATTATTATTAAGATATACTTGACTTTAAAACAATGGAATAGACTGCTTTTTTCACTTTTGCCGTTGCTCATAATTATATTATTTTTTACATTTTTACCATCTAATGGACAGTTTTATGTTTCCGTGTCGTGAATTAGTACAAATAATTAATGTTCGTGTTTCTCTTGGTGTTTATGTTCAAATGCGAGATAATCAATTTTCAGTAGGTACTTTTATGTGCTTACCATCAAAACTTTTCTGTTCATGAAAAGAGCCACTGCTAAGTTTCTTGTCGGTTCTTCTCAGTTGAATCAGTTTCCGAACCGGTGGTAGATTCTTGTGACTTATCATAAGTGGCACAAGTTACGTGAAATAAATCATTTAATTTTCATTTTTATTACTTGTATATTTTACAGTTTTGAGAAGTATTTAGTACATTTTGAATTATATAAGTCAAATATATTAGTTCAATAAATATCATGTAAAACGCTGTATATATACTTAACTCTTACAATTATAATAAGAGTTATAAGGGCGAGCGTCCGTATCTTGCCACACAAGAAAATGCGCCAAAAGAAAGCCAAGACACTACAAACTGAGGGATGATTCAGTTAAAGCATGAGTCACGAGCCATATTTGTTTATGTTGGAGAAATGCTGTGAACTTGTGAGTCAGAGCCCAGACTATCGATTGCGAAGCCTGTCATACGAATGGCAGACTGTGGAGACATTTTCGTCGACATGGCGGGACCGTATTGATAAACACCTCCCTTTGACTTGACTTTGATTTGACGACCTCCCTGGCGCAGTGTTGAGCGCTGTTGTGTCTTAAAGTGCGGAGGTCCCGATTAGGGGTATGGGTTTAATATAATGCCATGCCCCTAACAGGTTAGCCCGCTACCATCTTAGACTGGATCATCACTTATCATCAGCTGAGATCGCAGTCAAGGGCTAACTTGAAGTGGAATAAAAATAACAGTGCTAATTGTAATTGAATTGAACAACATGGCGGCCGATTCTGTATAACACTATCTCTAAACTAAACTAAAATGACAGCTACCCACTGTTGTTGTTACACACAATTTGGCAAAATAAAGATTATTAATTATTAACATCGATATATAAGTTGGTACTAGATGAATCCTTTCATAGAAATAAATTGGGCGTCCAACCTTTAGAGCACGCTCCTAACCTGTATAGCCCTGTCCTTGTCCCCGCCATAGCGCTGTCCCGCTTATCAGGCTAGATGGCGTTAGTAAAATACGTCCACATTCTTCGTTTGACAGGGCCCGTCTATGTAAATTGAGGTCGTTGTTTATTAATTACTAGCTGATACCCGCGACTTCGTCCGCGTGGATTGAGAAGTTTTAGTTCCCGCGGGAACTCTTTAATTTTCCGGGATAAAAAGTACCCTATTATTTAATCCGGACTTCTCACTTTACGTCTGCAAAATTTCAAAGCAATCGGTTCAGTAGTTACGGCGTGAAAGCGGAACAAACATACAAACTAAGGATGAGCTTTAAATCTAGTTCTGTCCCTTTCCACAGTGAGTATTATGAAAGGTTGAGCAATATTTTTAATGCTTTCATTTTAGTTTAGCTTAGAGATTGTGTACAACAGACTCAGTTCCAATGTCTTTAATGGTTCCTTGGGTACACAAGTGATTTGAAAATGAAGAGACACTCAGCTCCCCCTTCATCTTTACGCCCTTTGATGAGTCTCGAAGCGCCTGCATTTTAATTAACTGCCAATCCCCTGTTGTGAGGAGGCCTTTCATTTGTTACGACTGCAGAGATGATCACGTCTGGCTGAACAACACGCACCGATTGTGTGGTGTTTCATGACCACTCTATTACCTACGAGTTAAGCGACGTTAAGCTAAGTCTGCAATTGGATATCTCGGTTACAAACGAATTATTGTTATAATCATTAAAAAAATCTTATTGCAACATAAATAAAGATCCTCGTAAGAATAAAATGCGTAATGAGAAATACGAGATCTTGCCAAGCAGAGAGAGAATAACAATCCTCCTGTAAAGAAAATTATTTAAACCTAGTTTTAAAAAATGACGAGAATTTTCTCACTAATTCAGAATTGTTATGCTATATAGGTAACGTGAATATTTTCTAACGAATAGGTGCATTTTGTCTTGAGGGAGTAAGTACGGAGCGCAAAAATTATGCTGAGTATAAGTCATGAGTCAAGACCAAATCATCCTCTTATGTTCAAACTAGAATATTTCTATTCAAGACTTTGACAATTGCTTTGAAGTTTGAATCGTCGAGTTAATCTACCACTGGTTCGGAGTGTCATTCCTACTGAGAAGAGCCAGCAAGAAACTCGGTTCAAATTCAAATGTTTATAAATAAACTAGCTAATGCCCGCGACTTCGTCTGCGTGGTTTGAGGTTTTTAGGTTCCCGCGGGAACTCTTTAATTTTCCGGGATAAAAAGTAGCCTATAATCTATCTGTGTGCCAAATTTCAGCCAGATCCGTTCAGCCGTTGGGGTGTGATTGAGTAACAAACATCCTTACATCCATCCATCCATCCATCCATACATCCATACATCCATACATCCATCCAAACTTTCGCATTTATAATTTTAGTAAGGCTTATTTTCCCTAGTGTAGATACTAATAACCATCCCCCATATCTATAGATCCCTTCAGAAGGGCTCTTGCTTTCGAGATGTTTGCTTACTAAACCGTAAACGATGGCGTACAATTGTTGCAAACAGTCAGTAATTACGGTAGTACCTAATCCCGTTGTGGTGTTCTCTTCTTGTGGTGTTGTTGGTGGTGTTGCCAAGTCTACATTTCCATCATTCAAAATTATATATAACGTCTAGGTTTCAGACGTCAATAAGTGTACCTACAGTGTACCTAAATTGAATAAATCAATGTTGATTGATTGATATCAACGCTTTTTCAGTATACATACATATTCAAAATTTGATTCAAAAGTAATGTCTTTCTATGTTTATTATGTATTTATTACTTTTGCTCTTGGATTTGCTTCAAAGTTAATTTAATTCCAGAGACGTATGTTTACTTGAGGATAACTAAGGTCATGATGTATGTTATGAATATTATTTATGGATGGGAGGAAAATTATTTGACATACCATTAGTAGAATCAAATAACAACCAACATTATTAAATAAGTAGCTTTTGCCCGCCGGCTTCGCTCACATTAGGTTCGATTTTCGAATAAATGTTCACAGCCACCTTCGGGGTTGAATTTTCGAAGATCCTATCTCAGCGGGTGCCTACGTTATAATATCTATCTGTGTGCCAAATTTCAGCCCGATTAGTCCAGTAGTTAGAACTGTACGTTGAAAGATCAGTCAGTCACCTTTTCCTTTTATATATATATATATATATACTAGCGGACGCCCGCGACTTCGTACGCGTGGCATAAGTTTTATAACTCCCACAGGCATTCCTTAATTTTCCGGGATAAAAAGAAACTGTGCACAAAAAACATCCGTTGCTCTGTTGCAGCATGATTGAAGGACTATTTAACGTCCTGTGGGAAAGAATTTTCAAAAACTGTGAATTATGTATTTCAAAATTTAAACCCGTTGCCCAAACGTCAAGTTTCATGGCTATAACTTGAAACTTGACAAACTTGAAACTTGAAACTTGAAAAACGGCGGCCTTTTACACCAACCTAAAACCCCTATTTTACCCGTTTGGGGATGGAATTTTGAAAAACCGTGACACACGTTATTCTTTATTTTTTACCTATAGCCAAAATACCAAGTTTCGTTCATATAACTTGTAAAATACCTTGAGAAATGAAGGCCTTTGATACCAACTTTCATCCGCCATTTCAACCCGCAGCTCATTTACCAAGTTTCATGGCCATAACTTGAGAAATGAAGAAATTTCAGTCAAACTTTCAACCCCTATTTTACCCATTTAGGGGTGGAATTTTGAAAAACTGTGACACACGTAATTCTTTATTTTTTACCTTCAGCTAAAATACCAAGTTTCGTTGATATAACTTGTAAAATATCTTGAGAAATGAAGGCCTTTTATACCAATTTTCATCCCTTATTTCACCCCTTTGGGGTTCGAATTTTCAAAAACTGTGAAACATATATTTCGTCATTTTTAACCCGCAGCTCATATACCAAGTTTCATGGCCATAACTTGAGAAATGAGGAAATTACAGTCAAACTTTCAACCCCTATTTTAACCATTTGGGGGTGGAATTTTGAAAAACTGTGAAACACGTATTTCTTTATTTTTAACCGGTAGCTCACATACCAAGTTTCTTGGCTATAAATTGAAAAATGAAGGACTTTCATACAAACTTCCAACCCCTATTTTACCCCTTTGGGGGTGAAATATTGAAAAACTGTGACACACGTAATTCTTTATTTTTTACCGTTAGCCGAAACACCAAGTTTCGTTGATATAACTTGTAAAATACATTGAGAAATGAAGGCCTTTGATACAAACTTTTATCCCCCATTTCACCCCTTTGGGGTTGAATTTTCAAAAACTGTGAAATATGTATTTCTTAATTTTCAACTCGCAGCTCATATACCAAGTTTCATGGCTATAGCTTTCATAAAAATTTCAACCCCTATTTTGCTACTTTAGGGGTTGAATTTTGAAAAACTGTGGCACACGTAATTCTTTATTTTTTACCGTTAGCCAAAATGCCAAGTTTCGTTTACATAACTTGAGAATATCTTGAGAAATGAAGGACTTTCTTGCAAACTCTCATCCCCTATTTCACCCCCTCGGGGGTAGAATTTTTGTAAACTGTGAAATACCTATTTCATCATTTTCAACCAGTAGCTTGTATATCAAGTTTCATGGACATAACTTGAGAAATGACAGACTTTCATACAAACTTTCACCCCCTATTTCACCCCCTCAGGGGTGGAATTTTGAAAAATCCTTCCTTAGTGAGCGCCTTCGTCACAAACGGAACCTACTTTCAAAATTTCAAGTTTCTAACCCCAGTGGTTTAGGCTGTGCGTTGATTAGCTAACAATTTTATATATATACTAGCGGACTCCCGCGACTTCGTTCGCGTGGCATAAGTTTTTTAATTCCCATAGGCATTCCTTAATTTCCGGAATAAAAAGAACCCATGAAAAAAAACCCGTCGATCCGTTGCTCTGTTAAGCGTGATTGAAGGACTATTTAACGTCCTTTGGGATAGAATTTATAAAAACTGTGGATTATGTATTTCATAATTTAAACCGGTAGCCCAAATATCAAGTTTCACGGCCATATAGCTTGAAAAACGTCGGCCTTTCATACAAACTTTCAACCCCTATTTTACCCCTTTAGGGGTGGAATTTTGAAAAACTGTGAAACACGTATTTCTTTATTTTTTACCGATAACTCATATACTAAGTTTCATGGATATACCTTGAGAAATGACGGACTTTAATACAAACTTTCAACCCCTATTTCACCCCCTTAGGGGTGGAATTTTGAAAAACTGTGACACACGTAATTCTTTGTTTTTTACCGTTAGCCAAAATACCAAGTTTCGTTGATATAACTTGTAAAATACCTTGAGAAATGAAGGCCTTTGATAGCAACTTTCATCCCCCATTTCACCCCTTTGGGGGTTAAATTTTCAAAAACTGTTTAACACGTATTTCTTAATTTTCAACTCGCAGCTCATAAACCAAGTTTCATGGCTCTAGCTTTCATAAAAATTTTCAACCCCTATTTTACCACTTTGGGGGTCGAATTTTGAAAAACTGTGACACACGTAACTCTTTATTTTTTACCGTTAGCCAAAATACCAAGTTTCATTGATATAACTTGTAAAATACCTTGAAAAATGAAGGCCTTTGATACCAACTTTCATCCCCCATTTCACCCCTTTGCAGGTGAAATTTTGAAAAACTGTGAAACACGTGTTTCTTTATTTTTAACCAGTAGCTCACATACCAAGTTTCTTGGCTATAACTTGAGAAATGAAGGACTTTCATACAAACTTCCAACCCCTTTTTTACCCCTTTGTGGGTGGAATTTTGAAAAACTGTGACACACGTAATTCTTTATTTTTTACCCTTAGCCAAAATACCAAGTTTTCTTTGAAATAACTTGTAAAATATCTTGAGAAATTAAGGCCTTTTATACCAAATTTCATCCCCTATTTCACCCCTTTGGGGTTCGAATTTTCAAAAACTGTGAAACACGTATTTCTTCATTTTCAACCCGCAGCTGTTATACCAAGTATCATGGCCATAACTTGAGAAATGAAGAACTTTCATACAAATTTTCAACCCCTATTTTACCCCGTTGGGGGTGAAATTTTGAAAAACTGTGAAACACGTGTTTCTTTATTTTTAACCAGTAGCTCACATACCAAGTTTCTTGGCTATAACTTGAGAAATGAAGGACTTTCATACAAACTTCCAACCCCTTTTTTACCCCTTTGTGGGTGGAATTTTGAAAAACTGTGACACACGTAATTCTTTATTTTCTACCGTTAGCCAAAATACCAAGCTTTGTTGATATAACTTGTAAAATACTTTGAGAAATGAAGGCCTTTGATACAAATTTTCATCCCCCATTTCACCCCTTTGGGGGTTGAATTTTCAAAAACTGTGAAATACGTATTTCTTAATTTTCAACTCGCAGCTTATATACCAAGTTTCATGGCTATAGCTTTCATAAAAATTTTCAACCCCTATTTTACCACTTTAGGGGTTGATTTTCGAAAAACTGTGACACACGTAATTCTTTATTTTTTACCGTTAGCAAAAATACCAAGTTTCGTTGATATAACTTGTAAAATACCTTGAGAAATGAAGGCCTTTGATACCAACTTTCATCCCCCATTTCACCCCTTTGGGGGTTAAATTTTCAAAAACTGTTTAACACGTATTTCTTAATTTTCAACTCGCAGCTCATAAACCAAGTTTCATGGCTCTAGCTTTCATAAAAATTTTCAACCCCTATTTTACCACTTTGGGGGTCGAATTTTGAAAAACTGTGACACACGTAACTCTTTATTTTTTACCGTTAGCCAAAATACCAAGTTTCATTGATATAACTTGTAAAATACCTTGAAAAATGAAGGCCTTTGATACCAACTTTCATCCCCCATTTCACCCCTTTGAAGGTGAAATTTTGAAAAACTGTGAAACACGTGTTTCTTTATTTTTAACCAGTAGCTCACATACCAAGTTTCTTGGCTATAACTTGAGAAATGAAGGACTTTCATACAAACTTCCAACCCCTTTTTTACCCCTTTGTGGGTGGAATTTTGAAAAACTGTGACACACGTAATTCTTTATTTTTTACCCTTAGCCAAAATACCAAATTTTCTTTGAAATAACTTGTAAAATATCTTGAGAAATTAAGGCCTTTTATACCAAATTTCATCCCCTATTTCACCCCTTTGGGGTTCGAATTTTCAAAAACTGTGAAACACGTATTTCTTCATTTTCAACCCGCAGCTGTTATACCAAGTATCATGGCCATAACTTGAGAAATGAAGAACTTTCATACAAATTTTCAACCCCTATTTTACCCCGTTGGGGGTGAAATTTTGAAAAACTGTGAAACACTTGTTTCTTTATTTTTAACCAGTAGCTCACATACCAAGTTTCTTGGCTATAACTTGAGAAATGAAGGACTTTCATACAAACTTCCAACCCCTTTTTTACCCCTTTGTGGGTGGAATTTTGAAAAACTGTGACACACGTAATTCTTTATTTTCTACCGTTAGCCAAAATACCAAGCTTTGTTGATATAACTTGTAAAATACTTTGAGAAATGAAGGCCTTTGATACAAATTTTCATCCCCCATTTCACCCCTTTGGGGGTTGAATTTTCAAAAACTGTGAAATACGTATTTCTTAATTTTCAACTCGCAGCTTATATACCAAGTTTCATGGCTATAGCTTTCATAAAAATTTTCAACCCCTATTTTACCACTTTAGGGGTTGATTTTCGAAAAACTGTGACACACGTAATTCTTTATTTTTTACCGTTAGCAAAAATACCAAGTTTCGTTGATATAACTTGTAAAATACCTTGAGAAATGAAGGCCTTTGATACCAACTTTCATCCCCCATTTCACCCCTTTGGGGGTTGAATTTTCAAGAACTGTGAAATACGTATTTCTTAATTTTCAACTCGCAGCTCATAAACCAAGTTTCATGGCTATAGCTTTCATAAAAATTTTCAACCCCTATTTTACCACTTTAGGGGTTGAATTTTGAAAAACTGTGACACACGTAATTCTTTATTTTTGAACGAAAGCCAAAATACCAAGTTTCGTTTATATAACTTGAGAATATCTTGAGAAATGAAGGACTTTCATGCAAACTCTCATCCCCTATTTCACCCCTTCGGGGGTAGAATTTTTAAAAACTATGAAACACCTATTTCTTTATTTTCAACCAGTAACTCGTATACCAAGTTTTATCAATATAACTTGAGAAATGACGGACTTTCATACAAACTTTCACCCCCTATTTCACCCCCTTAGGGGAGGAATTTTGAAAAATCCTTTCTTAGTGAGCGCCTACTGTCAAAATTTCAAGTTTCTAACCCCAGCGGTTTAGGCTGTGCGTTGATTAGCTAACGATTTTATATATATATAGATAGATAGATATATATAAATAATTGTTTCTTTGTCCAGTGTATCAGACGACGGCACGGGCCGGTGGGCGCTACGCAACGTGGAGAGGGGCTACTTCCTGGGCTCCAGTTCTGACAAACTGACGTGTACCGCCAAGGTGCCCGGTGACGCGGAACTGTGGCATGTCCACCTCGCTGCCCGACCACAGGTGAGACCCAACTCCTTCCCCTTCCTCACAGGTGAGACCTAGCTTTTCGTTCTTCCTCCATTGCTCGACAAAGATGCATAAGACTATCAACGTGGAATAAGGCTTCTTCCTTGGCTCTAGCTCAGACAGACTCACCTGCACTGCCAAGGCACTGCACTGTCCTCGCAGCACAATCAGTTTCTTAATTTTTTCTCGATTTCTGGACAGATATATATCGGGAGGTGCCCAGCATTGAAAGAGCCTAAAGGTGAGATTGTTTAGTTTATAAGGGTTGAGAAATTGCCTAGTGATGACAAACATACTGAAGAGTTTTCAGGTATGGTGGGATTTCTAATGTTGTTGTTTCATAAAGAATATACGTATTCACTGCAATGGAACTTACAGGCCTTGTTACAGAGTTACAAAATTGCATCTTTGAGCACACAAATGGGCGCAATAAATAATAATTAAAATACATTTCTAATAAAATGGGTACATTTTTTGGTTTAGAAATATTAAGCCTGTAATTAAACGTTTAATCCCGTTTTTGGAAGGCCAAGGAACTCTTCAAGTTGGTTAGATACCCATTTCGTTTAAAGCTTGCAATGTCTAAACCATATGATGTTTTCATTACCACCCATACCCAAACTATATTCAAAGGTAAAGATCTTAATCATGTAAAAGTATTGATGGTAACCAAAAAGTAAATTACGTGACTACCTATCTATAAAATTAAGAATTTAACATCATTCTGTGATCAATTTAAAGTTTATTTTTGTATTAACGACTCATATCGCATCGAAGTAAGAGTAATAAAACACAAAATAATCACTTTCTAACTTGGAAAGTTTACCTTTATACTTTACCAATATTAATTTCAAAGCCATATATATCGTCGTGTCATGTTTTAGCCAATAAATGTTTATAGAATTCAAGTGAAACGCTTCCTAATTCGAGAGTGATTGTGCACAAATGTAAATGAAAGTCATGCTTGATTCAATCCCATCTCATCTGAGACCGAGAATACATTCCATACTTTTAGCATAAACTCTGCTATATGTACCGATGATAGTCAACTAATACTTGGTCTCCCTTTCATTTGTAGCTACCTTTAACTTTTCGGAAGTAGATGTGCGTTTTAAGCAATCAGAGGCCCAATTATTGTCTAAGCAAATCGTAATTATTTGACACCTTAAAGTCGAATTATACGTTTGACAAACGATTACGCTTTTCTTACACATCGGGGGACAGATATAGATAGATAGATAGATGATTTATTTGTTCACGAAAACAATTCACAATATGCGCTTACAGAAATAAGTCAATTGTTAATTAATTATTTTATCATTTAATATCATTGATGAACAAATAAGGCTCCTCACTCAGCATAATGCCGCAGAAAGCTGCTGCGCTGGTTTTCAGGAGGAGCCTTAAAGTGCCGTGTTTCCGACCTTATAACAAAAATACATTAGTTAAAATCGCTTGTTTTATCGGTGAAGGAAAACCTGAAACCTCGTCCATGCCTAAGAATTCTGCATGAAGTCTTCTGATTGGCACATGTCCAGCATGGTGGGCTATGGCCTAAACCCTTCTCATTCTGAGAAGATACCCACTACCCGTGCTCAGTTGATGTGTTGGGACTGAGCACATTTGGTTATTAATGCTATTACAAGTTACAACTGCATCAATGTGAAAACTTTTAATCCTATCGAGACTATGGCGTTACGGATCATCCTACAATCAGTGAGACGTGCTATTTTAATCGTCTCTGGATACGGTGGTATAAAAAACCCGGCTATCGGCAAAGAGAAAAGCAAAACGCGACGCAGAAGCTATCGTTTGCGTATTATGGTAAAAGGTTTGCTAGTGCTTTTAGATTTCATTTGCGCTCAAGCCCCAATCTTCGTGGTATTTGAATGACGTATCATTTCTGTATTATTATGTCGTGTTTTCATTTCCGTAGAGGAAATTGAAATGACTTGCGCCTGGGAATTTCTTCTTATAAGTACCGGATTTATTTCTAAAGTAACTTGATTAAGGCTAATTTATGTTGCGCTTTGTAAAACGTGGGCCTTTTGAGACAAATTCACACATAAAAAATTCTTTCTCATAAACTAGTGTGAAATTTTGAGCGAATTTTTCATTGTTTATAATATTGTCTACCTGCTACCATATACAGTGTCGCAAATTTCGCTTGTCACTGATTGATTAATATCTTCTGTTAAATTTTCTGAACATTTCCTTTATTACTATACATTATTAGACTGTTTTTAACACGCATATTCGATAGAATACGAGTTTTTACATAAAGTATTTGGTACTTTACTTCGATTGATCTTCTTTCTTGTAATAAATTAAACTTATACTTACTCACTGACAGACAGAAAACGCCCGTGTTAAATTTTTAAGAAAAGGCCAAAGTAATTAAAATCAAGCAAAGCATCTGCTGTATCATTTTAAACTTAGAATCCTAATCATCTAACTGGCTTCTATGATAATTTGGGAGCTAATAACCTAACCCTTATTTATATCTCAATAGCTAAAATTTAAATTAATTAGCAAAAGAGGGTAGGTAATAAATACAGAAGTAAAACCAACCAAGTCGAATAATAATTAATCGTTTATTGAAGGATCTTAATACTTTAGTCTTATAGACCTATCTGTATTTTGTTGTATTTCTCGGCATAGGTCTATTTATGTTCAAAACGAATCTACCACCCGTTTCCAACGGTGTGTGGTTGTGTAGAAGAAAGGGCAAACAAACTACACAACACACATCTTTTAAAAGCATTACAACATTACATAATATCTAAAACATATTGGGTACACGATTATAACAAATAAGGCAAATGATTACATACAAGATAATTTACAATAGAATATAAGAATACTTAACTTTTTGGACAGCCTGCCGCCGCTGTTTATGATGGCCGTCTCTGTTTCGAAGCCAGTACAATAATAATCCTCCCCCTTCGGTGTAAGGCACTTTTATAAATTCTGCCATCATAAACAAGCGGAAGTGGACCGTCCCGCGATCTTAATATTATTCATTATTTATTTTAGGTTTGTTGACAAAAGGTATGTTGACACACCCAACTTAGAATAATAAAATCATTGATATGTCACGGTTTACATATTAGTAATTTACAATAATAATAAGGGACTTACATTGTCGGATTACATAATCTAAGATATTATTTCACATGATACCGATTGCCAACTGTATGTTGACGACAGCCTAGTATGATGACATTCTTAGTGTATTGACAGTAAGTATTTAATTTACAATAAATAATTTTAGTTAAATATATCGATAATTTATACAATATTATTTTCCATATTGTCTCATTCCTAGATACCAAATTAAACAAGAGTAAACACTAATGATTGTACATTATGGTATTGTATAATGACAGTAAGAAACTAAGAACATTGACATTGTATCATGTCGCGGAATAAGTATTCCGTTTAAGGTATTACTACAATAATATTTGACACGGCCAGACTGACAAGTACTTCGCTCCCGAAGTACATAGGGAAAGAGAGAGCGAGAGAAAAAAAAATATTATATAAACACATTTGTCCCATTTGGGAATCATAACGTTTGTCTCACATGGGAATCCTAACATGTGTCTCGTATGGGAATCTTATCAACGTCCCCTACGGGATTTTTAGCATTTGTCTCATATGGGCATCTTATCAATTTCCCTTAAGGGAATTTTAGCATTTGTCTCACATGGGCATCTTATCAATGTCCCTTACGGGAATCTTAGTATTTGTCTCATATGGGCATCGTACGAATATCCCTTACGGGAATTTTAGCATTTGTCTCATATGGGCATCTTATCAATGTCCCTTACGGGAATCTTAGTATTTGTCTCATATGGGCATCGTACCGATATCCCTTACGGGAATTTTAGCATTTGTCTCATATGGGCATCTTATCAATGTCCCTTACGGGAATCTTAGCATTTGTCTCATACGGGAATCTTAAGATATACTTCATACTTCATAGCCGAAAAAGAAATTTTTTTTTTTTTTTTTTTAAATTTTAAGTATAATTTTGTTAATAGGTATAAGATAGATTAGAGTACACTGCCGCATTAGGACTCCCTTGTAAGGACAGTGCACATTATGGTATAATAATATATAATAATAATAATAACATTTGTCTTATGGGGGATTTTGTTGGGGATTTGCCCCGTATGAAAATCTTAACATTTGACCCATATGAGAATCTTAACATTTGACCCATATGAAAATTTTAACATTTGACCCATATGAGAATCTTAACATTTGAGCCATATGAGAATCTTAACATTTGACCCATATGAGAATCTTAACATTTGATCCATATGAGAATCTTAACATTTGACCCATATGAGAATCTTAACATTTTGTCCCATACGAGAATCTTAGAATTTGTGCCAATAACATCATTTAGCATAAACTATTAGTATGTTTTATTACCATTCGGCCATCTTGATAAGTACTTCGTTCCCGAAGTACATAGGAAAATAGAAAACTGCAGCCCGTGAAATTATACGGCAACAAAGTACCGGCACACACAAAAAAAAAAAAAAAAAAATTATAAGATTGTGCTATTCGCACAACAAAATTCAATGATTCAATGTCAATGTTACTGTCATAAAAACTAGGGTAACTAGATATCAGAATAAAAATTAGAATACAATAATAAAATTTGTCCTATTTGTCAATCCAGCAATCGTACTGCATATAATATTATTATTTCATCATAGACCATAAAGATTATCTACAATGATCCTTCAAAAGAAGCATTTTGTTCCACCCACTCACCTGGCCAAATTCGAAGTTTTTCTTTTGCAACAATGATACTTCTCAAATTTCCTTCACCTCTTAAGGAGAATCTATCATTTGGTAAAACCTCTGCTATTTGGTACGGACCCTTATATTTTGGACTAAGTTTATCATTGCGTCGATGATCTTGGCGAACATAGACAGTGTCGCCTATTTCGAAACTTTTATTGTTTCGGCGGGTAGTATCAAAATGCTCCTTAAACTTACTAGCAACGTTTATAAGGCGCTGTCGAGCAATTTCACGATCACTCTGTATATCAATAGTTGGTTGTATAGACTCATGTACAACATCAGTCAGTCGAGCCTGTACGGAAGGCAGGTTACCCTCTTTACCAATTAATAGCCGGATTGGGGAAAACCCTGTACTTTGTTGAATAGTGGTGTTAAGAGATTCCTGTACCTTCCAAAGAACATTCGGCCATTCTTCCTGACCACGAACCGTTGTGGTTAGCATATTTGTTATGGTAGCAACATATCTTTCGACTTGGCCATTGCTACGAGGTGTACCGGTAGCAATCATATGGTGTTCGATTTGTAATTCCCTAAACAAAGCTCTTACTTGGCTTGAAGAGAAATTTGTACCTCTATCGGTAACAATCAGCCTAGGTGTGCTAAAAAGTGTTACAACTTCTCTGAGGTTAAATACTAATTCTGGACCGCTCAGACTTTTTAGAGGTTTCATGATACAGAATTTAGTAAAACCGTCTATTACAATGAGGACATATTTATATCCATTACTAGACACCTTAAAGGGGCCGGTGCAATCCATATGCAAAGTATCAAAAGGGATAGACTTCGGTATCGGATGTAAGAACCCTTGTTTAGGTCCGGAATGGCTTTTTCGGGATACACAAATTAAACAATGCGATAGGTATTTTCTGACAAAGTTAGACATACTGGGAAACCAAAAATATTCTTGAATTTTATGAAGAGTTTTTTCGTACCCGACATGACAGTTATCATCATGATACAGTCGTAATATACTGAGCCGATAGCCTTTGGGAATATACAGTTTAGGTTTACTTCCTTGACTGGGTTTATAATGTAACAAATTGTTGATAACTACGTATCGGCTAGTGTCTACTTCATTACTATGGGATTCAAGTTGTGCAATGATAGTTTGAGTTTCATCGTCGTTACGTTGAGCGACCTGAAGCCATGACGGCGCAACATTTTCGTTATCATCATTAATCAGGTTAATTACCAAGGGGGTGGTTAATTTAGATTTAACTGGATTACGACTGAGGTAGTCTACATGTTTTACATATTTCCCTTTTTTATAGCAGATTGTGAATTGAAAATCCTGCATATAGGACCACCATCTTGCTAGACGTGGTGTAAGGTCCTTTTTTACTATTGTAGACTTGATGGCATTACAATCTGTCACAATGGTGAAAGGTACTCCCAACAAATACACTCGGAAATGTCTAAGGGCATTGTATATGGCTAATGTTTCTAAGTCATATGAACAGTATCTTGATTCGGCAGGGGAGGTTCGCTTACTGAAATATCCTATTATATGGATTTGATTGCCAGCTTTTTGCATCAGGATTGCACCGTAACCAATAGAGCTTGCATCAGTATGCAATTCGGTGGGTAAGTTGGGATCATATATAGCTAACAGTGGTTTTGATATTAAGTGTTGTATTACATAATCCCTAGCTTCTTCCTGCTCCTGACCCCATTCCCATTTCACATTACTTTTGGTTAGTTTAGTTATAGGAACTGTTCGTGAGGCGAAATTGGGAATAAATTTTCGAAAATAGCTGGCCAATCCCATAAATTGCCGAACTTCTCTAACATTACTAGGAGTGGGAGCATTTGTGAGAGCCGACACCTTATTGTGACTGGGCCGAACTCCTTCTTCGGAAATGTGTCTACCAAGGTATTCTATTTCTGTCACAAAAAATTTACATTTGGACAAATTAATGGTAAAACCCGCAGAACTTAAGGCCTCGAGGGTTTGTTCTAGGAAACTTAATCCCTCCGATTCAGTTTTAAAAGGAATTAGTAAATCGTCCATATACACTAACAGGAACTTTAAATGCTGAACCGCTTTACATATAGCCCTCTGAAACACGGACGGTCCATTACAAATACCAAAAGGCATTTTTAGAAACTCATAATGGCCGTCCGGGGTTACAAAAGCCGTATACTTTATCGAGTCCTTAGCCATGGGGATTTGGTGGAAACCATTTTTCATGTCAATAGATATAAAATACTTGGATTTTCCCAATTTGTCTATCTGGTCCTCAATGAGAGGGAGAGGGTACCTTTCTTTTTCAACTAATTTGTTTAGAGCTCTGAAATCAATGCACATTCGATCACTTCCGTCCTTTTTTTTTACTAAAAGAATTGGACTTGCAAAAGAAGAGTCGCTTTCCCGAATTATATTTTTATGTAACAATTCTTTAACCATTTCTTTCACCCTCTCTCTCTCAACGGGGGCCAACCTATATGGACGATAATAAACAATGTCGTCCTTTTTAAGGCGTAAAGACATTTCACCGGTAGTAACAGTTCCTATATTATCAGGCGAAGGTAACACAGAGGGGAATTTTTTAAATATGTCTGTTATTTTAGTCTGTAAATCGACGTCTAAGTGACTTATTGAGGTACTCAAATTTTGTAAATTATTATCGGAGCAATGTTGGGACACCTGGTTGACTTCATTGTTTGACCGAGATAACGGAATACGCATCAATCTACATCCATTTGAATCTATCACAACAGCAATATCTGGATATTGAATTATATTTCTGCCAATTAGACAGTCGTACTGAAAGTCTTTTTCCCTCACCACATTAAATTCTATTTCTAAATTTACTTCATCAATTTTTACAGGGACTGTTACTTTAGCAATTACGTATAATTTTCCATTACCTATCCCTTCCAACAATGTAGAACAAGGATGCAGTGTACAGCCTAACCGTCTTGCAACAGAGTCTTTTATAATGCTACAATTTGCACCGGTATCAATAAGGGCCGCCACAGGCATGTCTTTAATAAAAACTTCAGTTAGCTTTAAGTTAGTTTTAGTAATACAATTGACATCATTTGTTTTAGGAGGATTCTGCATATCATGTTGCTTTTTATAGCACATAGATTCATCATGATAAGGCTTGTGACAATAAGTACACGCAGGTAAGTGTGATGACAGTAAGGGGGAATTTGGTCGGGGGTTATTGGGATTTTGTGGCCTTAGATTATGAAAAAAATTATTCCCCTTTGAAAATCTGCGTTTAGGGCAATTGGTCCAGGTATGATTTCGGGTTTTACAAACATTACACCATTTAGTGTGTGTTTCCTCATATCTAGGTCTTTTTGTAAAGGAGCTAGTAGACTGCTGGTCTTTATCTGTGGTTTTATCAAAGGGGCGCTTTTTTGGTATTTTAGAATATGTAGTAAATAAGGATATTAATTCCGCGGTAGTTTCTACACGACTATTATGGGAAGCCATTCGTACATTTATGTCGGTTATTCCCCCACATACAAGCTCGACTAACTGTTGCTCAGTAAAAGCTACTTTAGTATTTTTTAACAGTCTAATTTTCTCTCTGGCGAATTCACAATAGGAGTCAGCCGTTTCCGACGTTAAAAGTACCGCTTTTGTTAATTTATCCGATAAGTTCCTTTTTTCAGGATACAAATCTATAATAGTTGACTTAAAATTTTCCCACGTTCTACCCTCATCGGGGTCCCATGTCTCGTACCACAATAGAGCAGAGCCCCTAAGGGCCTTACCTGCTTTAGCGACAGTTGTTACGCTAGTCCAGTTGAGGTCCACGGCAATCGAGTCGATGGCAGTACACCAACTCTCGGCGCCTTTATCATTCTTGTCGGGATCGAAGGGTGGCAGTACCACATCGTCTCCCCGACGACTGCTGGTTACTGCATCCTTAATAGCCTTGAGTAATTCGACAACGACCGGATCCATCCTAAAACACACAATGATAAAAATACGATTAGTTTATGCTAAGACTCGTGGGGTAATCCCACTTCTGATGTTAAATTTTTAAGAAAAGGCCAAAGTAATTAAAATCAAGCAAAGCATCTGCTGTATCATTTTAAACTTAGAATCCTAATCATCTAACTGGCTTCTATGATAATTTGGGAGCTAATAACCTAACCCTTATTTATATCTCAATAGCTAAAATTTAAATTAATTAGCAAAAGAGGGTAGGTAATAAATACAGAAGTAAAACCAACCAAGTCGAATAATAATTAATCGTTTATTGAAGGATCTTAATACTTTAGTCTTATAGACCTATCTGTATTTTGTTGTATTTCTCGGCATAGGTCTATTTATGTTCAAAACGAATCTACCACCCGTTTCCAACGGTGTGTGGTTGTGTAGAAGAAAGGGCAAACAAACTACACAACACACATCTTTTAAAAGCATTACAACATTACATAATATCTAAAACATATTGGGTACACGATTATAACAAATAAGGCAAATGATTACATACAAGATAATTTACAATAGAATATAAGAATACTTAACTTTTTGGACAGCCTGCCGCCGCTGTTTATGATGGCCGTCTCTGTTTCGAAGCCAGTACAATAATAATCCTCCCCCTTCGGTGTAAGGCACTTTTATAAATTCTGCCATCATAAACAAGCGGAAGTGGACCGTCCCGCGATCTTAATATTATTCATTATTTATTTTAGGTTTGTTGACAAAAGGTATGTTGACACACCCAACTTAGAATAATAAAATCATTGATATGTCACGGTTTACATATTAGTAATTTACAATAATAATAAGGGACTTACATTGTCGGATTACATAATCTAAGATATTATTTCACATGATACCGATTGCCAACTGTATGTTGACGACAGCCTAGTATGATGACATTCTTAGTGTATTGACAGTAAGTATTTAATTTACAATAAATAATTTTAGTTAAATATATCGATAATTTATACAATATTATTTTCCATATTGTCTCATTCCTAGATACCAAATTAAACAAGAGTAAACACTAATGATTGTACATTATGGTATTGTATAATGACAGTAAGAAACTAAGAACATTGACATTGTATCATGTCGCGGAATAAGTATTCCGTTTAAGGTATTACTACAATAATATTTGACACAAGTCGGTGATGGTCTAGAAGTAGGTATGACATTTTGCACGAGTTCCTATATTCTACGTTGGATAGCAATGACAACAACATTGGGTATGCGTTAAATAGAAGGATGATGGCAAATTCCATCACGCACACGGCTAGTCATTAACATAAACCATGAACAATAAAGGTCCCAAAAGTGTCCCTTGTACTAACGATAATAATCTTTGTACCCAGGTCAACCTCCGCTCGATCGGCCGCAAGCGTTTCGCCCACCTGTCTGAATCCCTGGACGAGATCCATGTGGACGCCAACGTACCCTGGGGCGAGGACACGCTCTTCACCCTCGAGTTCAGGGCTGATGAAGGAGGGAAATACGCTCTACATACTTGCAATAACAAGTACCTCAGTGCTGGAGGCAAGGTTAGTATTTTTTACCATTGACGTCAAGTGACTTACGCCAAAATTATTCCGCACGGACGATATAAATGTCATGATGCCAAACGACTTAAGGCTGTAGTAACTTTTGGTGGGCACGGGATTTCCGTGATTTTGCATCGCGCCAAAATTTGGCTTACAGATTTCACAGTTACGATCAAATCTTGGTAGCGTGACTGACACAGGCTTTCCGTCAATGAATCAGAGAGGACAAAGGCTTTCCGTCAATGGTCAGTATTACCCTTTGAGGTTCATCACCAGAAGCCGCCTCTTTTGCTTTATCTTTATCTTCGTAGTCTCTCGCTAATCGACGTAAATGGTCGGGATTGCAGTAATTTGCATACTTTATCTAGTCAACGATACCCGGGACATCATCTAGTTCTAGATATGCTATAACTAGACGATGCCCGCGACTTCGTCCGCTTGGACTAAGATTTTTTGATTGATGATTTGAAATTTCATCAAAACCGGTTGAAAAGATGGGCCGGAAAAGCCTAGCAGACAGACAGACAGACAGATAGATAGGCGGACAGACAGACACATGATCTGGACAGATCTGGATGAAATTTGGCACAGGGATAGATTATAGTCTGGAATAGCACATAGGTAGGCTACTTTTTATCCCGGAAAATGAAAGAGTTCCCGCGGAAACCAAAAAACCTCATTCCACGCGTACGAAGTCGCGGGCATCAGCTAGTATATTATATCCTTAATATTTTTTCTTCAAAATGTTTGGCTCACTAGTTTAATTGCAACAAATCCCTCAAATCCCTAAATAAACAAAAAATCCCACATTAAAACAGCACGTTTCACCCACAGCTCCTGGACACGTGCACATCAGAATGCCTGTTCAGCGCGGAGTACCACGCGGGAGCCCTAGCGCTCCGCGACAGCGCGGGCGCCTACCTCGCGCCCATCGGCTCCAAGGCGGTGCTCAAGACTCGCTCCACCGCCGTCACCAGGGATGAGCTGTTCTCTCTGGAGGACAGTTTGCCGCAAGCCGCCTTCATCGCTGCCCTGAACGAGAAATACGTCTCCGTCAAGCAAGGTCAGTCAACTAGCTTAACATACTGCAGCGGTTACCATAGTGTACACTAGATGGCGCGTATTGTATATCTACATCACGGGATAGATAATCTTATAAGAAACATACAAGTCTGAATCGCGATATCGAAGTTTTCTGAGAATAACAATATAATATATAGACCGTTCAACTTACAACGGTCGGACCAGAAGGGTCCCCGGATATATAATCTCAGCCCGGAGGAAGATCCTCCTATTGGTGCGGACGAATACACATCACTCACTGGAGCAATAATTCAAATGATATGATACTGGCATTATGTATCTATAGTATACAAATTTCTTCTCTCGGAATGTATTACCTATTACAATAATTATTGTACTCTCATTATCATACTAATATTATAAATGCGAAAGTGTGTTTGTTTGTTGGTTTGCCCTTCAATCACGCCGCAACAGAGCAACGGATCGACGTGATTTTTGGCATGGGTATAGTTGAGGAGAGTGACATAGGCTACCCGGAAAATTAAGGCGTTCCCGCGGGAATCAAAAAAAACTTAAACCACGCGGACGAAGTCGCGGGCATCAGCTAGTTTATTATTTAAAAAAAATCGATATGATCGATTCTGAGCACCGCTGAGAGAACACGCCGATTTCTTAACTCGGAATCTATAATAACCGTAATTATTTTCTATCATTATTTTATTAACCGTAAACTACAAAAATTGGATTAGATACGATCAGTCCTCTCTCTCTGTGGTTCTTTTCATAAACAACACTGATACCTTAATAAATAGTTAATAACCACTTTAAAGTAACAACATAATAATGTGCAATCAAGTCGGACGCGTTCCTCGAAGTAGCAGTAACTAGTGCCTTTGATTAGTCGCAATTATACGAAATACATATGTTATCCGTACAGAGAAGATTGCAGGCTGGGTGTTATTAAGGTTCCTATACTTAACACAACATAACGGCTTAACGGCTCGGCATAGTCGGCCATTTTGTGGTTGGCGAATGATTTGTGGATGAAAAAGCAACATCCTGCCCCTACATGATACCTACTCGTTCGAGGAGGGTATAGAAGTAGGTACCGCTATAACTTCAACACGCGTTTTGGAACAGGACAGTATTCTTCTTTTCTTAGTTATTCTTTTTTTGAGTAGAAATTTTTTCCGAACCGGCGGTAGAGTCTTGAGTCATGACTTATCATAAGTGGCACAAGTTATCTTACGTAAAATAAATCATTTCATGTCCCAAAAAGGGGCGAATGATCAACTGTCGGCTTATGCCGATTATGCGTTGCGCTAAAAGCTGAACGTAGCTGGAATAAACGGTTAGCCGATCGGCGGACCGAATTAAAGTGTAACTAACGAGTTCTTGAATCCACCATGATTCCGCAAGACTCCACCCCTACATCGTCGACGTTCCATCCACACGTACGAAACGCTTTGCGTCTTCACTCCTCATTTGCATGGCTAGGGTGTGGGACACTACCAAAAACTGTGTTTCCCACCAATTACAATCCGAAGAGTGAATAGGCATCTTCTAGGCAAGCGCGTCCCAGCTTAGGCCGCTTCATCTCTTCCCATCAGATGTGAGTAAGCCTATAATGAATGAAAAACACGATTTAAAGTTTTGGTGTCCGAACGCGAAATGGGAATAGCATTCGTAGGTTACTAGTTAATATACAAATAGGTAGTACGAAATAACACAGATGTAATTGAGCACAATCGCGCGTCGAGCAGATTGCGGGATCAGTAGTGAGTAGTGACGCGCCGCAATCGAGAGCAATCAGCAATGAGATCGACGGGTGAGAGTTAATTGCTTTGAGGCGCGGGGCGAGGACTGGACTGCACTAACGCCTATTTACAGGCACAAAGTGTAAACACGACCAAAAAAAACCTTCGGAATTCGATGAAAACTTCACTTATTCATTGGGCTTTCTTTCAAGATAATTATTAATTCTAACCTGGAGGTAGGAACTTTGCAATGTTCTATCCCGTGCCTATGTAAAGCTGTAATGTGCCTGATCTCTGCCTGGTCGGGTCGGATTTTCCGTTCCTTCCGGATGGGGTCAGGGAACAGAGAGTGCGCCTGTGTTTTCGCACACACTTGTTTACTAAATAACATCACCCGCTAAGAGACTAACTAATCTGGTGAAAATTGTAATGCTACGGACTGGTATATAGTAAAAGGTAGCTGAAATAAATGTATAACAGTTAAGATTACACCAGAGCAACAGCTTTACTGATGTATTTGTCTGCAAGAACGCAGACAAAAAGTTTATAAATAAAAAGTCGCTAGTATGGCTCGACTTTTCCCATAATAATAGGTCTCGGTAACAATAGCAAAGAGTTTAGCATTCAGGGCTGGCAAAAACAACGAGCTGTCTATCCCGAGTCCCGACACTCCCGACAGCCAGACAGGAAGCCCTGGCTGCGGTCAGTTAGGCTGCTTACGCACTTAAGATCGTGTTACCTACTTATAAGTTTTGCTTACATACTTTGATCGACATTGTTGCTAATTCTGTTTTTCACAAATAAATGTTTAAACTAAATTAAATTTGCAGCTCTAAATATATACCTGTCAGGTGGTACCCACGGTGGTACCGTATAGGTTGTTAAGTCACCTCCTACTTCCATGACATATCGGTACCTATCCCTGATTAAGACCTGTCAATTTAGTTTAGTTTTGAGCGGTATTAAATGTATAATAAATCTATGGTTTCGATAAATAATCTATGGTTTGGTACATCAGATTTAGCTACAATGGGTACTGATTAAAACCCTTCCTTTACCTATCGTCCCGCCAACTAATCTGGCCCGGTGGCCAAAATTTGAACTAATTTTGATGACTGATTAGGGGTAGGTAACCCTCGACGCAAAAAGAGAGGGTTGTTATACCTAAGTTTAACGTGTCTGCTTGTCTATCTGTCTGTGGTATCGTAGAGCTCGAAAGGATAGACCGATTTTCGTTTAGTATTTTTTTGTGTCATAGATAATTTTATCCTGAGTGTAACATGGCTAAGAAGCTATGTTTCATGAAAGTCTGTTAATCCGTCTGAAGGTCATCAACTTTTTTCTAGTCGGGAGTTTTTTAAAATTTGTATTTTATGCTTGTTTTTAATTTTTATTACTACAATAAATGTGATAGCAGCGACGCTACTACTGGATCAGATAAGTTTAAAGAAAGTTATATAACCCCTACCTTTAGGAAACACTAGCTGATGCCCGCGACATCGTCCGCGTGGATTGAGGATTTTTGGTTCCCGCGGGAACTCTTTAATTTTCTGGGATAAAAAGTAGCCTATGTGTTATTCCAGACTAAAATCTATCTCTGTGCCAAATTTCAGCCAGATCCGTTCAGCCGTTGAGGCGTGATCGAGTAACAAACATCCATACATCCATACATCGATCCAAACTTTCGCATTTATAATATTAGTAAGATTAATAGATTCGGGATTATTTAAAATTTTACTTTATACGCGTGCAAAAACAAACTTTTTACCAAATATTTTATGACACTTGTGTGTGTAAAAGACGCCATCCTGCAAGATATTTCATGGCAACACAAGACATGGCGTGGCGTGATGCGTGGTCACGTCCCGGAGTAGCCTCGAGTCGCGGCAACGACCTGCGAATGAATATGGTCCATACAATGTCACGTAGGAGAAACAATAAAACCATAACCACATAGGCACTAGGCCAGAATGGCCGTGCGTGTTGGCAAATAAAAAGAAAATAAGTACTCTCTTCTTTCTCACCGTCGCAATATTTTAAAAGTAAACGTTAACTTTGCTTTTTTAACATAATATGTACAATTTAGCCCGATGGGACGGCAAATCCGACACAACTGGAGAGAGATCAAGCGCAGGACCTACTGTTTCACGAGGCACGGGGGCGAAACACCGCCAACTTCCTTACCCCGGGCTACAAGAATTTCTCGTCAGAAAAATCTAATAGGTACTTTTCTAATTATGGCCCGACCCGGGACTTGAACCCGGGACCTCGTCAGCCGCAATCGATCATGTTAACCACTAAATCAATGAGGTATATACACTACAGCCGGCAACAAAGTCTCTGACAATAGGTACATCAAACAATTTCCAAATTCCGTTAGCGTTGATCGCTGGAGGAATTCTCTAGCGCAGGCAGGTATGTGCGGCAAAAACCACCTATTGTGATACTCGCTGACGTGCGGCGTGCCGGCCGCGGGCTTTCTCGCGTTTCTACTGCACGGTTGCCTGCGCGTGCGCACCACCACGAGCTGACGAGTGCTGGCGTTTTGACTGGCAAATTGATACGGAGAAACTATAAAAAATTCATTAAGATCATTAGTTGGATGAAAAATTCAGTCCGAAAAACTCAGGAACTCAAATTTTTATATAGCATCTAGCAAACGCCGCGCGACTTCGGCCGCGTGGATTGAGTTTTTTTTGGTTCCCGCGGGATCTCTTTAATTTTCTGGGATAAAAAGCCTATGTGAAATTTCGGACTATAATATATCTCTGTGCCAAAGTTCAATAAGATCTGTTCAGCCGTTGAGTAACAAACATCCATCCATCCAAACTTTCGCATTTACAATATTAGTAGGCATTAAGTTGTGTAGATAAATCAAGTTACAATAATCACGAAATTCAAGTAAAAATCCAAGGGGTTACATTGATATTAGATACACTCAAAGCTTGAAGAACTGGGGCTTGAACGGCGGCTTCTAACCCAAAAGCGCAGCGTCGGAAGACCTTCTAACTATCTCAAGCGACTAGCTGTCGCTGGGACAGGGAGTCAGGGACAGGGAGACAGGGAGTCGCTGGACGCAAGCGGCACAAGAATTTCTCCTGTGGATCCTTGCGGGAGACTACGCCACATCCAGGCCCATAATGCCAACGATTACAGCAATACTTAAGCAATATGAGTAATCATAATGACAGTTTGATGTCACTTACCTCTTGTTTTCTTAACGGGTGTTTAATATAAATAATTCTATATTTAATATTATAAATGCGAAAGTTTGGATGGATGGATGTTTGTTATTCAATCACGCCAGAACGGCTGAACGGATCTTGATTAAATTTGGCACTGAGATAGATTATAGTCTGGAATAACACATAGGCTACTTTTAATCTCGGAAAATTAAAGAGTTCTCAATCACTCGACGACGTCGCGGGCATCAGCTAGTATTAAATATAAAAGTAAATGTTATAAATACACCAAATATGGTATGGTATGGGTTATAGTGAATATTCACCAGAATGGCTCAGATTTAATGCAATTTTTTTCCACAATTTCGCTTCACGCCGGTGTAACTTGTCTTATCAATAAAAGATTACTCCGATACTGATCCGTGTTTCGATTCGTTTTCACAGATGTCGCGTTTTTTGCGATCTAAGCGATGACAGTTTACGTTTAGCGTTCCACTGTCATTATACTCATTGGAGTTCGATCGTCCAAGACTGAAGACTTGAACATAATGAAAATGTATCCAATACGACAACCTCCCTTTTTATTTATCCCTGGCGCATTAGTGAGCACTGTGGTCTTACAGTGTGAGGTCTCGGGTCGGGAAGTCGGCAAACCATCGTATTTGCCATTTGCTAACCTAATTGTGCATAATTTTGCAAGACTTGGCTAGCACAGCAAACAGACATAGTAGGTATCAGAAATACCACTTGCAGGTAGCAAGTTGCAACAGAGGTGGATTTTAGAATGTCAGGAATTTCAAAGGACCTTTTAAAGGTAGGCTAATTACAATTTAAGTACCCATCTAATTCTTTTTACATCTTAATAATATAGGTACAAAAGAAAAGGTGACCGAATGACTGACTGACTGATCTATCAACGCACAGCAGACTAGACATGAGTTCGTTATACCAAAACGTAACATATAACGGATATGTGTTAGATATCATACCATATCGATAACTTTATCACAAAAACCGATATCACAAAAACTGTATCGACTATCGAGTCAAAACCTACTAGCGCGCGAGAACGATGCGAACACGTACGAACAAAACGCAAACTTCACAAAGGATACGATATTCGCTACCTCACCTCTCTTTCTAAGTTTACTAGTATAAAAGAGATGAAGCGAATATGAGTTATGAGAATATAACTTAAGCCATGTTTGCGTGGTTAATATATTTTACTGCACTAGCAATTTCTATTGTATATTTACGATCACGGTTTTGGCGGCTACTTCTACTCGATATTAGTGAGACACTTTATTACAAAATAAAACTACACGTCCAAGTAATAAGGTTGAATTTGAGTTGTTACAATATGGATACATTTATAAAAGGTCTGTAATAATAATAACTGTTGCTGTTTCGTGCCATAATATTTTGATTTGTATTTTTTGTGATAGTTTTGAATTGCACTTGACCTTGGGGGCACGTGCCATACGTAAAAGGAATTCCTTGCGTTTTTTAGTAAAGTTGTAGTGTCATACAAGTAGCTAAACCGATAACTAACTATAAATATCTACCTAAGACCTGCATCGATATACTGTATAACTGTAAATGTGAGTTTGCGTTTGCGTTAGTTCGCATTCGTACCTATTTGCTCAACTGTACTACTGATATCGATATCTGAAAACCGTTTTTCATATCGATATGAAAACTTAATATCGGATATGTAGCCGATATGCGAAATAACTGAAAACGCCCATGTCTACAGCAGACTACTAGACGGGTCGGTCTGTAATTTGACATATGATGACTATTATTCGCTAAGAACGGAACGGAAAATTTGAAATGAAAATATTTATAGGAAAATCGTACTTAACGTGAGCGAAGCTAGTTCTCGTCTATTATAGTATACCTGCAATAAGTAAACTAACTCTATTCCCTAATATATTATGCCCTTCCTATATAAAATAAAATAATGGTTAATCTATGGCCTCCGCTAAGAAAGGATATTTATTGAAAATTCAAGCCTTAAGGGGGTAATTTATTTTGGCAATCGAAACGAAGCTGCGGGCAAAAGCTTGTGGTAAATAAATGTTCTACGCTCTATGCAAAGTTTCACCTTTCCTAGGTCAGTGATTGACTGAGGCAACGCTTTTCTCTTTGTCGTATGAGATTTAATCTTGATTTAATCCAATCTTATAGTACTATTGCTGAGAACCAAGTCTAATGCTGAGATCTATAGAGCGTACTTCTTACTTACTTCTTGGACTTGGCTCAGACTTTGCTTAGAGTTAAAACGGGATGGGCTTATGTGAGTAACATAAATCGGTCTCGTTTTAACCATGTCTTAAGTCTAAGCAAAGTCGCTCTATAGATCTCACCCTAAGAATGACCCTAAATTTACTAACAGTTAAAACGGGATGGACTTGGCGTATCATAAATCTGTCTCATTTTAACTCAGTCTTAAGTTAGAGCTAAGTCAAAGTATGAAGATCTATATTAAGGAACATAACGTGTAGTGTGTATCCAGCCTTACTAAAACGAGTGCTACTCGGGAACTGAGAGGCTGAAAGCAAAAAGCCATTTCACAAATGCAAAAGGCGACAGACAATACTTTGTCTGCGTGTTTGCAGATGAGTTTGCGACTCGCGGTGAACACACACAGAATTCAGATTCGGAATAGAAATGCCAGTACCTTTTCTATTTAAATGCTAACATGTATTACGTCTCAATATTTATTATAATCTGTTTTAAATAAATCCAAACTAACAAATCCTATTTGTTTGTTGTGTTGGTGCTCGTAAATGGTAGACGGCTTCTACAGTAATATTTGGATATTTATCGGTCTAAACACGAAAGTTTAACATAATATAAACTCTACCTGAATAGGATCATGAACTTTAGACGCACCGCGTAAGTGTGAATTGAAACATCAACAAAAAAAAACTAAGCTTTTTGCTTCGATACCAGTCTAATGTTCAACTTAAATGCTTTCGACTATTCGATGCAGCAAAATTTTCCGACACATTCGCATGATAACATCGATATATATGTAGGTACTAGATGGGCCCTTTCATAGAAAAAGATCTGGCGACCGACTATGAGAACGCGTTCCTAACCTATCTTTGTCCCCATCGTAGCGCTGTCACGGTCGCTCGTCGTGTAGATAATTTGTTATTCTTAGGTTAACATCTAAAGTCTTATTAGTTTGGCACTGTACAATTTTTATTTTAAGGTACTTAAGTGTTTCAAGTCACAATTATACATTTCCAAAAAAACGTTATTTAATCTTCCTACTTAATATTTTTATCCATTACGCAATCATTTAATTTCCGCGGCAAACTGTATGATATTTTTTTTTACTAACTGGCCTTACGGCTTCTATGGTCATTGTAACAGTCATGACCTATATTATCTATGACCGAGTCATACGTTTTCAATATATGTTGCAAGCAAGTTCCCGCTTTTCAGACTAGATGGCGTTGATGGCGTTGCTGAAAATACGCCCACATTCTTTGTTTGACAGGGCCCGTCTATGTAAATTGAGGTCGTTGGGTACTAATGATTTAAAAGGTACATCATTTCTATTCGCGTATTTTTAATTCCACGGTGCCTACTCTCGAATGCTAATAGAAAATTACCGCACGTCGTCTGTCTGCACAAACGTGCTCTTTACTTGTGTAAATACACGACGAAACGAATAGATCATTGCAATATTGACTTTTATTCGATGCTTCATCATGCTGTAACGGTGTGGTCTTGATTCCATAGAAACATCGATGTCATGGAATGCTCTAGTTAAAATTGAGACAACAGTTATCGCATAAGCGGTACCCCGTTCCGTTTATTCGAAGGTCAATCAATCAATCAATCAATATTTATTTAAAGTCCCACAAAATTGGCTATTTGACAGTTTTCGGAAAAGTACTTAAAAATGAAGGTGGGTTCATTTTATACCTCTTACAATTATCTTTTTCTCAAAAAAAGCGTTATTTATTAGAAAAAAATACATTTTCAATACATTAATTTTAAATTCGCGCGAAAACAGCCGGTCACGTGACATTTGCTAGCTGTGACGTCATAGATCAAAATAAAACAAAGCTAAGCTAACTACGACGCACCGAGTTATAAGTGATTTTGAGTGGAAAGTTTACAGCTTTTTTGATGCAATTGTGAAAATTACAAGCTACAAGACGTGTGTAGAAATACTATAAATAATAATTAATTCGTATCCTGTAAGATTATAAACATATTCCTATTTACAATAATACCTAAGTATGTCATTAACTTCGAAAGCAGTGGTTACAGTTAATCTGCCGAGACCCGAAATCGGATAAATCTGCGATATTACTTTGTGAAGACCACTTTGATGTTAGTGTTAAATACATCAACTAAAAACTCTGATCTAGCAAAAATGAATGAAACCTAACCTAACATTTTCTTCATAAAACATGACATATGAGTAACATAAATTATATTTCTGTCACTTTACAGCAGCACTTTCTTAGGCTTTAAACACGAGACCTAATTACTATTACTTTGTGTATAATTCGGCAATTACATGTAAGATTTTACATTAGAAAACACGGCAGAGCAAAAGTTTACACGCAAATAAATTTGCAACCATAAATGAATCGACTTTAGGCAGATTTGCACTACATAACAGCTGTATAGCAATTAGCATTCCATTCCTCTCACAATCACACATCGAAATATACCTATTAGTGTTAATTTTCTCAACAATACCCAAACATTAGTACCTACACACGACGTTTTTTTTTTGAAATGTGACGTCACACGGGGCTCTTTCATGACCGCCCGCGTTTCGCTTCTTGTAATCCACAGATACAAAATCTCAAAATTTGTTTTGCAAAAATAAAATATTTACAATTTATTTTAATGGAAAACACATATTGTATAATTATTGTTATCCTACAAGCTAGGTACCAAATCTAACATATTTCATATTTTATAGTTACAGCTGTCAAGTAGCCAATTATCTGGCCCGGTGACAGCATCGCTAGTAGATAAGAAAAAAATAACTAAACAGATATCAAAATTAGTTCCAATTTGTAGGTTGAAAGTTTTCTCGTTGTTCAATTTCGAAAGAACTTCGTAAACGTGATTCAGGATTCAGGCGGCGGCACGTGATTGGCTAGCGGTAGTACTTTGTTCGGGCTGCGTCGTGTTTACTGTTTATAGCGCCATCTATTATCATATAGTCTATAGGTATATAACACCCCCCCTACAAGTTACCAACCCCTACAAGTTAAATGGCTGAATTTGCACAAAACTGTAAAGAGTCTGTATCTTTGTTTCCAGGTGTGGACGTGACAGCGAACCAGGACGAGATCTCGTCGCACGAAACGTTCCAGCTGGAGTTCGACTGGGGCACCAAGCGCTGGTACATCCGCACCATGCAGGACCGCTACTGGACGCTGGAGACCGGCGGCGGCATCCAGGCCAGCGGCGATAACAAGTGAGCGCATACGCATACCTGTACACTATACAGCTGCCGGCTGGATATACTTACAGCGGACAGGCCGGGCCCCGACTTGGGGAGTAAGCTGGTGATTGCGTGACGAGAGCGTTACGAAAAGTGTGATCGGGCGAGGTGAATGGAAGTTGAGAGGGAGATATGAGTTAGTCTGTAGGGTCAAAAGAGAGAGGTGCACACATTTTCTTTCTCTCATAGCCAGTTACTAAGTTTTACTTCAGTCGTGTGGTCTACACATTCGTTTTTGAAGTGAAAACTTCGTCCCAGTGGTATTCTGTGTTTTTTTAAAAGACAATTTATACTTACTAATATTATAAAAGTGTGTCTGTCTGTCTGTCTGCTTCGCTTTCACGGCTCTCCTTTTCAACCGATTTTGATGAAATTTGGTACAGGGGGAAGGACATAGGCGGAGAGTTAAGGAGTTCCCGCGGGAATCGAAAAATCTCAGTCCACGCGGACGAAGTCGCGGGAATCATCTATTAAAATGAAGTATTATCTCCTTTCCTGTGTCAGATCGTCCAACGCGCTGTTCGAGCTGGACTGGCAGGGCGACGGCGCGGTGGCGTTCCGCGCCAACAACGGCAAGTACCTGATGACCAAGCGCTCCGGACATCTGTACGCCAACGCTGACGCCATCGACGACAACTGCAAATACTACTTCTATCTCATCAACAGGTACGTCTTCTTCTTTTAGTGCCATCTCCTATCGTCTAGTATCGAAGTCCATGATCATCGGCTTCACCATTACGCTAACGTTGAGACAATCCAGTTTTCATGTTGCGCAATTAGGCGTAAATTCTTAGGCAAGATATTCTTCTACGGCCAGGTGGTCTTTTGCCGACTATTTTCCCCTCAATTATGAGCTGGAGAAGTTTGTTATTCCTCCTAATGTGGCCAAAATACGCCAGCTACAACAGGTAGTTGATTATGTCTATATTGGATAGCAGTAGGCGTTACTTTGCGGAAGTACTTGTACATGATAAACTAGAAGATTCATTTAATTTTAGTAAAAATCGGTATTGGTACCTACTCAAAACAACAAGGATTCTTATTATAGTCAATTTCTGTAAAACGCGTCAGAAAAACGTGTGTGTGCAATTAACACACGGCAGAAGTGAAATTTCAGAAAAGTAGCCTACGAGAGAATGAGATAAATATAACTTGTACATTCTATGATAGAATACAAGTAGATAGAAGATAGAATTTCTATCTTATTCTCTCGTAGGCTAATAAATTATTTAAATGTAAAAAATATTATGAATACGTTTGTAAATTTTTGGTGTTGCTTTTTCGTTTTATCGAATTTTCAAATCACATTGATTCTAAAGAAAAAAGTCCGGACGTGCGTCAGAAGTCAATCTGCTCATAAATTTTTAGACTATCAGAATGTTGCCGGATTTGACGTAACGCTTCTGACCTTCATACACTGACGTTGATAGAATACGCGGCTAATTAAAAGTTGCCTGCCTGTAAAAGTTATAGCCTGGATTCTGGAGTGTGTATGGACGATGGCTCATGTTCCAGGCCGATCCTGGTACTGAAGTGCGACCAGGGCTTCGTGGGGCCGAAGGGCGTGCGCCTCGAGTGCAACAAGGCCAACTACGAAACCATACAGGTCATCCGCGGACCCAGGGGTGCCGTCTACTTCAAGGGTGAGTACACGAGTAGTCCATGGAGTAGTAGATGGTGGCGCCGGCCGCTGCGCTCTGTAGGTATATTCCAGTACGTTGACTCACACATAGATATTTACTACGAATTTCTCATAGCTACCCATCAATACATAGGCAAAAGATCGAACACAGGAAATCGGGTATTTGACAGCTATACAAATATATATTTTTTTAGTGATTATGTTAAAGAGGATCTCCCAAAAGTCGTAATATCCACGTCCCCTAATAGTTTTTATTGAATAACCATTTTAAACAATCGATTTTAAAGTAAAAAGTGCGTCGGACTTTAATGACGGCACATTTCAGAGTTTTATATAAATCCCATACAGGATGCTGATATCAAATTAGCATCAGAATTTTTATTTGGGTATTTGACAAATAGTCAACGAGGCCAATTCTGTTTAACACAATAAACTAAACTAAAATGACAAAGTCTAGTTCTGTCCCTTTTCGCAGGCAATATTATGAAAGGGTTAGCAATATTTTTTATGCTGCAATTTTAGTTTAGTTTGGAGATCGTGTTTAACAGAATCAGCCCCATTATTCGTCAAATACCCAATGAAAGGTTCGAGTGTACGTTCGTGTTCCCCCCGGCGCGCAGGTCAGAACGGCAAGTACTGGCACGCGGACAGCGAGAGCGTCACGTGCGACGGCGACAGTCCGCAGCCCTTCCACCTGGAGCTGCGCGAGCCCACGCGCCTCGCCATCCGCGCCGCCGCGCCCGCGCTCTACCTCGCCGCCGCCAAGAACGGCAACTTCCGCCTCGCCTCGCCCGACCTCGCCGCCGCCACGCACTGGGAGTACTAACCCGTAACCGCCCGCGCCGAACTGTAGCGACACTCCGACGGCGAAACCTACTACTATTTTACCACAATTCTTTGAAATCTTTATTACACAACCGGAACTCGTGAAAAAGGCGAGTTGGGGGAAAACACAACATATATAGAATAGTAATTCATACGCATCAATAGAAATCAGTGGCCGAATAGCTGAAAAGCCAAATATTGAGTTATTTTAACGTGACCTGAACTTATATGTTGTGCTCAGATTGCAATATTATGTTATTTTAATGTGACCTGTATTCGTTGTGACTTGTGGTCAGATTTCATCAAACTGTACCGTACGCGAGTTCAGAGCGGTTATAAAGATTGGCTATAATAATTGGAAGCGCTTCAAGAATCCCCGATTTGATTTCTCCTAAGCCCCAGTTTATTTTTTGGGTCACTTACCTAAAAATATCCGAAATCCCAACTCTAAAGCTATGGGAGTAATCATCGATCATCTCGAATCTTTATTTTTTGTCAAAGTGGAGTATACCCAGGGCAGTACGCCCTATACAGTTACTTACTTTTTTCAAAAATTTCGGGGACCTCTTTTTTTTTCAGCAATCCATCTGGTATCGAATGTCTTTGTGCAATGCCACTTATTTTGTGCTAATAAACATAATTAAAGCAATAAATTATTATAACGAGTGCCAAACTTTAAGTTCTTTTTGAAATTTAAAGTTTTTTTTTTTTTGCAAAATTAGCAAAAAAAAACAACTTAAAATTTCATAGCACATTTTTCATTGAATAATTTACCTACTGCATTCGATACATATACTTAATGTTATTGATAAATCGATACCAGATTTTGATATTAATATTTAAGATTTACAAACATCATTTGAGTAATCAGTGGTTCATAGATCTATCTAGTTTTCTCTCATTTTGTTGTAAAAAAATTACCTGCTGGAAACTCAAATGAATCTTCACAATACTCTTCCATGTGCAAAATAGGCCACATCTTCTCGGCGAATAACTTAATTTGAATGTAATTTTCTCAAATTAATTAAACTTGCGTGCGCGCGTCTCCAATTGACGCCATTTTATTTAATACAGCGGCCATTTTGAATAACAAGATGGCTTCCGAACGATCCAAACAGCTGGTTACAGGTTGAATCCGCTGAAAATGGTACTTTTAATTAAAAAACCGGAATGTTCGCAATGCAGGAAGCATTGTTTTACTACATTTCACAAAAAAAAAACTAAAGCGTCGAATGGAAGCGTCGCGTGACGCAGCATTTAGTAAGGTTAAGGTTATTTATCGCGCGCGAGCGCGAATGTGATCGTATATAAATATCGCTTGTCTAATTAATTATTATAATCATAGATTATTTTCTTAATATCGGTAGATCTGCGGAAATTAATGCTTGATAAGAATTATTTTTATATTTTTCTGTCACTCCGTTTATCGCTTAAAATAATAATTTATTTTTGAACAAATATCGAAATTTAAGTAAGTAAGGCATTATCGTAATATTGGAATTTTCGAAAAATATTTATTGGATATCGTAGCGTCTAGTCGATGAATTTGTAACAGTTTTGTGTGAATCCGACATACGAGTAGGTTAGTGAATCAACATCGTGAGACTGAAACCTACGTAATTTAAATTAGGTACGTAAACCTACATAAGTAAATCATTGTACCGTAATTTAAGTTTTTAACTGGGCTATTCGCAATACCAGACGTGCTGCAAACTGTCTCATAATTTCCTTACAAATTACGATTTAATTCCTTTCACCTAGCATGACGAGAGAATTTCTAAGTTACTGAATCATCCAAGCACGAAGTCTGGCTTAAATAATGAATAAGCTAATTAAGTTAATTTAAGTAACATCGGTATAGGATTAAGCTGAGTTCACACCGCTCTCAAAAACGGACGTCCATTCCAAGATTTTAAACATAGACAAGATTTTTTACAATTTTTAAGACTTTATACACTAGCAGGCATACCCGAGCTATGTAAGGTGTAAATGCGTATTATCTGTACTTGTGTTTGGGACGAGGTGTGATAGTTTTATGACTATGATGAACAAATCGATGAATGTTCTGCGTATATTATAATGCTGATCCTAAATGTTTGTACGATAACGTCTTTGTAAACTATTAATGAATAAATTATAATCATATTGTAAAAATGAGCCGTTTTATTTTAATCTTCTCACTGTAGCTAGTATAATGCTTCGTATAAACTTGAGCGACGTTGGGCAGTATCGTCTTACGTCGCTAGACATCTTGCCCAACTACGGAGAGAAGAGATAAGGAGAATCATCTGTGTATATGAAATGTGTCTGTCGAAATGCATTAAATTGGGGGCGCCACATTAGCATCAGGGTAAATTTAAAAGCGCCAAATATTAGAGTAGGTTTGAGAAATAAACAAGGAAAGAAAACATTCATCATTATTTTGTACAACGTAAGTTGTTGAAATTTTTAATAAAATATACTTTAGTCACAGAATTATAACTAGGTACAGAAGCTTTACTTCGCAATGGTTTTCAAAGAAATATGTACTCAATCTGATAAACAATATGATTTAAGCTCGCGTTCCAGTCGAGCACGTGTTCATTTACATACCTACCAATTTTTTTTTGAGGGAATATGGGCCTTAATTCACTGGACTACGGTTCATAATAAGTTATACGTGGTTATACGTATTGAAAGAGCCGCGTTCTAGGGTTGCTTACTTCGAGAAACTACCTACTTACGCCATCTAGCGCACAGCACGAGCGTTTAATATAGCTCATAGCATAGCATAAGCTCGTGACTCCATCGCTCCGCCTCAAGAAGGTCCGAAGGTCGTTCGTGGGAATGAGCATTCTATTTTATAACAAAATTCCACAACCTATCTTAGACTTGCCTTTACACAAGTTTAAGAAGTCCATTAAAAATATGCTCCTGAAAAAAGCTTATTATACTGTTGAAGATTACGTAAATGACAAAGGAGCATGGATTTGATTCGCTCCAGCAATGCTAAGGACAGCGGTTACATATGTATAAATTAATAAAATTGTAAATTATTTTTTTTTCAAAAGAGCAACCACCGAGTTTCTTGCTGGTTCTTCTCGGTAGGAATGGCATTCCGAACCAGTGGTAGATTCACTCGACGATTCAAAAGTACTTGTAAAAGTCTATTTGAATAAAAATAATTTGAATTTTGAATTTTGAATTTTACTCCTACTTGTAGCGGGCAACGCGCAGCAGGCAGCGCCGAGTACGTTCATCTAGTCTAAGATAGCTGCATAATTGTATATGCTATACGATTATTGCCAAAGATTTAATTTAATGAAGTAATAAAATAAAACACATTTTGTTCATTATACTTAAATAGACAAAGGAATTGTTATGTATGTGTAAAAATATTATCTGGCATTGTTTTTGTTTCGAACGAAACATAATAATTGTATCATTGTTACCTCACTAATAAATTCGTTCGTAAATGAATACAACAAATGAAATGCAACTCGAATGAAACGAATAAAATGTCTTTTTATTGTACTTTTAAATACCTTTCGGGTATTAGAATAGTACTTTGTTCAACAAGGGGAGAAAGGGTTTGTATTTTGAATTAATTTCATTTCAAATAGGAACATAATGTAATCCAATCAAAGTAGATTTTACCTGTCAGCGTCTTTAGGCAACCAAAAAAAAGTTAAGATTTCGATCTCGATCCGTATTTTAACAATTAAATACTGCACAGTATCTTTTTGCTTTTTTCGTTGTGTGTCCATTTTGCAATTATCGAGAAAGTTGAACGTGGTCGAACAAATAGCGCGCGTGCGTGTCTTTTTTCGCTTGCGGCAGCCTACTAGATTGGCCCTTGCGCAATGGCCGCCGCCTGTAGGTATGTTTTTAATACCTACACGCGGACAGGCCTGTGTCACTCTTGGTACTTGCGCGACGAAAATACCGACGATCGCGCTCATTCCCGGAATGCTTACGCAGTCGGGGCTGGCGCGTTATAAGCGAGCGACGTGCTAGTGAATTTAACGCTGTTTTCGTAAATAGTTTTTTGAAAATATTTGTTTAATAGTTTAAGTTAAATGTTTAGCATATTAATTATTTGTAGGATAAAAAGTTGTTGACATTTAAACTCATGTATATATAATGGTCTATCGATCTTTAGAATTATAATGGCAAAAAGTCGCTGCAACCATAATTATTGTTGCGTAAAAGGATGCTTAATGAGCACACAAAAGGATTCAAATTTATCATTTTTTAGGATAGTGAAAGGTGAGAATATTTCATGATTAAAATTTTGTTAGATAGGTACATAAAATGACGACGGATGGCGACGAATGACCTTGCAAGTTGCGTGCGTAGTGAAGAACTCACTGTGTAGCGACACACAGTAAACACAGTCGATCATAGTCAGAGTAGGTACCTTACTTACCAATTCGAAAAACCTACTGTATTGTTGTACTGTTTGCTGACAGCCCTAGACAAGCTCGCAATGTCGTCCGTGACATAGGAAAGGGAAAATATGCAAAGCAATACGGACACTCGCGCGCGGCGATAAAGTTTAATTTAGCTTGCGTGCGTGATTTATCTTTTTAATAATAATTATGTAGGCTATTAAAACGTCGGCAAGTAGTCAACATCAAAGGAGTGAGACTTCTGTACGTCAGTACTATTGTATTATTCTGTGACGCGGAGTGACACAGGCCTGCTTTAGTCGACAATTATATTAAACTAGCTGATGTCCGCGTGGTTTAAGTTTTTTTTGATTCCCGTGGGAACTCCCTAATTTTCCGGGATAGTAGCCTATGTCACTCTCCAGGTCCTTAACTATACCCATGCCAAAAATCACGTCAATCCGTTGCTCCGTTGCAGCGTGATTGAAGGACAAACCAACAAACAAACCGACTTTCGCAGTATGATTCTAAATTCGTACCATACCCTTTGCCTACACCAGCGCCACTGTGGAAGGTTTTTGAACTGTTATTTATAGCAACCACTGGACATTTTTTTCAACTTTTCTTCCTCAAGAGATGATTCTCCTTATCCTCTACCCTCCATACTTGTAACCTTTTGCCTGTTGCCCGACTTATCTTGGGATACCGGGCGAAGTTGAGCGACGTCGTACGACATACCTGATCATACACGCATTTCCTGATTACAAGTAGTCGCACGCATTGAATTTCGGGCTCCGTTATCGTGGGGAGAGCCTCACTATTATTTTCAAATTACTAACGTACTAATATGAAAAAATACTGTAAATGAGTAGTATTTATTGATAGAATAAAAATTAAATAAGGGTTCCAAAACTACCTTTTAGGTACGCAACCCTTTGTCTTCGTAACAAGGCGAGCATGTCGGTGTTCGCGAGCCCACACTTTGGTACGCGTTGAGCACTTTTTGCTACAAGTGCTCAACGCGGCATAAGTTTTCACTTCAATAAAGTAACGATACCATGGCCCTCTCCATTTACCTATCACCACAACCTCCTTTTCAAGACATAAAAGGTCACCCAGTATGTTAGTCCCTACAAGAGTTCTACACTTCTATTGGTCAGTTAACAGTGAACTTCTATTGGTCGACGACGAATGAAATCAAGGAAAAAAAATGAAAACTCAGTATTGAAAAACTTATATATTTTAATTAAATAGTTACATTAATCTTTACAGTTTGTCCCTAGCTAAGTGACGTTGGATTAGCATCGACGCATTTTATTGGTCAAAAAATTAATATATTAAAAATAATTTATCTACAGATAACTGATAAAATGAATAACCATCGATTCCGCTATATTAAAATGATATAGAGCAAGAAATAAAAATTTGTCGGAGCCATTCGCCAGTGTAGAAACAATCGCATGATTAAAAAGTTGATTACATAATAATATTATAATAATGATTTAGTGAATAGCACACGTATAATATTAAAAACATATTTTTTCCCCTGACAACCCACGGACATAAAAACTAACTTTAAATAGCAACACTACCATTTTTGAATCTCCTACGAAAGAATTTCATCTGGGACTGTAATTTTTTTTTTCATTTCTCTAAAAACGTCAAATAGTTCACAGCAAAATTCACTCTTTGGCTTTCAGTTCAAGCTTTAACCTTGTTGTAAATCTGGCTTTACAGCTCTAGGTTCCGGTGCTTTTAATCTTCTATATTATTATATATATGCTTTCTAATTTAATCCGATTAGAAAAATCATAGTGTTGCCATAACTTCGACTAACAATTGAGGGTATTTAAATTATATCGATACACCACATACACAGATAAAATGGAATATTTTGTACGCAACACACACTCAAGTTATAAAGCGCGTAGCTGTCATATGGACATGTTTCAAGCATCTATAGACGTGCCAACCAGTTCTGCCGTTGCTTTAAGTTTCACTAGCATACAAACATTAGTAAATTAGGTCTGGCAACTAGCAAGCAAGCAAGAAAATCCAACTCTAATAAGAGTATTTTAACTCTGATGCAACCTACCACTGTTTTGAAACTTGTTTTAGGCAAGTTGCATCGTGCGAACTTGGTGCGTATTGGTTGGAAAATGTGCCTAAACGATTGATTGGTTTGGAAACTAGTTTTGGATAAGTTGCAATAGGTGATAATAGATTAGTTAGTATGAAGTACATTTTTTAACTCTAGTATACTAATTATGTTAAAGTTGGCGACCGAACTAAGTTGGAGAGAGAAGTTGGCACGTCTATAGATGCTTTATATCAAGAACTCGCCTGCCGTATCACAAATTTGCATACACATAATTATTTACGATTTTTCAATCGATAAAAAATTCTATAAAAGTTATACATTCATAATTGCTTTTCAATATTTTGATGTATGAATATAGCCACCAAACTCAAAAATAGTGCATTAATTAAAGATCAAACACTAAGAATTATAACTATGATGACTTGCCGAATAAAAATCATGGACCAAGAGGTGGTGGTAAGAATTGATTAGGCCGACTTACAGTGGTAGATTAATTTGGCCATCCGAAAGCACATCCTAAGTTTAAAAAAAAGCGGCCAAGTGCGAGTCGGACTCGCGCACCGAGGGTTCCGTACTCAAGAAGTAGGTATAATTACCTTTGTTAATGAACCGCAAAACTAACTTTGTTTGTAGAGGTTTACTGTTAATATAAAAAAATTACGTTTGTTGTATGGGAGCCCCCCTTTAATATTTACTTTATTGATATTTAATTATTTATTTTGAAAGGAAATATACAAGTTAATATTCTGTGAAAATTTAAACCGTCTACCTGTTACCGTTTTTAATATTGAGCAAAACAAATACGAAAAAAACACGTTTATTGTATGGGGACCCCCCTTAATTTTTTTTTTTTTTAATATTTAGTATTTGTTGTTATAGCGGCAACGGAAATACATCATTTGTGAAAATTTCAGCTTTCTAGCTATCACGGTCTATGAGATACAGCCTGGAGACAGACAGACAGACAGACAGACAGACAGACGGCGGAGTCTTAATAATAGGGTCCCGTTTTTACCCTTTGGGTACGGAACCCTAAAAAAGAACGTTTTGTATGCTAAATCTTGTCAACTACCGCAACCTAGAGCACTTTCAGTTTCCATGCTACGTTATTTTTTAATTACTATTATTAAACGAAAGAACATAATTATTAGTACACCACAATATTGCAGTTCGGTTCACTTAGTATGTTTGCACTGATCTAATTTTAAGCTTGCGAAACAAAAGGCCGACTTGACGAACCAATGCACTGCAGCATAGGCCTCAACAAGATCGAAAAAATCACCTACTGCGCAAATACAAGATCAGTAGCCTCTATGTGAACTGTACTGTACAGTATAGCTTCCTAATATAAAACAAAGTAGAAGATATTATATAAGTTGAATATTTAGTTTATTATCAAATAAAAATCTTATAGTATTCACTAGTAACCTCGTCAAAATTACCGCCAGCTCTCAGTCTAATGTACTAGATAATATAATAAACATGAATACTGGGGGTATTAACTATAAAACTATCTACTCAGTCACACAACAATCACACGTATTTTGAACGCCTTAAGGTTTATATTGCTTTATTATATTGGTGTTGAACATTGAGGCAAGGCAAGTTAATGTAAAATGGACCATTTCTGTTATATTGCGGGTAGATCAAACATCCAGTTATTTTCTACAGAAATCATGAATTTTTCGATAGTATAAGTCTGATTCTACTATACTGTAACAGCAAAAGATGATTTTTTTGTTAGTTTACTTCAGTTTTACAAAAATTAGTTATTAATTATTATTATTCCCAACATTATTTTGTATAACTTGATATTTGATCTACCTTCAAACACAAAGACTAAAATAGATGGTGGCAAGAAACCAAAAAACTGTGTAGTTACACTAGTCAAGAATTAGAAATTGACAGCTCAAAAATATTCAATCCAGTGGTTAAGTCTTTTTGAAGGTTTGAAAATATCTATAAAAAATCAACAATGACAAATTCTTGGTGACATATTGATATTAAAATTATAAACGAATAATAATACAAGGACAATGTGACGAATAGGCATGATGACAGTAACCCAGAATCAATGAAATTATGCATTTATCTAATGAAATAGGATTCATGGATTATAAAAAACGTATTTATTTTTCTATTTCGAGTGAGATTGCTATTTATTTTGATAAAATAAAACTATAAAATACAGCAATCCGCCATATTGCATAAAACACAAAGAAGCGAATGACGTCACAATTGTTTGTTTTCGAGCTTTGAAAATTACACTAATTGCTTACTGCACACTGCACAGAGTACATTGGTAAAAACAATTGTGACGTCACAACGACGCCATGACACAGCCGAACGTTTTGGCGTGAATTTTAAAATGTAAATTTCAAATGCTAATTTTACCTACCAAACTTTATTTTTCTGCTGAAATAACATATTTTTTCGCAATAGTAGATACTTCCGAACATAATCTGACAATTTTTCAAAATCAGTCATCATGCCTATTGTGATCCACAATATGGCAGTTATAAATTAAAATGAAGCGGTAGGGAGCGTTATGAAAGGGATAGCAATATATTTAGACCTATCATTTAAGTCTAGTTGAGAGCCAAAACTTAAATGACACGTCTGAATTTAGCTTCATTCAGTAAAGACTGACTGCCTGAAATATATGGACTTTTGCATATTTTATGGTCCTGCCACCTTTCTATTTTAGTCTAAACTATGTAAGAAAATGCACCTTACTTTCTCAGTAAATACTAAAATAGTAAACACTGACTGCTGACTTATTATTATACATACATAGTAACGATCGTTACCGGGCGGCCATCTTGAAGCTTGCCAACAGGGGAATAGTCGGGGGACGAAGCAAGTATATAATACCTTGGCTGTTTTGTATACTAGCAATTGATAAATAGTTAAAATATAAGAGACAGAAATTGTACATCTTGCGATTTAAGAAATGCAAATATTTTATGATACAAGCTCGTAAAATAAGTAATTTTTAAAATATTAGTCGTGATAATTTCCAATGAAAAAATTCTATTCAGATAAGACAAGTAACAATATGCGTCAGATGAAAAATTTTGAGACGGAATTTTCTGTAATGTCAGATAGGAGAAGGAATTAGAGCTTAAACCCACCACGCTGCTCCAATGTGGGTTGGCGGGCTTTGACGACTATTATCATGTTAGTGATAATAACCGGGACCGACGGCTTAACGTACTCTCCGAGGCACGGGGGTGAAGCACTGCCAACTTCCTAACTCCGGTACACGTTAATAAGTGTACAGTGTTTTTTTAATCCACTACAAGTTAGCCCTTGACTGCTACTTCACCCGATGATAAGTGATGATGCAGTCTAATGCTGAGATCTATAGACCGAACTTTGACTTTGCTTAGACTTAAGTTTAAGACATGGTTAAAACGAGATAGATTTATGTAACTCGCATAAGTCCATCTCGTTTTAACTCTAACTCAAGTCTGAGCTAAGTCAAAGTACGCTCTATAGATCTTAGCATCAGATGCTATCGGGCTAACCTGGCAGGGACCCGGGACCTCCGCACGTTAAGACAACAGCGCTCTACACTGCGCGTCAGGGAGGTCGTCAAACCTTCTAAACTAACTTGAATAAATAAATAAATATTGTCCCCTTGTTTTCCCCCGCCGGCCCCGCTAGACCCCGCGCGCTACACACTACCGCTCGGCACAACACAAGTGTTCTAAGGCACGTTTTACACTCCACACGCCGACGCCCGGGATTGTGAACCGGACTCACGGTGCAATTATTATCAAAAAAGTATTCATTTCCACTGCAGATATCGTGATATTACTCTATTAAAATTCTAAGCACACCTTGACACCTTCAAGCGGTGACTATTAGTATTTGAATACCTCCATTAATTTATCGCACTAATGTGCGTAATGTCGGGGAAAATGCATTTTAGGCATGCGAAAAAATGCATTTTGAAAAACGTTACTCAATTGATTATATATTTTTCGAGCAAAATTAGAAATTATACTCGCTAGTCGCTAGCCCTTCTCAAGTCCCTCTATTAAGTAAAAGCTGCATCAATCATTGTGACAATCTCAATTGTTGTGATCGCCGGAATTTATCGATAAAAATTGATTTACAATTTCTGCTATAAACTTTTGTAACCTTTTATATAAGAATGGAAAAAAACCAAATTCACTTTTCAGATATTAATTGCACCGCGAACAAAACTTCGTTTAATCTATTTAATTCCTTAAACAGCCGATTTAGTAAACTCGACCCCTAGGGACGTCCCTATCATGTGAACTAATATTAGTACAATATAGACAATTATTGGTGTTATTGTGTTACATATATACGATAGGGATGTGCCCCGAGGTCGATCTATCTCAATACTATTACATTGTTCTAGAGTTGTCTATGCTATACTACCATAAATATGTGCGTTCAAAAATAGTGAAATATTAAACAGAGAATAATTTATTAGAAAAATTTATTGAGATTTTATTGAAAAAAAAAAAAATCATTTCGTTAATTATATAAAAAAAATATACATTTAAATATTAATAAAATACAATATTATCGCATTCAGTATACAAATAAAACCATATTTCACATATTTCTGAGCACAATGTACATACACTGAGGCCCTAATTCTGTACGATGTTTGTGATTTCAAACACACATCTTCAAATAAGAACAAGGGCCATACTGTAACGCTAGCCATATTGTTTCATTATTGTTGACTTTCGTGTTTTAGAATTATAATATAATCTCTATTTTAGGAGCGTCAAGATCCGTGACATCAAACTGTCATTTTGAGTAATATTGCTTATTAAGTATATTGCTTGCGTTGACAGTATGGCTCCTGTCAATTTTGACACAAGATGTTCACGATTCTATTGACATAGCGAATAAAACACTATTCACACAGAAATCTTGCAATATCTTTGTATGAAACACGTACAGTAACACAAACGTATCTGACCCGGTGTCAGCGTCGCTGTTATTTATTAAAAATAAAATAAAAACAATAACTAAGCAATCATAAAAATATTAATTTTATAACGTTGCCTGTGGATGTATGGACAAACTTGAGCTCAAAAACAAAGCAATTAAGGTCGATTTTACTTCGCCAAAGTGTTTCATAGCTCGCATATGATTTAAAATCTTTTGGTAAGTGTATAGAATCTTACCAGCGTATATAAAACGTTCATTTACATAATGTATTTAGTTGCACAGCGTCTACGCGATCTATATTATTACTATAGCTTAAATTTTAACCTATCACCACATTATAGTTTGTTTAGTTTTGATCCACGCAATCGATACACCACTCGAAATGTTGAAACGAATGAAAAACGATTAAAGATAATATCTTATCATTCAGATATCAGATTTTGATATATCTATCAAAATACATAAAAATATATTTAAATTTTATTTAGTTTTTAATGAACGCACATATATACAAAATTCTCTTAGTTTAAGCAGAAATAAAATGATGCGATTTTTCGTTATTTTTGACAAATCAGAGGCGAAATGATATATCATTTTAAGTTTCGACTAATTTAAGTCGAAGCCTAGGTCACAGAATAATCAGAGATGATAGAATGGGAATCATAAACTTATATCATACTTCATATTAATATTATAAATGTGAAAGTGTGTTGGTTTGTTGGTGTGTCCTTCAATCACGCCGCAACGGAGCTACGGATCAACGTGATTTTTGGCATGCGTATAATTGAGGACCTGGAAAGTGACATAGGCTCCTTTTTATCCCGGAAAATTAATGAGTTCCCGCGGGAATCAAAAAAAATTAAATCACGCGAACGAAGTCGCGGGCATCAGAAAGTAAAATATAAGCGATAGTCTTGACGACTGAGTGTTAATTCCGACCAGCCTGTGAGCACAAAATGAGACCTCTGAGGGGTGCGTGTTGTTTGGAGCGTGGTTTAGAGTTAGTGTCATTGCTTAGAGTTTAAGTGTGTTGCAGTTATTATGATGTACCGGCGACACAAGCGAGGTCACGCCGACTCACTGCGCATCTGGAAAATGTAAAAAAAAAACTTTATAAGAAGAAGAATATATTTTATTGTTACTTTTCCTGGAAAATGTAAAAAAAAAAGAACTTCATAAGGAGAAAAACTTATAAAGTTCTTGTTACTTTTCCCCTTTTCTTTTTTATGAGCTTCGATATTCCCTTCTGGCTACATGCTTTACAAAAAAAAAAAAACTTTTTGCTTTTTTGGGACTAGTTTTATAAAGCACTAGCTGATGCCCGCGACTTCGTCCGCGTGGTTTAAGTTTTTTGTTATTCCCGCGGGAACTCCTTAATTTTCCGGGATAAAAAGTAGCCTATGTCACTCTCCAGGTCCTCAACTATACCCATGCCAAAAATCACGTCAATCCGTTGCTCCGTTGCGGCGTGATTGAAGGACAAACCAACAAACCAACAAACAAAGTGACTTTCGCATTTGTAATATTAGTATGATATGATATGACTAGATAATGCCCGTGACTTCGTCCGCGTAGATTAGGTTAGGTTTATTAGACTTAGTAGATTAGGTTTTTCGTATATCCGGGATTAAACGTAGCCTATGTTCTTCCCTTTGATACAATCTATCTCTGTACCACATTTCATCAGAATCGGTTGAAAAGATGGGCCGTGAAAGCATAGCAGACAGACAGACAGACACACTTTCGCATTTATAATATTAGTATGGATATGGATACACTTAGAATATTGCATGCTGAAAGGTGAAATTTGGCCGGACACTATATTATAAGTTAGAATAGGACCATTCTGTACTGAAATCTCTACTTCTCTATTATATATTTAAAAAAAAAAACATCGTTTGTCTCGCTAAAACTCGAGAACGGCTTGACCGATTTAGATGGAATTTTTTGTGTGTGTTTGAGTGGGTCCAGGGATGGTTTATACTCATAATTGGAGTCGGTAGGGAGCGCTACAATCGGGTTCTGGGGTCCAGGGCAGGAGCACGCCCGCCGGGCCCTGTGTCAGTACCTGCGGCTAGGAGAGGAAGGGGTTGGGGGTGTGCCGCGCGGCGGGCGGCGACCACGGGGACGAGGCTCGCGCGGGCGCCCACGGGTCCGCGGGCGGCGCGGGCACGGTGGGCGCGCCCGCGGGCAGCGTGGGCGCGCCGAAGCCCGGCGCCGCGGCCGGGTACGCCAGCCCCGGCGTGAGACCCATTTGCTGTTGCTTTATTTCGTTGATTGATAGTTTTGCCTGGAAAACATCAAAACAAAATTATTTTTGAAGTGAAACTTCTTTAGAATAGTTGTAATTTGAAAATTCGATGAAACGAAAAAGCGACACAGAAAAGAGACAAACATATTCATAATAGGATTTAGCCTTTGACAGACTGAGATAGAATACAAGTTATAATATTTATCTTTTTCTGAAGTTTCACTCCTGCCGTGTGTGAATTGCACACACACTTTTTTTGAAGTGAAAACTTCTTTAGCCGCGTTGAGCACTTTTTGGTAGGGGGTAAAATTATGGGTTCGCGTGACCGACATGCTCGCGTCGTTACATGAATAAAAAAATTGTCTGTTCAACCGATTTTGATGAAATTTCCTACAAGGATATTGTATCCCGGGGAAGGACATAGGGACGTAGTCGTGGGCATCAGCTAGTAGGTATATAATATTTTTTTAAAAACCGCATGACACTAAAAACCGCCTTTAGGGGTAAAACAACCACTCACCGGCGGCGGTGGTGCAAACAACTGTCTCTGGTCGTTAGTGAAAGGGTTGGGGGCGGCGGGCTCGGGGCCCGAGGGCTGCAGGAGTCGCTCCAGGTTCACCAGCGACGAGTTCTCCCCCAGGAACGCCGAAGGGGACTTCTTTATCGCCCCCGCTGGGGACCCGGTTTTAGGGGCTAGGTCGCTATCTGGAAATGTAATGAATTTATTCGTCTGAATATGCGTTACAATGATGGTTACAGTATGAAAAGCCGCAGCACATTAAGGCAATCTTTTTTTCATTGCTGCAACACGGCAATCCGTTACATGTAAGCCATAAACCGCTGTTCTGTTAAGAATCTTTTGAGTGTAGAGGCAACTCTGACGTACATAATTTCTTACTTGAAAATCTATTCTTATCTATTCAATAAATCTAATTTTTAATTCAAATTTGTTGCTTGATATCGGTTTATTATAATATAGGCCTTAAAGTAGATGGGCCATAAAGTGATGTGTGTGTGTGTGTGTGAGTGAGGAACGAGTGATTTAGTTGCGACAACGCATACCACTTGATTGCGATTGTTAAGCAATGTTGACCCAAGTCGGTAACTGGATGGCGACCCGAGTTTGGAAATCCGAATTTGGCCTTTTCGTTTCCTCCGTGCCTCGGAGAGCACGTTAACCGGTCGGCCCCGGTTATCACTAACATCTGATTATAATCGTTAGTAACTCTTAGTCGAGTCGTATGCGGAAGGACCTGGGAACCCACCGCATTATTGTCCCAAGAAAACCCCTACTACGTGGTCCCCCAACCCCCCCAACTAAATGGTCACGACCCTCAGCAATGAGGGGTAAGCAGTGGTTAGGTAAATACCTATTATCAGGCAGGGCAAGATGAAATTAACTTGCATACTAGAAGCGAGTTTTTAAATTTGATAAAGAGTTGCTGGTTTGATTGAGTTGTCATAATCCTTGTGTGTGATGTGTGTGTGTGAGCGCGTGTGGTCCCCCTCACCCAATATGGACAGGTCGAAGGGGTCTGGCGCGGGGTCGGCCGGCTCGGGCGCCGCGCGGCGGCGCTGCGACAGCGCGTCGAACTGCTCCAGCTCCGACGACGGCGACGACAGCAGCGACGCGGGCGACACCGGCGACGCGGCCGGCTTGCCCTGCGCCACGCACAAGCGTCAGTTATACCTACGATACTTGCCAACACCACTATATACTGTCCAACCATTTGTTTTACTTTTGACATAAGCACGCGCCTATGAAGTTTCATAATTATTGACAGGCAACCATCGTCAAAAACATGCAATACTCTGTAGCGGTATTCGCAGTCCGCACATAATCCAATAGATGGCATTACTAGTACGATGCACGCGATCACGAAGAGCCCAACTCACGCTTACGAAGTTTTCTCTGAAATAGCTATATATATATGACCTCGGTTGCACCAGTGGTCCCCGAGCACAACACCCGCTCGGAGGATTATCAGCCTATAGTTACGGACAAGCCATTTCATCCCATTCATTCCCAGACATTCCCTTTTATCAGATATTTCGTAACTCGTATACTCACGTTGTAATTACCAGTACGAATTTTCTTTTCAAAATAGTCACGAAGCTGCAATACAAGCTCTCTTGATTATCCTTGCACCACACAATATCTTTGATGATAATATACTATGACCTGCCTGATTAATGGAAGTACATTTACTGTACTGTTTTAGATAAACGATTTATTTTAAACACACATTAATATACATAGTCAAACGCTTTGATATTTTTATAAAACAATAAAATGTGTTAATCAAAATTAAATATCAATATGTAAAATCGATTAAAACAGATCGATTCATAAAGAAAATCGGTTGTTATCAAAAATCTAATCACTAACGCGAACATTATTGACTCAAGCTGCCACAATTATAAATTACAAATTTAAAAAAACCCCCGACTAGAAAAAAGCTGATGACCTTCAGACGGATGAACAGATTTTCATGAAACATGGCTAAGAACACTTGGGATAAAATTATCTATGACACAAAAAATACTAAACGAAAATCGGTTCATCCGTCTGGGAGCTACGATACCACAGACAGATACACAGATACACAGACAGACACGTTAAACTTATAACACCCCTCTCTTTTTGCGTCGGAGGTTAAAAAGTAAAATAAATTATTGAACACAAAATAAATTGTAAATTAATCAATACGAATAAGTTGATGGCTGCCTGTCAATAAATTATTATGAAACTTCACAGGCGTGCTTATGTCAAAAGTCAAATAAATGTTTAGGGGGAATATAACTACTAATACAGAGTGCGTTGACTAACATTGGTGACGTGCGCGCGCGGCGCCCACGGGTCTGCGGGCGCGGGCGCGGGCGCGGGCGCCCACGGGTCGCGCGCCGGGCTCGCGCCTGACCACGCGTCCGGCGACGTGTCCTGCACACGCAATACAAGGCACGTGTTAGTGAAACCTGTACAGTCCGCGCACGAGGGTCGAGGAATCATAAGGAATGTTGACTTCATGAGAAAGAGTTGTGATTTAGTCGATTTTACGTTATCGATACTAACGCATCTTTAATATCCGTGCGCGTGCATTGAATTAATTATGAAATAATAATTCTATGAGGATAGTAAGTGCAATAAGGATTAAAAAAACAAATTGTATAACAAAATTTAATTATAATGAATTGTACAAAATGAACGTAAAATCGAATTAATCACTGTCGCAATCAGCATAATTAGTACTTTAAGGAATTAAAAATTAACTGCTGCAGCAGTTTAATTTAATAACTAAAAATTAATTATTAAATTAAACTGCTAAAATGCACAGACAAAGAAACTTTTAAGATTTAATATAGGAAGCCCAGTACGGAACACACGTGTTTCAATCATACCTCAATTATGATATGCAAATTTCACTAGCAACTATATGTATTTTCTAGCGTAAGTAAGAGAAATGTATGTTTTCTAGGCTTATTAGCAAAATTTACTTGTTAAATGTAAGAACCGCGTCCTAAACAAACATTCCTAGCGCATACTCTCCAGTTTATAGTTACCATAGGGTCCACAGCGGGTAGATCAAACTCCAAATGGAAGGACTGGTCAAATAAACGAAATATCAAGTTAAATCTACAACCGAAATCGTCAGGGAACATCATTTTTGGCAACGTTTCTCAACTCTTAATGCGAAATCTTAAAAACGCAATTTTTGTGATTGAACCAGACGATACCCGCGACTTCATCCGCGTGGATATAGTTTCTTTTATAAAATCCCGATGGTATTCTTAGATTTTCAGAGATAAATGAGAAAAAAAGTCTATAATATGTTATTCTTCAGTTCCTAATACGTGATCCATTGAAAAAAGTGTGAGGCCACAATTACACTTGATAGTTTAACTCACGTAAGTCACTTAGATTACGAAATGTAATCAGTATTGTAAGTAAAGTATGAATTTCTAATGTGTAATTAGTTAGTTAGTTTTATATAATTTACTCACGTAAAAATTTATACGTGTGGTTATTTTCTTTTTTATATATTTACATATATTAGGACAAAACACTGGTTGCGGCCAGTGTCCTAACAGTCAAAACAAATTTTTCTTAGAGAAAAAAAGTTCGCCGACTTTGCAGTAGATGGCGCTATTTCGGGTCTTTCCACAGATTTATGTACTCTCCTTCAACGAGACATTGGCGAAATATTTGTGCCCAGTGCACGGTAGTGTAGTAGTATAAAAAGTGAAGTGAATGTGTTTTGTTTGTGTTTTTATGATTTATTATTACGACTTTGCTTGATTCCTGGACTCCGACGACTTCGCCTTTTCATTGGACTTACGCGCAACCCCCTAGACACTGGTTTGCCTAACGATTTGGATTTGACCGGCTATGGCTGCTTCTGAGAGAGGTTGTTGTGTGCCGAGATGGTGATATAATAAAAATCTCTGCTATTAAATTATATAATAAAAGAAAACATAAACTGTTGTTTTATTTGCCTAAATAACTGAATTCCACTGTCTCCAAAATAATTTCCAAAAGTCAAATCAAGCAAAATATGATTTGATTTTTGGAAATTACTTTGGGGAATTAATATATAAATACCCTGAAGATCGCGATTTGCTTGGCTTTAGGGATGTCGTATATCCCTAGATGGCGCTAACGCAAATAATTCTCAGTGATAATTGTATAACCCTATATATTCAATGTATTCTGTGGTTGCGACCTTTTACCTAGACCACCGCACTGGTCCTGTCATTAGACCTTGGAAGTTTTATAAAAAGCGGTTAAAACTTCGATAGCGCGATTTAGACTCCGACATTTTCTTCTTGTGCCAATAGTAACTCAATCTATTATTTGCTCCCTAAATAAAATAAAATAGTTTACCGTTGTCTGTTGCGTCGGTTTACGGACGATAGTTTTACGTGATAGAAGTTGTCTCGCGCGCTCGCGTGGCGGCAGAACTATTGGAACTGCTAGCTCTGACGTCACGCGATCGTGCGTCTCTATCGCTCGCGCGCGCAGGCTCAGGAGGAAAGTGACAAGTAATGCACCTGTCTGTGTGGCGCGTGCGCGGGCGCGTGCGCGGGCGGCGAGGGTAGCCCCCAGGGGTCGAGCGGCGCGGGCGCGGGCGCGGGCGCGGACGCGGGGCCCAGGTTAACGTCCAGCAGGTCCAGCAGGTGGGACTGCTGCTCGGACCTCTTGTCCGACGGCGTCGCCCTGAGAATACCGCACAGTGAATTAAAAAATAAATAATAATCCATACTAATAATATAGATGCGAAAGTGTGTCTGCCTGTCTGCTACGCTTTCACGGCCCAACTACTACAACCGATTTGGATGAAATTTGATACAGATATAGGTTACATCCCGGGGAAGGGCATAGGACATACTTTTTATTCCGGAAAATTTAAGACTTGACGCGGGAATCAAAAAACATCAATCCACAGGGGCAAAGTCGCGGGCATCATAATCTAGTAATAAATAATGTAAATACCGAGATTTAAAAATAAAATAATCTATACTTATAATAAAACTGTAACAGGTCTAATTCTGTACATTGAAGATATTATGAAAAATTTTTTTGGGGGGTACTCATTATTCGATACTGAAGCCAAATCTGTAATTTTTTTCATTTTTGTCTGTCTGTCTGTCTGTCTGCCTGTATCTTGGCCGCGCATCACGCCGAAACTACTGAATGAATTCAAACGAAACTTTGCACGATTTGAGCCCATACTACGAGGGATGCTTTTTATCCCGAAATTCTACCCCCGAAGGGGTGAAATAGGGGTTGGAAGTTTGTATGAAAGTCCTTAATTTCTCAAGTTATAGCCATGAAACTTGATATATGAGCTGCAGGTTGAAAATGAAAACATATGTGTTTCACAGTTTTTCAAAATTCTACCCGAGAAGGGGTAAAATAGGGGTTGAGAGTTTGTATGAAAATCCTTAATTTCTCAAGTTATAGCCATGTAACAGCATTTGGGCTTTCGTTATAATATGAAGAAGTACGTGTTTCACCATTATAGGGGGATTATACCGTGGGATAGTAATATAGGCTACTTTTTATCCCGGAAAATAAAGGAGTGCCTGTGGGAATTGAAAAAAACTTATGCCACGCAAATGAGTGATGCTCAATCACACCAGAACGGTAGAACGGATTTTGATGAACTTTGGCAACAAGATAGATTACAGTCTGGGATAACAAAAAAGGCTACTTATTATCCCGGAAAATGGAGGTTTTTCGGTTCCCGCGGGAGCTCCTTAATTTTCCGGGATGAAAAGTAGCCTATGTATGTATGTATGTATATTCTTTATAGCTGATGCCCGCGACTTCTTCCGCGTGGAATAAGTTTTTCAGTTAATTTACCAGGATAAAAAGTAGCTTATGTTACTCTCCAAGTCCACAAATATACTCATGCAAAAAATTACGGCAATCCGTTGCGCTGTTGCTGCGTGATTGAAGGACAAACCAACAAACACATTTTCGCATTAATTATAATATTAGTATGATATGATATGATAATCTATAATATATATATATACAGGACGTCCCACGGCTATGCCGCATGAAGGGGAAGTACCTTAAATATCGTAGATGGAACATTTTACTGAAAGAAGACTTCATATTAATTTAAAATACAATTTAAACTGCATTCATAGATTTTTAAATAATTGCCTGGTTGAATCGGGACTCGAACCCGCTATATGAAAAAAAAAAAATTACCTGTAGCTATCTGCTATATCATACCGATCGAGAGGCGATTATTATAAGGATTGTTATTTGCTAAATAACTTAGCATCAGAAATAAAAGGAAGACTATGAATTTAAACATTTGATGTAAAATTTTGTGAAGAAAAGCCGACAATTGCCAGTTCGTCATTGCCATCTCAGTTGGACATCCAACTGAGATTACATATCATTTTAAATTAATTAAGTACCTATTATTAATGAGCGCCCATTTGAGAAGTACCTATAATTTCCCTATTCTAATTTAGTAAGTGCATGATGGTGCATGATAAATGATAAAGAGATACGTATGTAATTAGTAGGTACCGGTTGTCCGCTTTTCTTCATTTTTCTGAACAAAATTTTACATCAAATGTTTAAATATATGGTCGTCCTTTTATTTCTGATGCTAAGTTATCAAGCAAAAAATAATCCTTATAATGAAGCCTTTCGATCGGTTTAACATAGCTACAGGTAATTTTTTTTCTCGTATAGCGGGTTCGAGTCCCGGTTCAACCAAGCATTTATTTAAAAATCTATGAATGCAGTTTAAATTGTATTTTAAATTAAAATGAAGTCTTCTTTCAGTAAAATATTCCTTCTACGATATTTAAGGTACTTCCCCTTCATGCGGCATAGCCGTGGGACGCCCTGTATATATATATTAATACGTAAATATTAAATATAGCTGATACCCGCGACTTCGTCAGCGTGGAATATGTTTTTTTTAATTCTCACGTATAAGCTCAGAAAGGGTAATTCGAGAATAGTAATCATTATATTATTTATCTCACACTCTTAACAAATTAATATTGGGACTGCCAACCAACGTCAACGTCAAAGTTTACGTCATCTTTATATCATACTAATATTATAAATCCGAAAGTGTGTTTGTTTGTTGGTTTGTTGGTTTGTCCTTTAATGACGCCGCAACGGAGCAACGGATCGACGTGATTTTTGGTATGGGTATAGTTGAGGACATGGAGAGTGGCATAGGCTACTTTTTATCCCGGAAAATTAAGGAATTCCCGAGGGAATCAAAAAGACTTAAAACACGCGGACGGAGTCGCGGGCATCAGCTAGTATATGTATAAAAAGGGTTTGGTGGCGCGCTCTCAAGATGCCCAGCCGTGGATGCATACTGGCTGATGGATGGATGGAGATAGTATAAAATAAATAGTCAATTAAATGGTTTTATTTCATTAGAATTACTCTTGGTCACATATGATGCGCACCAGCAGTTCGGATTATTATAATTAAGTATTATAATTAAGTATTACTATAAATGTATTGCGAAGGCACTGCTTTGTCAATCTCTTTAATTTTTTAAAGAATAGATTCGCATAATCAGAGTATATGAAAAGAACTAGATATTATTCTAGCTTGTAGGCAACCAAACTAGTTATTTTAAAGAGCGCACTAACTCATTTACATTGATTGCAAGCACTCGATACAGCCGAACAGCCAACACGCACGACTCTGTTCTCTCACTGTAGCGTTGCTTTCTTGGAACATGAACTGGGTTTGGATGTATTGCTCTAATCTGCGGGATAAGGGTTAGGATAGGATAGGTATCAGATGGCGAAAAGTTAGGTGGGCCAAAATATTCTTCATAAAGTCCGGACGCGGGACACAGATTCAATGCCAATGCCTCTGTGCGAACGAGACGCATTATATTTACGCGAGAGTGACAGAGACAGGTAATAAAAGTTAATTGTACGAAATTCTTCGTGCTTCGCGGCCGGACTTTAGCGATGTCTACCAAAGCTTGATTTAGTTTTTATAAGTGTAAAATTCTACTCACTGGAGGCCATATTGCGATTGACTGGCGGACAACTGCGGACGTAGGTCATCCGTTCTGTGAATTGAAAATATCAAATGTGTTATGGAAGCAAAACTTGTGAGAAACTTTTATCGAGCAGATTTTTTTACGGACTAGAGTAAGGTTTATACGTTTCTTCCGCCAATAATAGGCACCAAGGAGATTTTTTAAAGATTTCAGACGAATTTTTTAATTAATTAAATGAATACACGTGTCATTTAAGATATTCAGGGAATGGTGCTTTGTTTTAATACAATTTTTTTAAGGCAACTTCTACTGATTTAATTTTTAAAGAAATATTCAATACAATATTATTTTCTGAAAATATATTGGAACCTGTTGTCGGAGCATCAATTGAGGTGAATTTTAGTTAAATAAGGTGTATATTTTATATCATATTGGTCAGCTAATAAAAATTGTAGCGGTTACCACCGTGTAAAGTTAAACTAGATGGCGCTATTACATCACTGAAATGGTATCGACTGAAAATCACCCACAGTGCAAACCTGTAACACGATATCGAAGTTTTCTGAGAATAACGCTATATAACTGTTCAATCTACAATGGTTGGACCAGAAGGGTCCCCCGGGCACAACGCCAGCCTGGAGGAAGATCTCCCTATTGCACCATCTGTACCATCTCTGCAGATGTACTCACTGGAAGTCGTTCTGCGACTGGCTGATGGCCAGCTGCAGCCGCACGTCGTCTGACCGCCTGCGTCTCTCCTCTCTCTCCGCCTCTTCCCGGGACATGGCCAGCGCCAACTGAAGCTGTAACTCCTCCTCCCCGGCCGTCAGCGGCCGCGCCAGTTCCGCTTCCCTCCCTCCCGTCCATTCCGCTGGCTCGCTGTTTAGCTGGGGGAAGAGTTACATAGTATACAAATATGAGAATGATACAAAGAATGGTTAGGTAAGGTACAGTTAAATTAAAAATAAAAACCGGCCAAGTGCGAGTCGGACTCGCGCACCGAGGGTTCCGTACAAACATGTAGTAAGTTTTTAAATTATTAAAAAAACTACTTACTAGATCACGTTCAAACCAATTTTCGGTGGAAGTTTGCATGGTAATGTACATCATATATTTTTTTTAGTTTTATCATTCTCTTATTTTAGAAGTTACAGGGGGGGGGGGCACACATTTTACCACTTTGGAAGTGTCTCTTGCGCAAACTATTCAGTTTAGAAAAAAATGATATTACAAACCTCAATATCATTTTTGAAGACCTATTCATAGATACCCCACACGTATGGGTTAGATGAAAAAAAAATTTTTGAGTTTCAGTTCTAAGTATGGGGAACCCCTAAAATTTATTGTTTTTTTTTTCTATTTTTGTAAGAAAATCTTAATGCGGTTCACAGAATACATCTACTTACTAAGTTTCAACAGTATAGTTCTTATAGTTTCGGAAAAAAGTGGCTGTGACAGACAGACATGACGAATCTATAAGGGTTCCGTTTTTGCCAAATTTGGCTACGGAACCCTAAAAAAGAGCTAGGGCTTCCAATACCGAGATACGTTTCGTTAGACAGTGAAATAGAAATGCCAATCCACAGGGTACTAAAATATGCAAACATAATATGCAAATGTTCTCTGACATTCGACATTTCTTTACTGATTTTAAGCCACAAAGGCCGCCCTTTTTTACCTAATTTGGCGAAAAACTTTTTACGAAAAAGACGTAAGATGTTAGTTATTGTGCTATTTTCTTTAGAAAATACTGGTTTTAAGTAAAAAAAATTATTAAAACCCATTTATTTCAGATTCTCTTTTTTTTTAAATAAATCTTTCAAGAATTAATACCGGTATTAAAAAAAATCTGACATATTCGAAAGCCACCATACAAAATATGTCATTTTTGAGCGCGCCTTCTTTCACCAAATCTTGTGCGATGGTGTTGAGGATGGCGGAACCGGTTGTTGGATGGCTGATGATGTCTCACCGCGGGGTATGTGGGGCTGGTGGGCGTGTCCAGCGCTCCGTCGCTGCCGAACGCACTCGCAGTCTGCGCAAAGCGCTGCTTCGCTTTAAGCGCTCGAGCGCGCTCGTTCTTGAGCCGCTCCTCGTCTTTCAGCAGGTTCACTAGCTGCTTCGCTTTCTCGCGGACGTTTAAACCTGCAATACAGAAATACGCAATCACTACCCTGTGGCGGTCTCCGCAGTCCGCACATAAGCCAATAGATGGCACTACTAGTAGCGCACGAAGAACGCCAAGAGCCTGAATCGCGATAATGAAGTTTTTTGGACATTACGTTATATAGGTATACGACTTCCAAAGATCAATGGTCGAAGCAGTGGTCGCCGCTCGGAGAAAGATCAACCTATCCTTTTTATAAATGCAAAATTGTGATTATTTGTAAATCAAGCTGTAAAGGATCAATATTATTTTACCATGGACATAACTAAAGAACTGAACTGAAGAAGAAGAAGAAGAATGGAGGGTGACACAAGCTACTTTTTATCGCGGAAATTCAAACAGTTTACCACTGGATTCTTTAAAAACCTAAAGGTACAAGAGATGGGCTCGCAGGCAGATCGTGACTACAAACCACAAAAATGCGTAGCATGCGCTTGAAATTAATTTTATGCAGTTTATTTATAGACCAGTCGTGGTACCTTCAACCCACACGGACGAAGACGTGGGCATTTTTTAATAAGAAAACGGTATGTGGCAGGACTGCTGGAGGCAGCAAAAGAACACGAGAACTTACGGCTTGACATCGAACTCAATATACATTTTATTTACATTATTAGAGACACCAAATAACCGGGGCTTTGCTGGCTTGGATACCTTGAGAGGGTGGTAGAGAAATGGGCTGAAAATGGAGCATACTTGGTTTGACGAAGCGCGCAATTCACTAAGCAATTCACAATAATCGTATCTGATTACATAATTTTAGTAGGCGTAGTTGATACATGAATTGGGAATTGATAAAACAGACGAGGTGTCAGGCTTGTACAATGATTCTTGTTCCAACAGATTAAAACAAGCTAAACTGGCAGTTTTTAAATCCTACATCAAACCGAGTTTTCAAGAACAAAAACTATTTGGCCTTATAAATCGACATCACCTGCTCCGAAAGAAGACCTATCGGTTGTTGAGACTTGAGAGTCCATTTGCATTTTGCAGTTGCCGTGTCCAGCTAGCCCGCCAACCCGCATTGGAGCAGAGTGGCGACTCTAAGCTCTAATTCCCTCTCTCCTATGAGAGTGGAGGCATTTACCCAGCAGTGGGACGTTAATGGGCTGTAGTGATGGTGGTGGTGGTGTCCAGCTATTTTACAAAAGCTGTCGAAAGTAGTGAAACTGGCCTTGATCCTTTCCTTCTTCTATATACTGGTAGTCCTTAAGCGTGTGTATGGCGAAGATATTCTTCTTGCACTGCATAGCCACCTTCTCCCTGCCGGTCTTAATCAAATACTCCATGAGCACTAGAGCCTTGTATACATGGCACCAGTTCTTGCCGCGGTCGTTGAGCCTCTTTTATATAGGTCCCAAATCGCGCTAACGAAGTTTTTAATGATCTACTCGTAGAACTACTTGAGAATGATTTGGTGCTAAACCCCAATTTTCTAAGCACAAATACCTACCCAAACAGAAGATGTGCCTTTGATAAAGCATCCTTGTTCTGATTCCTGATAAAAACCTGCCAATAAATCAATGGTTAAACACTGGAAAACAACTAACCTTGGTCCTTCCCTTCTTCCATATACTGGAAATCCTTAAGCGTATGTATGGCGAAGATATTTTCTTTGCATTGCATGGCCACCTTCTCGCTACCGGTCTTTATCAAATACTCCATGAGCACCAGAGCTTTGTATACATGGCGCCAGTTTTTGCCGTGGTCGTTCAGCCGTTTCCATATCATCTGCATAATCTCAGTAAAAGCCATGACGTTGTAGGTGAGGTCGGCGATCTCCGCCATGAGAGTGCTGGACGGGCCCCATGGGTCATTTGAAGTTGCCTCGCGCACTTTGACCTGGAACCAGAAAAGTTATATCTATACTCGTATATACAAAAGGAACAGCTGACTGACTTATCTATCAACACACAGCTCAACCACTCTAGAACTAGACATAGAGCTGCCGCTAAGAACGAATTCTTGAAAATTCCACTCGTAAGGGGGTAAAATAAGGCATTGAGACTTTAATAAAAATCGCGAGCGAAGCCACGGGCAAAAGCTAGTTTTAAAGAAAAGAAAACTTGAGAGGTGTCAAGGGACACCCGCATGGAACGAAGTACCAAAAGTTGTAACAACACTTTTTGCTATAGTTGTAAGCCGTGCGGCGTGCGCGTGTTTCTCTGTGTAAATTTTATTACAATTCCTTCACTAATTAATCGAAAGGAACTTCGTTCCATACGGGTGTCCCAGGGACACCCGATGGAACGAATAACTAGCCTATGTAACTATTGAAAACATAATTCTTTAAAATTATTTCGCTTTTTTATTTTCAACAACTTGAAGTCAACAACACAAGTAGGCATAGCAACATAAAAATGTCGTTACAACTTTTGGTCTTAATGTTTTCCGTCTAGCCCCCTTTCGTAACGCGCGAAAAGGAACTTCGTTCCAATAACTGAAATAATGTTTGAGTAGGTAGCGGTGAAAGCCTAGCGGTCCTATACACACCCGGCTTCCTAGTCGAAGGTTCGATACTTATTCACTCTTGATTGAAGATACTAATATTAAACGCGAAAGAGAAAACGGAAGCCGGCTGAAATAATGTTTGAGTAGGTAGCGGTGAAAGCCTAGCGGTCCTATACACACCCGGCTTCCTAGTCGAAGGTTCGATACTTATTCACTCTTGATTGAAGATACTAATATTAAACGCGAAAGAGAAAACGGAAGCCGGAAGGGCATTCCATATCCTAGCGGTTCGAATTAGAAACGAGGCCTTCCTCGTTATAAATAGCTTCATACGCGTCCTTGGAATTTCGAAGATATCTTGGAATCTAGCATCCATAGGAAAAAAAAAAATATATTAAATTCCTTCCGGCAGCTGTCGAAAGTGCGTATTACTATATATAGTCATCAAAATGCAAACACGATGACGCACAACAAATTCGTATGAAAATTGGTCATTTCATGAACTACATGAGGAAACATTGAAATCAATTGAAAAATAAACTTGGCCAGTTTGTTCATTTGTTTTAGGAGATGATCGGAAAAATCAAAATCAAAAGGCTTTTTATTCAAATAAACTTTTACAAGTGCTTTTGAATCGTTAAGTGAATCTACCACTGGTTCGGAATTCCATTCCTACCGAGAAGAACCAGCAAGAAACTCGGTGGTTGCTCTTTTGAAAAAAAAAAAATTACAATTTTATTAATGTATACGTATGTAACCGCTGTCCTTAGCATTGCTGGAGCGAGTCAAATCCAAGCTCTTTTGTCGTTTATGTAATCTTCAACGGTATAATAAGCTTTTTTTCAGAAGCATACTTTAAATAGATTTCTTAAACTTGTGTAAAGGCAAGATTAAGATAGGCTGTGGAATTTTGTTATAAAATAGAATGCTCATTCCCACGAACGACCTTCGGACATTCTTGAGGCGGAGCGATGGAGTCACGAGCTTATTGCGGCCTCTAGTTTGCCTATCATGCAGATCGCATAATTTATTGTAATTATGAATGTTTTGTTTTATGAAGATTAAATTACTGTAAATATATTGCGAGGCTACTGTAAGAGTACATATTTCCTTAAATTTCTCTTTAAGGGATTCGCGCGATTTTAAATTATAAATTGCACTTATTGCCCTTTTTTGTAATACAAAAAATTTTTGAATGTCTGCCGCTTTACCCCGTAGTAAGATTCCGTAAGACATAATACTATGAAAGTAAGCAAAATATACAATTCTTGCAGTTTCAATGTCAGTAAACTGTCGAATCTTTCTGACAGCGTAAGCAGCAGAACTGAGTTTGCCAGCCAGAGTTGATATATGGGTGCCCCATTGAAGCTTTGAATCTAAGGTCACCCCCAGGAACACAGTGGTCTCTTCTATTTTTAAAATATCATTATTTACAGTTAAATTCATGTTTCCTGAGGATTTGGTATTTGGCAGTGCGAATTCAATACACTTGGTTTTCTTTGCATTTAAAAGTAAATTGTTTACGGTAAACCAGTTAGTGACTTGAGAAATTGCATTATTTACATCGTCATAGTTGTCCTTATTTCTATCAACTTTGAAAATCAACGACGTATCGTCAGCAAATAACACAATATCGCAAGTATTTCGGACGTAATATGGTAAGTCATTTATATACACCAAGAACATGAAGGGACCCAGAATAGAGCCTTGAGGAACACCCATTAGTGAGGCTGATCCGGAGGATTTCACATCGTTGACACATACCGTTTGAATGCGATCACTGAGATAAGACGCAATGAGACCCAGTGCAGTGTTTTTGATTCCATAGTGGCTCAACTTAACTAGAAGCGTCTTGTGCTCAACACAATCGAATGCCTTAGACAAATCACAGAAAATACCAATAGCATTTTGTGATTTCTCCCATTCACTCTTGCCTTGAAGGTACCTAAGTTATACGTGGCAGGAAACACGTGCGCTGGGAAGGTGTTCCACAATCCACACCCTCCCTTAGTGGTTCGGATCTGAAACGTCGAGCAAAAACGTTTCGTGCGAGCAGATTGGACGACAACCACATAAGTAGTTTATTTTAGGAAATAATTTTAGTGCAAAACTGGCTCAATTATGAATACGCACTAATTAAAGCAGTTCATGCACCCAAATATCAAGTAATCGCATGTATTTAAATTGATGTACCAGACAAGAATGTTAATCAACATCCGAGTGTAGCCAACGTGTTTTGCTTTTAAATAACTTTAGTGGAATATGTATTTGTATATATGTTATATATGTTTATTGCTATGCCGGTCAGAGAGGAAGGAAATGAGATGTTTCCTCTTTGGAAACTATTGGTCATTCATTAATACAATTGAAGGCTTTTATTTTATTTCCTTAACACTTTAGTTCAATCCTGTATGGGGATTTTAAAGCTAATAACACAATGTATTAATAATAACACATGCATATTATTATAGTTATTATGCTACATTTTATTGTTAAAATTAGCTGATGCCCGCGACTTCGTCCGCGTGGTTTTTTGTATAGGAAAATCAAGGGAAAATGATTTCTTTTATTTTTTCGTCAATTTTCCAATGTTTTTTATTGTTATTCTGCTATTCGGGACGTAGACAAATACAACAAATCCAAAACCATGAAAATCGGTTCAGCCGTTCTAGAGTTTAAGTATTCGAACAAACCCGACTTTGTTTTATATATTAAAAGATTTTCTCATAAATCAATGTACATGTGTAATCATTATTGGAACGGAGTTCCTTATTGCGCGTTGCGAAAGGGGGCTAGACGGAAAAAATTAAGACCAAAAGTTGTAACGACACTTTTGGAATTTTTGTTTACGGGAGGCAACGCACCATCGAAGACTCTGTCGAGGGACCGAGGACTGCGCCTTCAGTGAGGAACCAGACCTGAAGCTCGTGGAAACCAGAAACCAGGTGAGCTCGAGGGAACTCCTTACCCACCCGCTCCAAACTACCCGTGCTTGGGCCCATTCTACTCAGCTCGCCCGGCACTTACCAACCCCAACCCCCGGGAAAAACTACCCCACACCCCGGGAAAAACTACCCCACACCCCCCTCCAACCCCTGCACCCCCCACTGCTCCCTGAAGCTACTGAGTTTACGTGGGCTCTGTTGACAGAAGGGTAGTCCTCCTATATATAACCCATTTGACACCAAAACCTTGGAATAACCAACCCCCGACACTTTAAGACCAAAAGTTGTAACGACACTTTTTGCTATAGTTGTAAACCGTGCGGCGTGCGCGTGTTTCTTCGAACTTCGCGCGTGAACTTCGTTCCGCTGGGTGTCCCTTGACACCTCTCAAGATTTTTTTAATGTAAGTATGTACTTAAGTTTGCATATATTATTTATTTTAAACTATCTGACCCGACAGATGTCCAGTGAAAATTTCAATAAATTGATTTTGTACAAAACATCCCATAGAAAAAAGGTTTTTCGTTCAGGTTTTCCTGGATATAAAGTTTCCTGGATTTAAAGAAAATTTTGTATTTTTCTTTTCTATACCACCCAAGTATTGATGCGAACAGAACATAATGTTTAAAATGTTTGATTTCGTGTAGGACAACTTGTGTGACTCACGATATGTCAGGAGTCAGGACTCTACCAACGGTTCGGAAAGGAGATCTACTGAGAAGAGTCGGAAAGAAACTCAGCAGTTGCTCTTTACAAAAAAAATTACAATATGTACCACGTGATGGTAATATCTAGTTTCTTCAACTGTTCACGAGTATGCAGTAACACCGTAGATTACGTGATAAAAATAATGCGGGTTCGGTCTAGGTTTAATGTGGGTCAGGTGGCAACACTGACCAGACAATTACCATAAAGCCTTAGGCACTGAATTAACTCAAAGCTACGATGTTAATCGGGCTGGTTGCTTTAACGCGGGCGGCGCACGGAACTCGTGATATGTACTCGTATGTACTCGTATGTATCGGGCAAGATATGAAAATAAGGATAAACATACTTACTTCACACTGAATCCATACTAATATTATAAATGCGAAAGTTTGTCTGTCTGTCTGCTACGCTATTAAGCCCTCTGATCAACCGATTTTGAAGAAAAGAATTTCATCCTGGAAAATTACTTAAAGAGGAACTCTTCAAAAAACCCTTAACCACGCGGACGAAGTCGCAGGCAATATCTAGCTTTATTATAAATGCGTATGAGAGTTTGTTTGTTTATTACGCTTTCACACGCCCATCTTTTAAACCGATTTTGATGAAATTATTATTGTTATAGAGATCCATCAGCATCCCGGGGAAAGATATTATCATGTCTAGGCTGCTTTTTATCCCGGAAAATTAAGTATTTCCCGCGGGAATAAGAAAAAACTTAATCAACGCGAACGAAGTCGCGGACATCAGCTAGTTGCATATAGCCCTGTCGAACTAATTGTCTAGTAATTAGCATCCTTTATCTGCGTGGATTTAGGTTTTAAAAATCCCGGAGAACTCTTTGTTATTCCGGGATAAAATGTACCCTATGTCACTCTACATATCCTCAATTATACCCTGCAAAAAATCATATATGTATATACTTACCTCTGTTGCGGCGTGATTGAAGGACAAACGCACTTTCGCATTTCTAGTGTGGATACTGGAAAATATGCATGATAGGTAGGTACATTGAGTTTCTTCGCGAATTGATTTCTTTAGCGGGACTTTTATCTATATGTCACCGTAAGATTGCAAAGGCCGTTGGATTGTAATCTAACTAGCGATATTAGTAAACCAGCTGTCTGTTCGTTTCCTTATAATAATTACCATGATTAATACAATAGGCATGACGTTAGAATGGAATCATCTGATGGCTAATGGTGATTGTATGAAGCTATCTGACACGCGTATCTTATCTCGCATCGATTCCTGGTATAAATCATACATAATTTCCTAAAAATAATGATTTATGATCATTTACTTACTTGAATAACGATAAAATTGATACGTTATTTTCGAAAAGTTGGTTTTAAACACCTTAATTATTAGATAGTGTGGCATTCTCTAGTACACAAACTTTAAACTAAACTGACATGACTAGTGCCGTCACCTTTAATTTGACGGTCAAACTTTAAAGGCCGGTTGATACAAAACATTGGTTTATCGTAACTTACTCGTAAAATGTAAGACACGTCTTTAACGTCTGTTAATTTTCTAGTATTAACGCCATTTTTGACTAACGTATTGTAAGAGACAATCCAGAAGTAGGTATTTATGAGACACTTTTTATATATTTTTTATATACTTATATTTACTCTCAATTGGAACTTGCACGAATAAATGGTTAAACGTGTAGTGGTTCCCACGAGAGATTTAATGTAATTAGATAAAAGATGGCTAAACTTACAGATAATATTCATTTGATCCGGCCACGATTGCTATCGTTAAGCTCTAAACAAAAAAGCTCTAAACACAAAAGTATTCAATAATCGCTGAGTCTGCCGGCAGGAGACTGAATTATTATCGTCAAAACACTCGCATTTATACTGACGAATTTCAATATGGCATCCATACCCACCGAATAAATCGAATGACATGAAACGGGTCAAATTGACAGATATTATACTTCCTGTTTCATGAGATATAATGACAAACAACAATAATGCTAACAGTATGTTTGCGCCATATTTAAAGGTAGCCTAACGGTCCGTAATTTTAACCGGCTGTCATGCAACTTGACCTTAGAGGGGAAACATTTTGGCTTCAGATGTAATTAAAGTATTTAACTCAACTGACTACCCCTATTAGTTAATTCTGTCGATAGACGTATTACTTAAGTTTCAAATTAACGTTTTTGTTCTACCGATGCAGTGTATGTACTGTTATTTTGATTAACCCCCGTTGAACTCTTTCATATAGAGTTCCTTGCATTATTATTTAGGTGACGCTTTGAATGTTACCGCTGTCGCTTGGACCACTCGATGTTAGATCAAGCGCTCTACTGAAGGGTGTGACACACATCCGTAGCTTAGCAACGTAGCACATCAGCTCTGATGGAAAGGCAACCCTAATCTTCCCCCCGATTGTGTAAGGAAATCGTAATCGTAATCGCTTGTCAAACGGATAATTCGACCTGTTTGAGGAGTCCATAGATGCCTGCAACTCAAAAAGCATGTATGAACTCCTTAAACAGGTCGAGTTATACGTTTCAAGCTCTCGGATGATTACGATTTGCTCAGACAATCGGGCCTCTCGGTCGTTGGTATTCACCTGGGCATCTGAGTAGTTGTGCGCGAGGTTTTTAATATTTCTCCTTAGGCCCGCCACGTTTACTTGCATATCGTCCCGGGAGCGGGGCATCTGCAACAAACAAACAGTAAAACGTTAACAAAACGCGATCGGATTGTGATCATACCTCTTAGTGACAAAGATTTTCATTTCATTTTTTTTTAAATATACAGGCTTGACTGCAATCAGACCGACTTGCACGTGATGATGCAGCCTAAGGTGGAGCGCGATTGCCTAGATGATGCCTATTCACTCTTGATTTCAAGGTATTAAATATACAGGCTTGACTGCAATCAGACCGGCTTGCACGTGATGATGCAGCCTAAGGTGGAGCGCGATTGCCTAGATGATGCCTATTCACTCTTGATTTCAAGGTATTAAATATACAGGCTTGACTGCAATCAGACCGGCTTGCACGTGATGATGCAGCCTAAGGTGGAGCGCGATTGCCTAGATGATGCCTATTCACTCTTGATTTCAAGGTATTAAATATACAGGCTTGACTGCAATCAGACCGGCTTGCAAGTGATGATGCAGCCTAAGGTGGAGCGCGATTGCCTAGATGATGCCTATTCACTCTTGATTTCAAGGTATTAAATATACAGGCTTGACTGCAATCAGACCGGCTTGCAAGTGATGATGCAGCCTAAGGTGGAGCGCGATTGCCTAGATGATGCCTATTCACTCTTGATTTCAAGGTATTAAATATACAGGCTTGACTGCAATCAGACCGGCTTGCAAGTGATGATGCAGCCTAAGGTGGAGCGCGATTGCCTAGATGATGCCTATTCACTCTTGATTTCAAGGTATTAAATATACAGGCTTGACTGCAATCAGACCGGCTTGCACGTGATGATGCAGCCTAAGGTGGAGCGCGATTGCCTAGATGATGCCTATTCACTCTTGATTTCAAGGTATTAAATATACAGGCTTGACTGCAATCAGACCGGCTTGCACGTGATGATGCAGCCTAAGGTGGAGCGCGATTGCCTAGATGATGCCTATTCACTCTTGATTTCAAGGTATTAAATATACAGGCTTGACTGCAATCAGACCGGCTTGCACGTGATGATGCAGCCTAAGGTGGAGCGCGATTGCCTAGATGATGCCTATTCACTCTTGATTTCAAGGTATTAAATATACAGGCTTGACTGCAATCAGACCGGCTTGCACGTGATGATGCAGCCTAAGGTGGAGCGCGATTGCCTAGATGATGCCTATTCACTCTTGATTTCAAGGTATTAAATATACAGGCTTGACTGCAATCAGACCGGCTTGCACGTGATGATGCAGCCTAAGGTGGAGCGCGATTGCCTAGATGATGCCTATTCACTCTTGATTTCAAGGTATTAAATATACAGGCTTGACTGCAATCAGACCGGCTTGCAAGTGATGATGCAGCCTAAGGTGGAGCGCGATTGCCTAGATGATGCCTATTCACTCTTGATTTCAAGGTATTAAATATACAGGCTTGACTGCAATCAGACCGGCTTGCAAGTGATGATGCAGCCTAAGGTGGAGCGCGATTGCCTAGATGATGCCTATTCACTCTTGATTTCAAGGTATTAAATATACAGGCTTGACTGCAATCAGACCGGCTTGCACGTGATGATGCAGCCTAAGGTGGAGCGCGATTGCCTAGATGATGCCTATTCACTCTTGATTTCAAGGTATTAAATATACAGGCTTGACTGCAATCAGACCGGCTTGCACGTGATGATGCAGCCTAAGGTGGAGCGCGATTGCCTAGATGATGCCTATTCACTCTTGATTTCAAGGTATTAAATATACAGGCTTGACTGCAATCAGACCGGCTTGCACGTGATGATGCAGCCTAAGGTGGAGCGCGATTGCCTAGATGATGCCTATTCACTCTTGATTTCAAGGTATTAAATATACAGGCTTGACTGCAATCAGACCGGCTTGCAAGTGATGATGCAGCCTAAGGTGGAGCGCGATTGCCTAGATGATGCCTATTCACTCTTGATTTCAAGGTATTAAATATACAGGCTTGACTGCAATCAGACCGGCTTGCACGTGATGATGCAGCCTAAGGTGGAGCGCGATTGCCTAGATGATGCCTATTCACTCTTGATTTCAAGGTATTAAATATACAGGCTTGACTGCAATCAGACCGGCTTGCACGTGATGATGCAGCCTAAGGTGGAGCGCGATTGCCTAGATGATGCCTATTCACTCTTGATTTCAAGGTATTAAATATACAGGCTTGACTGCAATCAGACCGGCTTGCAAGTGATGATGCAGCCTAAGGTGGAGCGCGATTGCCTAGATGATGCCTATTCACTCTTGATTTCAAGGTATTAAATATACAGGCTTGACTGCAATCAGACCGGCTTGCACGTGATGATGCAGCCTAAGGTGGAGCGCGATTGCCTAGATGATGCCTATTCACTCTTGATTTCAAGGTATTAAATATACAGGCTTGACTGCAATCAGACCGGCTTGCACGTGATGATGCAGCCTAAGGTGGAGCGCGATTGCCTAGATGATGCCTATTCACTCTTGATTTCAAGGTACTCATATTGAAAGAGGAGGAGAAAACGGAAGCCACCAAGAGCACAAGAGAATTCGACGAATAGCCCTGGTATGGTAGGTATTTGAAAGGCATGGTATGGACGTGTAATGACGGTTCGATCATAATTAACTAATAGGACTTAAGTACTTAAATGTGTTTTAAGACATTAAATGTCGCTTGCTTCAAACAGTGAAGGAAACCTGCATGCTCGAGTTGTTCAAAATGTTCACGAAGGTGTGTGAAGTCTGCCAATCCGCACTTGGCTACGGTGGTGGACTATGGCCCAACCCTTCTCATTCCGTCAATGATTGATACCTATGATGAAGACAATGAAACTGGCGTACAAAGCATGTTATCGGCACAAAGACATGATCGTGTTATTTCGGTGCGTGTAAACAACGCGCCGGTCGTGCGGCGCGGCGGCGCGGCGGCGCGGCGGCGCAGTCACACTTTTATTTATACCGACCGCGAGGAGAGCTATTGACCTGCGTAGATCTCACATAACTGGCAAACATGCCGCGATAACTGACTAGCGTTGATACGACGCCATTTGTAAATGTTGCCAAACATGGAACCATGGTAGACTTTTCGCCTGCCTCGTTGGTCTAACTCTAGTGGTTAGTATGTTCGACTGCGGCCGACGAAGCCCCGGGTTCGAATCCCGGGTCAGGCCATAATAATTGACCGAGCGAAGTGAAGGTCTCCGAGTCTACTTGAATTTGCACTTGTCCGTCCGTCCGTCCGTCTGTCAGGGCCTAATAACTTCTGAATTAATGAACGTAATTACTTAAAATTTAAATATAATACGTAATCCGATGGCCTCCAGCCGAATATGGCTTAAAACGTTATAAAAATCTTTATTTCAGGGGGGCTCTCATAGAAGCGAATGCAAAGTAAAATATTTTTATAGCGTTACATAGGGTTGCGGTATATAATTTTAAAAATAATTGCGTCCAAAAAATCTTTTTTTTTAACTTTTTCCCTAAAATTGACGAAATGGGGGGCTTTCAAAGTGGGGATTTTCTAACGTCCAAAGTTGATCTCAGAAATCTCAATTTACTAAAAGGCTGAGCCTGAAACTTGATTAATTATTTGAATTATATCCTGTACTTGAACAACAAATACTAAAATTATTTAATTTTTAATGGGTATTTTTAACAGAACTTCACAATGATGTCAATAGATGGCGCTCTGTTATGGCGATACCGCGAGGTCTCAGTTCAGGGCGAACCACTAGTTAATAATGTTGGGTTTTTCTGACCAGATTTTACCTACCCGGAGTTAGGAAGTCGGCGGTTTTTCACCCCCGTGCCTCGGCGAGCACGTTAAGCTGTCGATCCCAGTTATTATCACTAACATGATAAAACCCGCCAACCCGCATTGGAGCAGCTTGGTGGGTCTAAAGCTCTAATTCCCCCTCTCCTATGAGAGTGGAGGAGGCCTGTGCCCAGCAGTGGGACGTTAATGACCTGTTGTGGTTGTTTATACGACACCATTTGTAAATGTTGCGAAACAAGGAACTAAGGGAGACTATAATATGCCCGGTGGGAGGATTTCTTTACCCTACTACAAGTTAACCCTTGACTGCAATGTCTTGCGTCCACCGAACTGTATGAGGTATCTTACAGCTGCTTATAATTGTCTTCCGCGGAAGAAGTCGGGGGTAAAAGTTCCCTTTCTTTATTCGCAAGTTCGTGTTTACTATGTTTATATCATGTAGATATGTTTCCTTATCACGTAAACGTGAAGGTCGTGCCTGATAAAAAAACAAAGGGCAGTTTTGATCGAGTACATTGTCCTTTTAACGAAAACAGTGAATAAATTTTAGAGGCATGATAGGTCAAAACTGAGAATATAAGGAAAATGGGAATAAACGGCTTCTTGGCAATGAGCGACTGCGGAGTTTCTTGCCGACTCTCCTCAGTAGAAGCAGCTTTCCGAACCGGAGGTAGAGTTTTGACTTCTCATTAGTGACACAAGTTGTCCTACGTGAAATAAATAAATCATTTCATTTACTTAATTAGTTTTAAGTACACCACACGTGCAGTAGACATGTGTCCGTCAAGTGTGTAGGTCAAGGTAGCCAGTATAGGTAACAGGTATGTAGTCGTACCTAAACAATACAATTAAGGGAGGTTTTAATCTGAAATCGATACCACGAAGCCCACCGCGTCGCTGGTAGGTTTCTATCGCTAACAGCTGATTTAACTGTTTGGAAACATACGGTTCTTTTGTTAGGCATCCATCTTTATTATTAGACTGGCCAAAAAAGGGACTGTAATATTTTCCGTACGTAGGTACGACAAGTCGTGAACTCTAAATACATCTCTTACTCTACGACGAGACTCTACCACTGTCGAACTCAGAAAAGTTAGCCTGTCCAAACGAGTGCCCAAAGATCGAACCGTACACCAACGTCTAACTAAACCACTGGGCTTATCACCCCTAACTAGGGTAGGTTAGGTTAATTAGTTATCGTTTTACAGAAAAAAAACCGGCCAAGGGCGAGTCGGACTCGCGCACCGAGGGTTCCGTACAAACCTTTATTACTCCGTATTTAAGTAAAATATATGGTATTTTATTGCTAAATGAACTCCTGAACAAAAGTAAGTTTATAATTATTAAAAATATTTTTATTATATGATGTAACTAAAAATTTATGCTTTGCGCAAATTTTCCTTTATCTGTGCTTTAAGACGTTGCTTCGTACCAAATTTCAAGATTCTGAGTTCACGGGAAGTACCCTGTTGGTTTTGATTCCCTTGCGAGTGTCGAAAATTTGCAGCATAAACGGCTGTATCTTTTGATTGCGTTGGCTTAGAAGTTTGATTTTTTCACAGCTCCAAGGGACATTAGACCTGAGTATTTGATTTGAATTTCAGCTTGATACATCCATGCGTTCCTGAGAAAAAGGGTCTCGACACACAGACGGGCGGACAACAAAGTGATCCTATAAAGGTTCCGTTTTTTCCTTTTGAGGTTCCGAACCCTAAAAATTGAAAGTTTTGAAAATCTGAAAGTGTGTTTGTCTGCTACGCTTTCACGGCCCATCTTTTCAACCGATTTTGAAGAAGTTTGTATCTTGGGGAAGGGCATACCTTATTTTATGCCGGAAAAATAAGTTTCCGCGGAAATAAAAAAAAAAACTCATCCACGCGGACGAAGTCGCATCTTCTACTTAACAAACGAATGGAATAAGAATATACAAAAGGATGCCAGCCTCCCCAGCCAAGTTACTCTTTTATAATCGTTAACGCTTTAGCGAAAGCGATTACAAACGATAACCATAGACTATTCAGTTTCATGTATTTTTTTCCTCTTTTTTAACGTTTATAGAAAGGGAATAAACATGAAACGTACTCGTACATAACTTGGCTGTTTCTGTTGATGCTGTAGTAACTAGTAAGGGCATTCCGGGCCAGCGAAGGTATTTACCAAGAATCGTGCATCAATATTGCTGAATATTTTATTAGTTAAATAATTGATATTTTAAAGAATGTTCCCGGAAAATGCGAGCAACTGTGCGGAAAATTCGGGGGAAACATTGCGACAGTTATGACTTAATTACCGCTGCTGGCCAATTGTCTGTCTGAACACGCATAAGGTAGGGCTCCATAGTCATGTTATGTTGTTAAAAACTTTCCAAATTTTTCGACTCGCTTTTCATTTTCAGGAGGCATACCTACTATCGTCGCTTAAATAGGTATTGTTTTAATTTTGTTGACGTTCGTGTTTTAGAACTATAATCCTTATTTTAGGGCCGTCAAGGTACGTGACATCAAACTGTTATTTTGAAGTAATACTGCTTTTCATGTGCTATCCAGGAATCAACCAAGCCCATTCCCGCAGGATTTTTAAAAACATAAATCACAAAGGCGAAGTGGCGTGCATAAACTAGTCATCTATAAAATGCACAAATTATAAACCATTATAGACTAGGAAAATAGCAAACGCCAAAAAAGGTACTCACAAACCAGCCATATTAATTCCTTTCGTTTTCGCTGGTAGTTGGAAAATCACACACTATTCAATGTCATTGCCACTATATTATAATAGTATCAACCTATAAGCACTGACTGAAACTATACATACAGCGTGTAAGGGGACCCGCTACCGAATACGAAGACAGGTGATATTACTGGTGATTACTGATAAAAATACCACAAAAAAAAACGAAAAACTGTAAGTTTTTTTTTACACGACTGCCCAATAACAGGAGTGTAAAGTTTTCATGGTTCAAATTATGTTTGTATGCGAGTTTCTCTTCACCGTAACTTCTAAATGCCCGGACAGATTTGGATGTGTGGCGTATCGTTAGATTCCTTACATCACCCCGAATGACACCGGCTATAATTTTTTTTAATTTTTATAATTGCAAAGCAATTTTTTTTTAATTATGTTATCTTGTATCGGATTTTGTTTAGGTAGCACTGCGTTCCCCTTACACCCTGTAGAGTAGGTACGTGCCGTCTGGTCGACACATGGAATCACACTAGTACCACAGAATAATATAATAGTACTGACGTACAGAAGTCTCACTCCTTTGATGTTGACTACTTGCCGACGTTTTAATAGCCTACATAATTATTATTAAAAAGATAAATCACGCACGCAAGCTAAATTAAACTTTATCGCCGCGCGCGAGTGTCCGTATTGCTTTGCATCTTTTCCCTTTCCTACGTCACGGACGACATTGCGAGCTTGTCTAGGGCTGTCAGCAAACAGTACAACAATACAGTAGGTTTTTCGAATTGGTAAGTAAGGTACCTACTCTGACTATGATCGACTGTGTTTACTGTGTGTCGCTACACAGTGAGTTCTTCACTACGCACGCAACTTGCAAGGTCATTCGTCGCGGCGAAGCAGTGCGGCGAAACATAATATTTCGCTCGGAGAGGTAGGTACACTTCGATCACGGAAATATATAAATATATATTCCGTGCCCTTACTCTAAATCGGCAAGGTGTAATAAGAATTAGGGAGTAAGGGCCTAACTAGGGCGAGCGTATTCCCTGCGACTCGTTTGTACTTCCTACAGCTCGTGACTCGATTCAAAAAAATTACTTGAAAAGAGGCTCATTTAAGTTTGACATGAATTGTACCTGTTCCGTGATAGATGTACTATTAACTACTTATTATTGTATTGACTACTTGCTGACTTGCTTGCTAGCTTTAATAGCCTAAATAATGATTATTAAATAGATAAAACACGCAAGCAAGCTAAATTAAACATTATCGTCGCGCGTTAAACAAAGATTTATCCTACAAATAATTAATATGCTAAACACTTAACTTAAACTATTAAACAAATATTTTCAAAAAACTATTTACGAAAACAGCGTTAAATTCACTAGCACGTCGCTCGCTTATAACGCGCCAGCCCCGACTGCGTAAGCATTCCGGGAATGAGCGCGATCGTCGGTATTTTCGTCGCGCAAGTACCAAGAGTGACACAGGCCTGCTAGTACAATGTACTCTGTGCACTAGTCCCTGCCCTCTACTTTACTAACTCTATGCCCTGCCTTTTGTCGTAGAGGCGTCGCTACACTGTGACATATTTGTATGAAGATGATTCACACGGGGGTGTCTGTTAAGGAGATGTTACACTGTTCAATGTACGTTATCAAGTTCTAGCAATGGTTCTAGCTCCAACCACTTCTTAAAGTAGTAAACGATCCCGAGAAGACGGCAGCTCTACATCACGCTGCTGAGCCTAATAGCTAACTAGAGTTGGGGGGATCTCCTCCCCTGAAATGAGCCCATGAGTTGGTTTTAGTCAATTCATAGCTTAAATCTCATTGTATATGAACACCTAAGGTTGGTAATAAATCATTAAAGAGACGTGGGAAAAACAAAGGCCTAACACACGTCAAAACCTTGAGTTATGGGAAATGAAAACAAAAGGAAAATTACAATACAAATATTACAATGCAAGATGGTAGCATGGCGTTATGCGAGTACAATATAAACAATTAATTAGGTACATAAAAAACTAGCTGATGTCCACAACTTCGTCCACGTGGATTGAGGTGTTTTGGTTCCCGTTTCTGGATGAAAAGTAGCTTATGTGTCATTCCAGATTATATTCTATCTCTGAGCTAAATTTCATTCAGATCCGTTCAACCGTTCTGGCGTGATTGAGTAACAAACAAACATCCATCCATCCATCTATCCATCCAAACTTTTGCATTTATAATATTAAGTAAGAATGTAAACGTTTGGCACGCGCGAAATACTTTATATGCATAACTTTACAGAAATCACGAATTCACATATTACATGCATGATGCAGGTGTATTTCATATTGTACGGCACTGTTTCGGCGGTCGTCGACCCCGCGGCGTGTGATTACGCTCAGATGAGTGTATTGACACATCCGCTCGCCGATTGTCCCGCGTAGGACAATGCGCGACCTTCGGATAGATACGCGGTTAGGACGCTGTGTGTAGGGTTGACACACGCGCCCGCATTCGGGGACTAGCTCGTTGTCCTAGGGCGACAGAAGCAACGCGACGCGATACGACGCCTAGTGACGTCGTCGCGTAGATAGACTTATCTACGCGACGACGTCAGTCACTTTCTATGGTGTCGTATCGCGTAGCGTCGCTTCTATCACTCGCCTAGGACAACGGGAGAACGGCAGAAGCGACGCGACGCGATACGACGTCATAGGAAATGACAAACTTGCCTACGCGTATTGACACGTATCCGCTCGCCGATTTTCCCACACGTAGTACAATCTTCGGATAGATACGCGGTTCGGGACTTCGGACGCTGTGTGTAGGGTTGACACACGCGCACCACGCACGATACGAGGACTAACCCGTTGTCCTAGTTGAGCGACAAACGCGGCGACGCGACGCGACAGTATCAAACAGTAGCTGACCCTTCACGTGGCTACGTTGTCGCGTAGATGCAACATGTGTCATGCAACACACCAGCAACATGCATGGTGGTGTAAGCCGTAAGGCAACAATCAAATGCGAAAGTGTGTTTGTTTGTTAGTTTTTGGTTTGTCCTTCAATCACGTCGCAACAGAGCAACGGATCGACGTGATTTTTAATTAATTTAATAATACATTTGGTAACTTTTTTTTGTTATGTAAGTAATTCAATCATTTTTGTAATTGTCTATAAAAACTTTTTTAAAATGTTGACATACCTATTGTATTTTATTACGGGTTCACATTACCTGAAATAAATGTCTGTAATTGAATTTGCATGGGTATACCTAGTTGAGGACCTGGAGAGTGACATAGGCTACTTTTATCCCGGAAAAACATGTTCCCGTGGGAATTAAAAAACACTTATTCCACGCGGACGAAATCGCGGGTATTAGCCAGTTTATAATATTAGTATCATATTTTGCGATCTATTTGACCGGTGGAGTTCAACGCACGTCTCGCTAGCGGCGGTTCCGAGCGCCATAATCATATTTTTACACACTGCATTATCTACCCGTGTTATTGTTTCATTCGTGACTGTGCACCTTACGGCTCACGCGATAAGAGCTAGATCTGCGACTGATAACTTGATAAGGCTAGTTGGAGTCTCGTTGGAGTACAGTTAACTTTGGTGCTGTGCCGATTAGACCAACTGTATACGGTTGTCATTATAACAACTAGGTAGGAGCTATTGCGTAAAAGTATTACTTAAATACGAGCTTTTTCTGATGAAATAACGATGTAAAACTATAGCAAATTATTCACACATTAATTGTTAATTATTAACAGGCATCTGGAAGAAATCTCTTCTAGAGATAAGTTGTCCTTGTGCATGGCCTTTCAATGTTTGTTTTACTTTTTAATTTTCCGGTAAGTAAGTAGTTAAATAAATAAAATATTCATTAGAAGAATAGTCATTTATGAATTCAAGGAATTCATTTTTAAGGAAGTCGATGCAAGCGACCTAAACGGTTTCCGATTCTACTCCCCACTGCACACAGACTCTCTCACTGACGTAAGATACGAAATGATTTTGACCGTCGAACTTCGATCGAATGGCCAACGATTAGGTTTTTCACAAAATAATGAGTCAGCAGCACCCCACCCTTAATTAGCGGTGTACAGTGAAGACCGATGACTGTACAGCGGACAAATCAAATTATAACCAGACTGCAACGCTTTACCCTATTAGTTACGTAACTGTCTACATAGGTATTAGGTATAGGTATTATATACGTAACATCAGTGATTAGATCTAGCTGTAAATCGCAACTACGTGGCATGGTATTAGAATGGTAGGAGGTCTAAATACTTTGTTATAAATAAACTGTCCAAGGCTACTTACTGGTTAGCTAGAGAAGAAAGTATAGTCCCACAAACTTATCTGGCCCGGTGGCCAAAATTGGAACTAATCCTTATGCCTGTTTACTTTTTGTTTTTATTTTATTCTTCCTGTTCCTCTTTCTCAAACACATTTTTTGTGCCATCCACCGCCATGGAGGTTTCCCAACATGTTTTGCTTCAACGTTATAGCAAACTAGCTAATGCCCGCAACTTCGTCGGCGTGGAATGAGGTTTATTAGTTCCCGCGGGAACTCTTTAATTTTTCAGAATAAATATACCTAAACAATTAGTATAGATGATATTTAATTTCTGAAAGTTAACTACAACGAACACGTAACTTTTTACTTAACGTCCGGAAGTTGTGTCGGTCACAAAATCGGAAATAAAAGTCGGCCTGTTTATATCGGACCTACGTAAAGTCTGACGTAGGTGGAGGGCTTGTTTTCTTTAAGATTCTGTTTAACCAAGCCTTAACAATCGCATGATAATTATGTCGCTAAATAGTTAACATAATTAGTTATTGCAGAAGGAAATGACATTGTAGAAGTTGCCATGGTCAAAACCACTGCAATGACCTTAATATTGTGGCACTATGGTTAAACGATGTTTAGCAATCGTGCAGTGGGGCAATGCTGGAGGCGAAAAGAAAATTATAGTTTACTAGTAGTCCAGGAATACATGGAAGGTAAATTTGAAGGAAAGGAGAAGGATCAAAGAGACAGACAATGATGAGACGTCAACCTGGTTGAGATTTTTGTGGGCTTCAGACTGGGGCTCGTTTTGGAACCCTTGTAGCTTTAAAATTAAGATTCTGTAAATATTTAAATCATCATCATCATAGTATATAAATAAAAAAGGATGTTCAAAAAGTGTACAGTGCTACCCACTTTGAATTGTTAAATTACTTAATTTTACTTTCAGCCTGAAGTAACTATTATTTAAGTAATCTCTGGCTATCCACTATCCAATTTAAAGCAGCATATATGCATGAGAATTGTCCCCTTCAACAGGAAAACATTGAGGCAATGAGTCTGGTGAAACAAGAATTTGTAACTGTGTTGTCAAACCAATGCTCTATTGACTACATGACAAAATGTTGCTACTTCAATAGTTCAAGTACCTAGTTAGGTGCAGAAGGAAATGACAAAATAAATGAAAAAAACAAAAACATTGTACCAGCATGGTCAACTTCACTGTGACCTTTGAGCAATAAAATTCCTCTACTGTATCAAGACGTTTACAAAGTATAGGAACCATAATATATTAGAGCAACAGAACAACTTTATATGAAATGATGCATGAAAGCTGAGTAGGAAAAACATAACTATGGCACTTTTTTCTTCTTGTGAGTTTCTTTGCATGTTACGACCCTTATGTTACCAAAATCTTTAATTTTCCAGTGTAAAATATAGCTGTAATTGTCTAGGTCTTTGAAGCTATCTTCAAAATCATGACAAGCTGTTGCAGAGTGATTGAGTACAAACAAACACATTTTTATATTTCATTTAGAAGGAATCAGCTTCACCTTAAAGCCCAGGTTGGGAGTGGTTTTAGGTCTCTCTTTAAGATTGCTAAACTGTGGTGTAATTTAGGAAATTATACAATGACCGCTTTAAAACTAAACTAAAATGGCAGCTTCAAATCTAGTTCTGTCACTTTCCTCAGGGAGTATTATGAAAGGGTTAGCAATATTTTTAATGCTGACATAAGGTTTAGTTTAGAGATTGTGCACCGCAGAATCAGCTCCATTATCATGCCATTACATATATATTTATTAATATTTACATTTGTACACAGTTAACTGCTGCAGTTAATATGCATACCTAGTTAATATGATAAGCTGTTAATACCCTCCCTAACTGGTTTTTAAGTGGCACTGTATTGTTTATAGCATAGCGACCCATTGTTGCCGGTAGCACTGGTGAGACTGGGAGGCAGAAGCCTATCACCAGACCAGACCTGACACAATTTAGCTATCAAGCGTGCTAGCCTTTTTGCCAGCTGGTAGGCCAGTAGTCACTATGATAAAATAAGTTGTAAGTATGGTTCTGTTCAGACTTTACTGTATGATGTCTATGCCTTTTTGTCAACCATGACATAGATATTATCAGATTATGAAGTTGTATCATGTGGTTTGAATCATCATTAAAATACTCTTTTTACTTAAATACAAAATTACTTAAACATATGATAAAACATGTATTGAGTATCAAAATTTATCTATCAATCACCAGAAATGATAGCATAGTTATTCAATACCAAATAGGTATTTTGTGTGGGTTATTGACATCATAAGAGGCACTAGTGTTTTTCATAAGCCTACTGCCTACCTCAGTTGAACAAAACCAATACAGTAGACAAAACAGAGATGACAGACGGATCTATCTATCTATCTAATGGTATTGGGAGTGTGGGTAGTTTTGTTGGGTCAATAACTGTTGTACTTAATACTAATAGCTTGCGATATGGGCCCACAAACATCCATGCTTATGTATGTTTTTTATACAATGAGGGCTACCGTTTTTCTGCTCACTAGTTAGCGCCACTTGCGAGTAAGGTCCTAAAGTATAGCTGTAAATTCGGTAAACAAGCATATTTCTGGAAAAAAACCTCCTTTTGTAAATAGTAAACATACAGGAACCAGGGAAATACCAACCTATGAATTAGCTGTTCTTTCAGCCCGCTTATTTTTGCACTTCTTTTTCTTAGCCCCGCTTTCAAAGCACAGAGCACTGGCATTTATTGACACGTATCTTACATCTTCCATAATTAATCGGTTATTGCTAAATATTCACAACATTAACTAAATAATTAGACTCGTGATAAAAGCCCAGTGATATTTGACATTTCCTAGACCTCACTCTACACTAGCGCCCCTAGCGGCGAATTTAAATGCGGTAGCCCTCATTGAGTCCTATCATGTTACTAAACTAATGTGTAAATTCAACTAAGTGCTAATTTAAAAGACCATAAATGAAATAACACACAAAATTATACACTACTGTGACGCATCAGAAGCCTATTTATCTGTTTCATAACGGTTTTACACATCTATTACTTAAATAAAATAAAAAAAATAGATATTAGGGTTACAGACAGACAGATACATCACAACAGCTGTATCAGTTACTGTGGATTAACAATGTAGCCAATTCTGTATAGCACAATCTCTAAACTAAACTAAAATGACATCGTTAATTCTAGTTCTGTCCCTTGCCGCAAGAAGTATAATGAAAGGGTTAGCAATATTTTTAATGCTGTCATTTTAGTTTAGTTTAGAGATTGTGCACTACAGAATCAGCCCCAATATACGAGTACAGAAGCAAGCACAGGCATAACTGATGGTGGCCCAGCAGCGAAGTGGTGAAAGTGGATTTTTCAGGTACCGACATAACAATCTAACTATGGAAAACCAGCTTAAAGTATGAATCAATTATTGTGTGAACAAAGTTTCATTATTGCATTATAAACATTCAATTAAGTGTGTCTTAATAAAGACATCATGTGACCTAATTGCAATACCTGTATTGATAAGTTGCTAATTTTTGGCTTAATATTACTAACTCAATTGCAATTTACTCACTCAAGAACTGAGGTTACCAAAATTATATACCATTGAGATACACAGTTTTTTTCGAGAAAACTAAACTTTTTACTGCAACAAACCAACACTGAATGATTATCTAAATCATTTCACTTATCATTTTGTTGATAAACTTTTATCATATCATATAATACACATGAACACAAAGATTCCTCACCTCGTACACAAGTGACGTCACAAACACTCATCCAAGATGCAAATGCACAAACAAATACACACTAAACAGAGAATCACGGCCTAAATTTTATTTCCTTTTACAAGTTTACAGCTACGTCAAGTGAGGGGTTTTATCATTTTAAATCTTTTGCTAATAGGACAAAGTTACACGTCCGAACGACTCGTCTCGAGGTGAAGGCCTGCCGAATAGCGCGTGAAACGGTGTCGCGGTCGAAATACTCAATAAAAACTACTGAATATTACAAAACTTACCAAATATGAGCAGTGGTCCTTAAAAAAATAATTCCCTCTTTCAGACTTATCAACGTAAACATATATCACTCATTATTTCACTCTCACGTTTCACAACACGTTATAACTGGTTTTACTGTTAATTTTTGTGGAAATTCAGTCTAAACAAAATTAACAAAACACTTTTTGACGATTTGGATAAAAATCGCCTCATTCATGACAAATCAACATGTCCTCCAACTCTATATCCGGTCAAGTAAACTTTATATATTTTTTAATATTTTTGTACAATACTGAATTCACAGAACAGCATTATATTAAAGATTCAAGTAATTAAAATCATCAAAATAAATAATTTAAATGAACACAGTAAACGAACTAAACATTTTTTTATATAAAAACGCTCACTTCCTTTTTTATCTGTGAAATGACAGTTAGCAGATTAAAATGAATGTTTTCTTGCTTCTATAAAAATCTACGACTAACTGGCTTACGACTCTGGGTTCATGTTTTAATGCCTCAGAGCTTAAGCCCACAGACACAGACAACGAAGTGATCCTATTCCTTTTTTCCTCTTGAGGTACAGAACCCTAAAATATATATTTTACATTCTAATCCTTTGATTATGTTAAAAGAGATCAAAGTTCTAATCGCTTTATAGTGACTGTTTCGGAATTGTATGCTTCTTTTCAGTTTAATGTTTATGTTTCTACTAGATGATGCCCGCGACTTCATCCGCTTGGATTAAGTTTTTTCAATTCCCGCGGGAACTCCTTAATTTCCCGGGATAGCCTATATCCTTCCCCGGGCTGCAAACTATAACTCTGGTTAACTTGTCTCTGGTATGAATTATGACAATTGACAGACAGAGACAAGTAACCAGAGTCCTAACACTCCATACAAATATTTTTTCTTAGAGAAAAAAGGTTCGTCCACATCGCAGCAGATGGCGCTATTGAATCCTGGACTCCGACGAATTTACCCGTTTCATGGAATTACGCGCAACCCCCTAGATATGCCTAACAATTTGGACTCCAAAATTTGGATTTTATAAGAAAAAGAAACATAATAAACCGTCATAATAAATCGCTAAACCGTTGTTTTATTTGCCTTAATAACTTAAATTCCTTGTCTCCAAAGTGATTTCCAAAAGCCAAATCAATTAATTCAAAATATGATTTGACTTTTGGAAATTACTTTGGGGAAATAATCTAAAACCTATAAACGATTTCAATTGTCGCCGTAAAATTGATCATTTTTAGAAAATATCGTTTTATATCCGTGTTTCAGGCAATGAAAAACTGCTACAATATCATCAGAATACGAAGGTAAAATTTCGCCACTATGATAAAGGTTGGGAAATTAAGCAACCCCAAACTTGAAGACGTCGTCGGTTCGAGTCCAAATTCCAGATGTCTCCAGTCCGATTTTTTTTTTCTTGTTTTTTTTTTAAATATATAATTTCAATAAAAAACACGATATTTTAAGCAAAGCTACTTTAATATTACACACCCAGGTACTTTAATATAAACAAGTAATAAAATTAAAATTTTTAAAAAAACCCACGACGAACTGCAGAGCTCCATTATACCTTTGACCTTTATAACTTTGAAACAACAATTAGAACGTAGCAAACGTATATATTACATAATATCTAAAACACAAAACTGCATCTTTGACAGCTCAGTAGTTTTTTTGACCAGTGTGGGGGACTATGGCCAAACCCTTTTCAAATGGACAAATCAAAAGAGTCCAAACGCGACGGGTATACGATGAGAATTTAAGGAGTTTAAGGAGGACTCCATCATGATACCCTGGGCAGCATCTAGGTACAAGCTAAATATATCTAAAACAAAAAGCCCGCATCTAAATCAGCACAGTAGTTTTTAAGAAAAATGGTAACATATTGAAAAAATAAAATCATAGACTACAGCTCAGCTTTGTTGTCTATAGTGTGATTTTTTAAAATTTTGGTACCAGTTTCCTGTTTTGTGACCCCAGGGAGCCCTAAATATCGATTTTGAACGAAATCGGTCATTTAACAAAGAATTTCAAAATGGCGCTGATTTTTTTTAAATTTTGGTACCAGTTTCCTGTTTTGTAATCCCACGAAGCCCTAAATATCGATTTTGAACAAAATCGGTTAATTAACAAAGAATTTCAAAAAGCCCTGATTTTTTTAAATTTTGGTACCAGTTTCCTGTTTTGTAATCGCACGAAGTCCTAAATGCAATAAACCGCATCTCAATCGGCCCAGTACTTTTTGTGAAAAATGGTAACAGTGGTTGAAAAATTAAGATCATAGACTACAGCTCAGCTTTGTTGTCTATGGTCCTAAAATATATTTAAGAACCTTCTCACAAGCTATACACATCTAATGCAAAAAACCGCATCTCAATCGGCCCAGTACTTTTTGTGAAAAATGGTAACATATTGAAAAAATAAAATCATAGACTACAGCTCAGCTTTGTTGTCTATGGTCCTAAAATATATCTAAGAACCTTCTCACAAGCTAAACATATCTAATGCAAAAAACCGCATCTCTATCGGCCCAGTACTTTTTGTGAAAATTTTTAACACATAGAAAAATTAAGATCATAGACTACAGCTCAGCTTTGTTGTCTATGGTCCTAAAATATATCTAAGAACCTTCTCACAAGCTATACACATCTAATGCAAAAAACCGCATCTCAATCGGCCCAGTAGTTTTTGTGAAAAATGGTAACATGTTGAAATATTAAAATCATAGACTACAGCTCAGCTTGGTTGTCTATGGTCCTAAAATATATCTAAAAACCTTCTCACAAGCTATCCGTATCTAATGCAAAAAACCGCATCTCAATCGGCCCAGTACTTTTTGAGAAAAATGGTGACAAAAAAGTGCACAAACAAACAAACAAACACACAACCTCTTAGGGCAAACACATATTATACCGTCTCCGCTTCGTCGAGGGTAAAAATACCATGAAGCGCGATTTGCTTGGCTTTAGGGACGTCGTTTTTCGCTAGATGGCGCTAATGCAATAATTCTGAGTGTTAACTCTATACCCCTTCATTCAATGTACTCTGTAACTTGTCTCTGCTCTGTGCAAGTAACTTATACGAATGACAGATTAGATTACAGAAGTCAGAAATGACAGAAATGAGAAAACTGAAAAATTCAAAGGTGAATTTAGAGCGCGGTTAAATATAATTAATGTAATATCTGTTGTTTTGTAAACTAACTTACTCGCAGATCGGCATAATAATTCATAAATTGTAGACCATGGATGATATTATACAGATGACTAAACGCGTGAAAACATTTGTACGTTAAGTTTCAACTTTGTAAACTTTGTTTAGGGTTATGTTTGTCTATTTCGTTAACACCTGTAAATGTTTTAGGTATTACCGGACAAATGTTTCGACAAACGCATCGCCTGTGCGTGGCGTCGTGGAAACAAGTTCTCCATCTACCCACGTTCGCAAGCAGTGAACAAAGCATCCTCAGAATCGGCGAGCAAAACCGACGACAAAATACTAGTTTTACGCCAAGAAGTCATACTATTTAGTCCTATTTTACGTAAATTACTCAACGAAGCGAATGGAACATTCCTGTCTCTGCAAAAAGTGGCTGAAACGTCCAAAAATTCGGATAATCAAGTCGAGTTTTTGAAACTTTCGCGCCAATATCGATCTATAATTCGAGTATGTATAGAAAGCCTCCAAGAAGCTGGAGAGAAGGAGGAGGATGGAGTCGCAAGGAACACAATACTCTCCTACATAACAATATTTTACTCTATTGAATGTATTTGGCACCTGTGCGAGATTCTGTTCATAGATATAATACCGGGAGATGTTGTGTTGCCATTCTTGCTCGAGTGGGTGCGTTTCCACTTTCCTTGTCACGAGCAAACTGCTGAGCAATTCCTGGAGGCATGTGAAAGAGGTACAGTTAAAAAAATTGGACATGTTAACCATGGCCAATGTTATTTTCCACTCTCTTAATTTTCTGTTATAAAAAGTATAAGCCTTTATCCCTCACTATAATCTATGTCTGTGCCCAATTTTATCCAGATCTGTTCAGCCGTCCTGGGGTGATTGAGTAACAAACATCCATCCATATTTATTATATTAGTAGAGACAAAAGTTTTAATTTCTACTTGTTCAGGTTCAGAAGACCACCCTGACTTCTGGGACACTGTAGTGGGCATGGTAGTCCAGGGCAGAGTGGATGTGGCGCGGGCATTGCTCAAACTGCACTCAGCTAAGGACACCAATGAGTTCAAACTGGTTGACAACTCACTGAGGAGTATGCCCGTTTATAGTGTGAGTATTTACAGTTTTCTTACTCATACTCAAAACTCATACTCAAAGTATATTTATTACGAAATAGATACCTACACAGTACACCTGAACGTCACATTTACAAAGTATAAGATGTGATGGTGATAATTAACCACAGTATCTTAAAACTAAAGCTATGAGGGTTCCAAACACACCGGTCTGAGAAGAGCCCAAAACTAAATATGAGTTTGTCTGGTCAGATTAACTTTTTTTTATCTACTACTTAATTTTCGGAAATAAAAAGCCTGTTGTCTTTCCCCGGGAAATAACCTACCTTTATACTAAATTACACCAATATCAGTTGAAAAGATGACCCATTAAAGCGAAACTGATAAACAGACAGACACACACTTTCACTTTTTTTTTATTCACTACAAGTTAGCCCTTGACTGCAATCTCACCTGATGGTAAGTGATGATGCAGTCTAAGATGGTAGCGGGCTAACCTGTTAGGGGCATGGCAGTTATATCATATCAGTATAGATTTCTACATCATATTTACAGTCCAATAACAGTCCTTAGCTAATTCTAATATACTTGGTGTTCACTATGTTAATGTGACCTAGATATTACTTATCTACTGCACAAGCACTGACACTGCACTCTTTCTTAAGGTCTCTGTGGAGATCGTCATTTCTTATGGTACATATAAAATAATGGGTGCATTAGTTATTGCCCTGAGTATTTTATTCTGGAATCTTTGTATTGCAGGTGTACGGTGGCATATCAACAGGCGAGTTCACCATATCCTGGAAGCACTGGCAGGCCGAGTGCCGTTCCAAGCTCTCCAGCCGCCTGCTGCAGGACCAGCCTCAGCTGGAGCTCATCATGAGGGTGACACTTTATTTTCTTTTCTGCATCTCAGGGGCCATACTCGTCGTCGTCGTCAACCGATGGACGTCCACTGCTGGACATAGGTCTCTTGTAGGGTCCTCCACAAGCCACGGTCTTGCGCCGCCTGGATCCAGCGACTCCCTGAGACTCTCTTGATGTCGTCCGTCCACCGTGTGGGGGGTCTGCCGACGCTACGCCTTCCAGTGCGGGGTCGCCATTCCAGCACTTTGGGACCCCAACGCCCATCGGTTCTTCGAACTATGTGCCCCGCCCATTGCCACTTCAGCTTCGCAACTCTTCGGGCTATATCGGTAACAGGGGCCATACTGCCAACATTTAATGCAATACTTAAGCAATATTGCTCTAAATGACAGTTTGATGTCACGCACCTTGAGGTACTTCGAAAGAATGTCCATACTAGAAGGATTGTCAAAATAAAATTGAAATTTTAATGATGATCATTGTAGGTACAAAAACAAGGCTGTGGTATACTTAGGCATTGAAATTTTAATTTAATTGTCATACTATTAAGTCATATTTCTATTCGTCGCATGAAAATAAATCCCATGCCGTGCATTGATGTAGAATTTTAGTACCTATACTAGATGTCCAATTAGCGCTTCAAAAATGTCCCCGAAAGATTACAGCACAAAATACGAAAGTGCTCTTATTTGCTATTAGTATGGGCCAACCATAGCCAACATGACGCGTCAAAATGCCGTACCTAGTGCTCATTTAAAAATTGTGCTAATATCCACCGTAACACTAAAACTTAACAAAGTAAGATTATAAAAATAAATGTTTTTCATGCAGTAAAATAGATTCAAACAATAAATTCAATTATAGGGCAATATTATTGTTATTGTTTGGCCAATGTTTGTGACAATGCATCAAATATTGTAACAAATATTGACTGTTTTGGATACAGGGGATGCATGGAGTAGTATTGGTGTTTTAAAAGTATTGTTGTTGTATATATATATATATATATATATATATATATATATATTACAATGTTACATGATGCTAATTCTATTTTTATTGTTTAACGATAGGAATCCTTCGTAATGTGGGATGAAATTATACCCCGTAACTCCATTAAATATCAATTAATATATTTTTCTTTACGCTGTCAGGTTGATCTTATGTCAATTTCATGACGATTTTACGACGTCAATAAAACGTAGATTAAAATTTTAAAATATAAGTTAAAATCTTACTTCTTAAACAAGTTTAGTTTTAGTTTTTTATTTTGGATTGAAAGGTACCTTTAAGGTAAGGTACCTTTAATTTACCTTTTCTCTGATGACAGAACGTCTTAAAAATTAATATTTTCCAATCATAATGTAGCTTTATGTTTTAATATTAAGGTGCATAATTAACTGAAGTTGTTGCTAATATAATACCTTTTTCTACATTTCCCATTTCCCATTTTGTCAGAAACACAAATGTTTGTGTGTGCAAATTGGGACATTTTTGCGATAATTTTTGTTCGTGACCCTGTTTCTATTACTCATTCTATTTCAATGATGCTGTGCCATGTCGCCAGTTGACGCAAGTCCTTTTGCTGATGATTCACATTTCTTGTAAACATTTCTTTAAATTTGTAATAAGCCAGATCGTTATTTTCGCTTTATGCTCTCGTAGCAGAGTGGCGCAGTGGAAGCGTGCTGGGCCCATAACCCAGAGGTCCGTGGATCGAAACCACGCTCTGCTATGAGAACTTTTTCTTTTTAGTCTATCCTTTTTACATTTTTTTTTAACTTTTTTGAAGATTTGAAGTGCAATTTGTATTAATTTTTTAACTAGCAAAAAGTTATCACTTGCGATCTTCTCTATGATGTTATAATGTTTGAGTATGACGTTTAAAGGGAACTTTATAGTTAAAACACTTTTAGTACAGATGATGATGATAATGCCCGCGACTTCATCCGCGTGGATTAAGTTTTTGGATTCCTGGCGTAACTTAATTTTCCGATACAAAAAGTAGCCTATGTCCTTCCCCGGGATGTAACCTACTTACATACCAAATTTCATCAAAAACGTTGAAAAGATAGACCGTTAAAGCGTAGCAGACATATACAGACAGCCACACTTTCGTAGTATGGAAATTTCTTTCCTTTTAAAAAAGAACAAGTGCCGAGGTTCTTGCTGGTTGTTCTCAGTTTAATCTGTTTTCCCAACAGGTGGTAACTGGTAGAGTCCCGACGTATGATAAATAACATAAATTACATGCATTCTACATGAAATAAAACATTACATTTGTATTTTATTCAACAGATAATGACCGGGGAGTATTCAGCCTTCGAATCAATACGCAGCAAGTACTCGTCATGGTTCGACGTGTTGGGCGGCTGGGTTCTGTTCACCTCCCCGTGGGCGAAGAGGCATGAGCTGGGTACCGCGGCGGCGGCGTGCGCGGGGCTGGTCACCGCTCCGAGGTCGCATCTCGACGTTATGGTGCGCGCGGCCATGGAGGGGGATCTGTATCAGGTAAGAAAGAAACGAAAAACTTGCCAAGTGCGTGTCGACTGTCGAGCCGCGCGCAGGGTACCGTGTATATGATGGATTATTGCTTTATTGTTTGTAAACGCATACTCGACCTGTTAAATTAATTCAATAGTGCTGATTCCTACGGTTCGACTCAAAACGACACTTACTCCTTCAACCTATTTGCTCATAGTCCTTGGGCTGATCGCAGATTACACTAAGAGAGAAAAATAAATTGTAAATGTAAACTTGTAAAGTCTACTGCGATAGTTTTCCTTTTAACTTCGTTATATTGTTATAATACGTCACCGTAAAATTGCAAAAACCGTCAGATTGTAATCTAACGCTTTTTGTCTCGATAGATTGTAAACGGTTGTATCTCATGTTAATTAGCTTCAAAATTTTATTATGTTTTGAATTTCACAATGGCAACTTTATTTTTAAATAGAGTATCAGTTATCATTCTGTGTTTATTGACGCTGGTTGGTGTAAAATAGCGGAAACCAGTCAAATTGTTTACTGTCACGTTGGCAACTCTGTTTTTAAATGGCATTCTGTTATTGGTTGACGCTAGTTGGCGCAAAACGGTGGGGACCAATCAGATTGTTATTGTCACGTTGGCAACTTAATTTTCTAATACACTATCTGATGCCACCCTGTGATTGGTTAACGCCGGTTGGCGCGGAACGGTGAGACCAATCAGATTGGTTTTCCCCTACCTCGACGGTTGGAAACTTGGCCAGAGGTTTTTGGAGGGTTTTTAGAATACTCTCGAGGGAGATGCGAAGGAAAGTGCAAGTTGGGAATAGTGTTGTAACAATAATAATTGTAATTAAATTAAGTGATTAAGACATTAATTAAAGTGGTATTAATGCAGTACATGTTGGCATCATTTTACCAAGTTCCTCATCGATATCTTACTGCAGGGTGTTGCTTTATACTGTCGACAGATTGTGAACTGTTCAATGTTCTAAGTGTCAATTTTTTTTAATATTCATTGTATTTACGTTTTCTTGTTCAACGTAAATGGTAGGTTAGGTTCTATAGGGTTCATAATGTTAATATACCTTACAGATTACAATCTACCGAAAAATAATGCGTTAAGTTGTAATCTTTCGACAGTTTACAATCTCGCTAGATAGATTACAATCTAACGGTTTTCACAATCTTACAGTGACATATATACTATATTTTACCTTTTGTCTTAAGAAAAATGGTGTCGGTCTCGCGTTTCCACATTTTTCCCCCCTACCAAAGTGCTCAACGCGCCTAAAGAAGCACTTCAATAAAGAAGTTTACACTTCAAAAAAAGAGAAAACAAAAAGTACCTCAGCTCTGGCATTGTGGTGTGCAGGTGATGCACGAGATCCAGCAGATCGCAGACAACGGCTGGTTCGCGACGCACCTCACCGATATGCTGTACCGCTGCGGGAAACTTAACATTCTGGACAAGCACCAGAACGAGTGAGTGGCTATTCGGTTTTGTACTGACTGACGATTTCAACGATTAGAATAATTTGAGTGATATTCATTATCTATAATACTAAGATTAAGGTTTTTGATTTCCACGGGAACTATGTGAAAAAGGTAGCCTACCATGAATTAATAATAAATAAAATATAAATTTCTCATTGCATAGGCCCTAACGGGTAACGTCATGTCAATTATTGTACATCATTGTTCATATTGAATGCAAAATTTGGACCAAGGAACCATTGGACGCGTGATCTCGACCATATTCGCCTTACCCCTGTAGCCGCGAACTGGCCAGTTTCGCCATTAATAATTATGATATTGTGTTGTCATAGTGATCCACTTTTTCATACACCTAGTATCAATAATTGGACAGAAAAATGTTAAGGCACTCTCCCTTCGCCCCGCAAAAGTTGCCGAACGTGATTTCATACATCTTTCTTACATTTTCTATGCCGTGTTTATTTCATCCAAGATGCAAAATGAACGAATCTGAATCTATAATATTAGTATTATTTGTTTCTTCCAGTGTCACAAGTCGTCTAAGAGACAGCCTCATCCTGGAATACGGGTCGTTACTACTGGAACACAAATCCCTCTGGTCCGTCGGTCTGTCGTACCTCGCCGCGTGCCCTCCCGAAGGAACTAAGAGGGCAGAGTTACTGCTTGAGAGGATGCCCATAGATACTGAGGCCAAGGCCATGCGGGTTATAGCTGAGGCCAAGAAGTATGGCCTGCTAGGAGTTGGTAAGTTTATTGAGTTAGGCTACGTTCGCGTACAGATTTCACCTACTCTGTTTGTTCTTTTGTTTAAGATTATTTGTGAGAGGGTGATAATTTAAAAAAACCCGATTGGGTTTGTTGTGGGCTCTTCTCAGACCGGGGCTCGTTTGGAACCCTCGTAAGTCGTAACTTTAGTTTGATACGGTAACTGATTATAACTTCAATAAGTGTACCGAATTTGTATGAATAAACATCGATTAATGACGATGACTCAGAAGGTCTAGAACCCAGAGCCGTGTAAAGCCAGATATTTTAAAAATAATGCAACTCGTTCGCAGCGCAGTCGGTGTGCTCGTGCGTGAGCGCGCGCGCTCTGTCCCGCGGCAGTGCGGGCGCGGCGCTCGCGTGGGGCGCACGCGCGCTGAGCGGCGCGGGGTGCGGGCGCGCGGCGCACCACGCGCTGCGGGCCTACTGCGCGGGGCAGCCGCTGCCCGCCGCCGACTTGCTGCTCACTGCGGGCGCCACGCTGCTCATTGACGACACGCTGCTGCTGCTGGGTGAGTGGCGCCTTCCCCGCAGTGCGATCACCCCCCATGGACATGACCTACCCGACAAACGGCAGTGCGGAACACGCAGTAAAGGCGGCGGAGCGCAAACAAAAATTATAGAAACCAGTCTAGTACGAGTCAGACTCGCGCACAAAGAGTTCCATAATCCTACATAATATAAATTCTAACATCTAATCAAATACTGAATTGGTAGCGCCAGATAAACAATTCGACATCCTATTACTACGGAACTGTAATTAACTATTTTTGGATTTTTTCCTATACTTGTGCTGTGAAACCTTGCTTCTTGCCTTTGACGATTCTAGGTCCCTATAGGTTTTGATTTATTGGTGAGTGTTAAAATATGTGTGGGTTGACAGCAGACAGACGTCTTTTTCCTCTTGAGGTACATAATCGTAAAAATGACTCAAAACTGTAGCGCAATCTAGTATCACGTACGTGGAGACTAACACTTTTAAGTACTAATTTACGGTCCAATAAAAGATTATTAATTAAATTATGTATGTTGTCAGAGTTAAGTATTTCAAAAATATGTTTGTTAAACGTATTCTTTGTTGTTACAGGCAAATACTGTGATTTCCATAGACTATACAAGAATAGAGAATTCAAAAAGGCTGCGAAACTGCTTGTCTCTCTTATCACATCAAATATTGCACCTGATTAGTAAGTATTCACCTGGGAAGATTTTTGTAATGTCTCCCTGTTTTTTTTGCCAGAAAAACTTTTATTTTATTTAAACTAAGTTTTTTTAGCAAAAAATTTGATATAAGTATCTGAAAAAATTTAATATAAGCAACATTAAATTTGCACATATATTCGGTACTAGAGAGAGAGATAGAGAGTACTTAGTCCGCGTGGACTAAGTTTGTTCGATTCCTGCGGGAACTCATTAATGTTCCGGGATAAAAAGCCTATGCCCTTCCCTGGGATACAACCTATGCCTGCACCAAATTTCACCAAAATCGGTTGAACAGATGGGCCGTGAAAGCGTAGCACTCAGACAGACACTTACGCATTTATAATATCAGAATGAATTCGGGCGGCACCCCACACCTACGAAGTTTTATAGGTGCCGATGAAAATTAAATTCATTTTTGAATTTCAAGATGCCGTCGATACATTTTGTTCTTTAGAAAATATGTGTGTCGTTCAATTAAAAAGGTTCCATCATTCACATCACTATCCCAATCCCAGCATCAATTTCTAGATTGATATAATATGCGAGTTATTTTAAGGTTTTTGAAAATGATATTATTTTTGTGTAATCACAGGTTTTACGCAACTTTTTTTTTGCTTAAAATAGTTTCTTCTGTTCTTAGTTTCTGGCCTACCCTCCTGCTCGACACTCTGCCTCTATTGGAAACTGAGGAGGCAGTGTTATCATCGGACGCTACGTACGAGATAATGCTGTGCCTCGAGCTGAGGCAGGATTGCCTCAGTCGCGAGCAGGCCGAGCTTTTACGCCTCGCACTCGCTAGGAACCTCGCCCGGACCGCGTTACGCGATGTGGACGATGAGTAGCGGAGATATGTCCACCGTTATATTATGTTACATGTCCACAGCGGGACATGGAGCTCTTGTAAGGACTTCCACACGCAGACTTCCTGCAACTTGTTTGTTGTAGTCCATTCATCTAGGGTCTACTTTTTGAACAATGTTGTCTTAAGACATCAGTTTGCCTTATATTTTACTGGACAATACCATATAGCGAGATTTAATGGTAAAAAGCGCTATCTAGTATCAATTTAGAGCTATGTGGACCTGTTAGTGTGGCCAACCTGTTAAGCTTTTGGATACTATAAGGAGGCAGTGCTATCATCAGACTCTACGTACGAGATAATGTTTTGACTCGAGCTGATACATTAACAGATGTGAGTGAGTTTTAGTGGTAGACAGCGCCATCTAATATCAAATTAAGATAAACAAATGACACAAACAGGGACCCCAACGTCAATCAATCCTTCAAATTATGTGGAAACTTTATCCTTACGATCCGTAGAGCTTTCTCGGTTGGTTTAGATCTAAAGATTTCCTCATTTCTGGTATGTAGAGTAATCTCATACTCTCCATAGCTCCAATCCAAACATAGTTTTCTCAACGTCCGCTGAGCGAGTTTGAGACCAAGATGTAAAAAAAATGCCAACAAGTGGATAAGAAGTGCCTGTTTCCCAAACTTAGAAAAAGTTTTATTGCATTTGTAGTTTAGGATTTAAGAATACAGTGTGATAATCTATTTTTGTCTGCCATAATTGATATCCATAAATGATGAAGAAATCATACTAATATTATAAATTTGAAAGTGCTCTGTCTGTTTATTTTCATGGCCTATTTGGTAAACCAATTTTGATGGTATAAAGATATGTTGCATCCCAGGTGCGGATATAAGATAATTTTTATCCCAGAAAATTGTACGGTTCCAGGGGAATCTTTGGAAACCTAAATCCACTCACGAGCATCATCCAGTAATACAATAATTCAAACTGAAATTCTCAAGATTGATGAAATCACTAAAGCATTCAAAATGCTTCAAGACCTCATTACTTATAATGTCCAATAGTTTTAATGGGTTTGAATTCCGCCAACATCCATTTCTTGATATTATTATAGGTACCAATTTGCTTATAATAATAATAGATTAGTTAGTATAAATGCCAAAATTATTAATTTTAGCTAAGAATCAACTAGAAATATCTTGATAAGTCTAGAAATAAGTTTAGATTCGCTAGTTATAAGATTCATTAATGTACCTTACCATATGAACCTTGCTACTGCTAACACTTGTGATAGAAATTACATTTGAATTTGAATAAATCAAAAATGTATTGTATTTAGGGTTACAGCTGTATTATAACCAATGGTAATTTCTGGATAAAGATTTTAATTATTAACAGACATGGGACATAGTAAATAAGTAATACTTATTTCTTTTGTCCATGTTAGCTGAGTAAAGTTCAATTTAATTCTATTATTATTGGTTAAAACACACTGCATATTCCGACCATCAAATAATAATAAGAGCTGAATTAAAACTAATTACAATGTTACTGCATTTTTGTAATTTTGTACAGTATTTACTAATTAATGTTGTACTCATATGAATAAGCTTTTATGTTCAACTAAATGTATAAGAAACCTGATTACTGAATTTGGGGTAAACTTGTAATAAATATGATGGTTTGTACTTTTTGCCTCATTCCTGTATTACTTTGTTTACAACATTACTTATTTTCTTCTTGATCTACTATATATATAAAATTGCTGTTCGTTTGTCTCACTAAAACTTTAGAACGGCTGGGCCGATTTAGCTGATTTTGGTTTTGAAATGTTTGTTGTAGTCCAGTGAAGGTTTAAACGGTTAGAAAATATGGAAAAATTGCGAGGAAGATAGGGCAGGATAACACCTGCTGGGCCCTCTAGTAGTCTAGTATATTAATAAAAGGAAAATGTGACTAACTGACTGATCTATCAACGCACAGCTCAAACCACTGAACTTATCGGGCTCAAATTTGGCATACACATAGGCATCCACCAAGGATGGATATTTGAAAATGCAAAAAAAATATATAATAAATAGAAATAGGGGTAAAAAAGGGGTTCGAAATTTGTATTAAATAAATAAAATGTGCATAATCAAAAATGTTCAACACTTTATTTCTAAAAATAATAAACAAAGTCACATGATCAAATTATTAATCAATTAAATTAGAACTTAAATCTATTCTTCACAGCACAGAAGTTAGGATACATGAAGTATCGCTTAATTATATAATAATACTTGAGAAATATAAGGCATGTTAAACAGGCCTTAGATTCTTAAAATACAAATCAACAAACTAAAAACAACCCCATATTATTTATTTTTATTATCATAGAATGCCTCCATAGAGTCAAGTTGCTGTACATCATAATTTAGTATGGTATCGTACCCTTTATAATGGAATTTACCAAAGAATAGTTTCTCTTTGAGCATAACAGGGAACCATAGAGCATCATCCGGCCACATATCTTGGAACGGGATCTCTGAGTATGCAAACCATTTTGGAGCCATCTCATCTGTTTCTGTAGGAGTTCCTTCATAAATTGATGCGGAGAAAACCCTTACATCCATCATAGTGGGGTCACCTTTAAACATATTAAAAATAATATTTTAATGGCGACAGAATAATTATCGAAGTCTGTTTTTTGTATTCAAATAAATATTTACCAGTGCTCATGAAATGTCAAGTGAATCTACCACTGGTTTGGAATACCCTTTCTGCATAGAAGAACCAGCAAGACTAAACCTATCTCAATGAAATTTTACACCCTGAGATCATTCATTTTGGAAACAAAATATTTAAAACTACATATTTATTGATAAAGCAAAACGAAATTAGCTGTAAGAGCATAAATTCTATGCAGACGAGGTTGCAGCAAACAGCTAGTTTATTATGCCAAGAAAAAGCCAGAGCGATTTCCTATGGGTAAAAGCCATATTTTAAAATCTGTATGTACATACATTTTGCAAAGTGTAAGACCACAACTTTGGTAGGTAAGAAGATGACACCAAAACCTGGCTAGTGTCATTGCTATTTGCTGTTCTTTTACTCTTAGGAAAATCAATTTTTCTAGCGTTACTGTATGAAATATAGGGGTGGTACCTATCAAAAAGTTTAATAATATTATCTTTGCTGACCTTCAAAAGTAAACTCCAAATGGCCGATATTCTTCAAATTACACTTTTTAACGATCATACAGCATTCTTCGTTCAATTCACGGATCGCAGCATCAATAATTGTTTCGTTTTGTTCTACTTTGCCGCCAAAACCATTCCATTTGTCTACGCCGAAACCGCGTTTTTTTAGCCCTAATAAAATGTGCGTATCGTTGCGGAGAAATACGAGTGTATACAGTTTACGAAAATACATTTTTAGCAGTTGAATATGTGCATACTGCATTGTGCAAGACGTATTCAGTACATTACAATCATACTTTAATTCAACTTTTTATAATTTTTCACTAGATCAAAAGATAAACAGTACAATCAGAGACAAGTAACATATAGGATAAGTACAATTCAAAACAGGGCGACCGCGTATCTTTTGCATCAATCATTGATACATCGCAATCACCTCCGATTGGCTGAATTTATGGTATTCTTGTCGCGTCAATGGATTTCGTCCAAGTGGAAGAGTGTTAAACCAAGGTGATTGCGATGTATCAATGATCGATGCAAAAGATACGCGGTCGCCCTGCTGGAACATAGAAATCGTAGACAGAGAATCTATGATAGAAATAAATTATTATTGTCAATGTCATTTTGACTTTGACACATTCAGCAGCAGCAGCAGCCCTACCGGCTAAAAATTGTCGCAATATCACATTCAAAAATATCCTTAAGGATTTTATTTGTTACAGTCCTTATAACCGGCTTCTACACGGACTGCTTCAAGCAGTTATGACCGACTGCTTGAAGCCGCGACCGCGCGGTGAACTATAGCCATTCATTCGCTGCCGTACACACGACTGCTCGAGCAGTCGCGACCGCTTCAAGCCGTCAACTACATGATGAAATTCCATCGTGCTGTCGACCGCTCGCGAGCAGTCGCGAGGCATACACTGACTGCTCGAGCCGTCGGCGGCTCTAGAGCAGTCGACAGCTCTACGACCTCCCCCTCCCTTCTCTTCTGGCCTCGCGGCGTCTAGTGTCTCTCTGTTGAGTCTGTCTCGTCTCATTTGTCGACTGATCTTTGAAAATGGAGGGTGTGTGCGATAGTGATGCGCTTATAAGTGCAATTAAAACACATGAAATTATTTGGAACTATAAGCTTAAGGAGCACAGCGACAAAATAAAGAAGAACAATGCATGGGCAATTATTTGCGCCCAAGTTACTGAGAACTTTGATGAAAAAACAAATCAAGAAAAAAATAAAATCGGTAAGTAAAAAAGTCAGTCATTTTATTACACACACATTTATTAAGTTTATGTCATATTATAAAGTCACACACATATTTATTGATTTATATCATATTCCATTGCCAATCTAGTTTGCCTTCTTCGCTCACAAAGTAATTAGCAAATTCTTCACGGATTGTTGTTAACATAGGCCCACCTGGGCGAACTTGCTGGGTTGAATGTACTATAGAGTGAGGAAGACCCTCAAATGTATCCTCAAATTTATTTCCATCTCGTTGTTTTACGTAGTTGTGATGATTTTACTATATCCACTGCGAAATCAACACTGACGTTAATTGGTCTATGGAAGATCCGCCATTTATTAGCTAAAATGCCAAACGTGCATTCAATATATCGCCTAGCACGTGATAACCGATAGTTAAAAATTTTTTTTTTTCTCTGGTAAATTCTTGCCACCATATGGACGCATTAAATTTTCCTGCAAGCTGAATGCTTCATCCCCAATAAACACATTCGGTAATACAGGTCCATTATGCGATATTGCAGAAGGTGGAGGTATATTTAACTTTATTTCTTGTAACATTTTATATAGACAACTCTCTTCGAAAATAGTCGAGTCAGCGTGCCTTCCATACGAGCCTATATCCACGAAAGTGAACATATAATTACTATCACATACTGCTAGAAGTATTATCGAAAAATAATTTTTATTGGTATAATATGACGATCCACTTTGCGCGGGTTGTATTATTCTAATATGTTTGCCATCAACGGCGCCAAGGCAGATCGGAAGCTTTTTTTTGAAACCATTTATTATGTCTTTCCATTTATCTTCAGTTAGTTGTTCCATACACATATCCTTCATATGTATCCATATATTTCTGCAAACATCCCTCACTGTCTTACCAATTGTTGTTGATGCTATTCTAAAACTATATTGCAAATCCATAAATGTACATCCAGTTGCCAAATACCTGTAAAAACATATTTTTTCATCAATAAATTGTACCAATAAATTTTTTTTTTGTTGTTACAGCCATGTTAATACAGAAAAAATGGAAGACATTAAGAGATGGGTACACCAGATATGCTAAAAAAATAAAACCAAAGAGTGGTTCAGCAGCCCTAAACATTCGGCCATATGCATATTATCAGCAGATGTCTTTTTTAAAGGTAATAATAGAATATTGACCCGATAAAACAAACAGTTTAGAAGAAAGTGAGCACGCTGAAATTACGTCTGAAGAAAGTGAAAATCGTCAAAATAAAATAAAGAAAGAAACAAAAGAAAATTAAATACTACAATCACAGATGAGAACGTCTTAATTGAAAAATTAGCTAAACGCTTCGATGAAAAATCACAGAATTCGCGCATTGTTGAAGATGAAGATAAATTGTTTTTTCTGTCATTAGTTGGCGAGTTTAAAAAAATTAATGAGCAGTATAAATTAGATGCTAAGACAGAAATACTTAACGTAATTAAATACTTTAAAGGGATGACAAATCACATATATCTTGAAGCAGGGGATATTCATCACAGAAATCACCTTATGATTACCGTGGACAATATGGTTATAATACTGGCCCCTCTACCTCTGCATCAGCGACTGGTCCCTCTGCTGGCCCCTCTACATCAGCGGCTGATGACCAAAACTCTCAATTTGAAGACCTTTCATCATCTTCAGTAATGTCTGATGAATTATTATCGAATATTTTTAATGAATAAAAATTTAAATAATTGTTATTTATTTTTCGAACCTCAATGTTACTGCTAGTCTTTCTTCTGCTTGGATACTTCTCCTCATGATTGTGCCTTCACGTTTAATTTTAGACCTTAGTATATTATTCATTTCATCAAACGAAGACACTGACATCCTAAAATAGTTGAAAAATTTTTCTTCATCACTTCTAAGTTCCATAAACAAATGATGGAATTGTCCATGTTGTTCTCTTAATTCCAAAATTGGATGAACCCAAAATTTTCTCTTTTGACGTCGCCGCCGTCGTCTCCGCTTGAGCAGAAGCAGCAAAAGCAGTGCTTCCTCGTCAGAATCCATGACTAGACTGCGGTAGAAATTCAACTGCTCGAGCGGTTGGTAGAGACAGCTCGAGCAGTCAACAACCGACCGCTCAAGCAGTCAACGCCGACCGCTCGAGCGGTCCGTGTACGTCGGTCAGCCGTTAACTGCTCGAGCAGTCCGTGTACGCCCGCTCTAAGCTTTTTCAGGAATGTAGCAATGGGTCGCAAACCACAGATTACTAGTCACGAATGCGACTAATTTGAATATCTATGGCAACCTAGCAATTTTACATCGACATCGCAGTCTTCCAAATTTAACTGCATTACCTATCTAACCAAGTAATATTTTAGTCTTAAAGCTCTAATAGACATGTTGTGCTTTGTTTATTAAACTTAGTGTTGAATATAGGTCAATTTTAAAAGTGTCTTAGGGTTCAGTATCTATGAAGAAAGAAATTTGAATTTAAAAGTTGTAACTTCTTGCACCTACCGCTATATTTATTATTTTTGTAGTGTTTTACCTACACCAATCAGAATTATTTTTTGTACAACAGTTATGAAGGGTATCCGTGCCTAAGGTGAACTTACATTTAACAGGTATAAGAATGAAATAGTGAAGTACCTAACATAAATATTAGCCATGATCAATACCCAGAGTATTAGGTACAGGTGATTGCAAGAGTACAAAAATTGTTAAAGAAATGTTCGACGTGTGTCAAACATGGCGGAGGACCGTACAAGGTACCACCTACACCCGCATTACCACCTGAAAGAGTTAATTACAGCTCACCTTTCACCTTCACGGGAGTTGATTATCTCGGACCAGTTTTGGTTAGCAATGGAAATGGGTTAGAGAAAAGATGGATTTGTCTGTTCACGTGTCTGGCGACAAGAGCCATACATTTAGAAGTCGTGCGAGACCTTTCAGCTGGAGAAAGCCTTCACGCTTTGAGAAGAATGGCAGTTACCAGGGGGTTACCGACGCCCATTACGTCAGATAATGCGTCACAATTTAAATTACTGTCAGAAGTCTTAGCACAGCCGTATTGCATCGAAAACAAAGTTCGCTGGAGATTTATTCCCGCACTGGCACCATGGTTTGGCGGTTTTTATGAGCGACTAATAGGTATCGTGAAGAACTGTATGAAGAGAAAATTACAGAAACACTGTCTGAGAGACGGCGAACTATCTACAGTCATGAAGGAAATTGAAGCCGTGGTAAACACGCGTCCACTCACTTGCATAGACTCTGAAGTGGATCATATATTGAGACCGGCGGATTTCTTAACTGTGGGAAGGTGTATAGCAACTGAAGCTACTCGGGAAGAACCTTCAATGCAAGACACCGTTACGAAAAGGGAGTTAGTTAAAGGTTGGAAAAGAGCTCTTAAGATCCAAGACGAATTTAAAGAAATGTTCTCGAATCGCTACCTTCTCAGCCTTCGAGAGAGATATCAACACTCACATAAAGAGCCGAGAGTTACTTCGAAGCTCGAACCCCGAGAAGGACAAATAGTCCAAATAAAAGGAGATCATCATAATCGGGAAAGCTGGCGAGTTGGAAAAATAACAAAACTTATAAAAGGAAAGGATGGATTTAGTAGAATAGCTAGAGTAAAAGTGGGGGATACCGAATTCGTTAGATCCATTTCTCATTTGTATCCCCTGGAGATGGATGGACAAGAAACCAATGCTTTAGCTAACAAGCCTAGACCGGATTACTATCATATACCTTCTGCTTACGTAATTGATGAAGTCCAGGAAGGGACCTCTAGAGAAGTCAGTGAGACTCCTGGTAGTGGAACTGACACACCTGACGAGGAGGGTAATCACGCTGTATAACCCAACAATGAAACTATACCAGAAAATCAGCCTCTATCAGAAGAGATTCCTCATGAGAGTGGAAAGGACCTTTCTTCCGAGGAGCCAAGGCCTAAGAGAGAAGCGGCTGTTAGAGCTCTCGAGAAGATTAGGGAGTGGACACAAAATCTTATCGTCTTATTGTAACTTCCGTTGTTGGGGAGTGTCGCGACAACCGTCGCGAATCTGTAAATTTTGATATAAATTTAAATAATAATCACTAATCTAAATCACTTAAACATGAACCTTGGCGACATCACGTATCTCAAAGCCGGAACCCAGAGCCCGTCGCTTATAAATCTATGGTGAGTTCACTATGATCATTACCTTAACCACAGACCAGCTCTTATTAATATGCGTAGTCGATTGTCTGTGATATCTCAAATGTTCTCACATGGGAATCCCGCGGTTGGCGCCATTTTTACGCGTGCGTCGGAGCAGGTAGCGTCATACTGTGATGGTTTGCTACCTCTCGCTGTATTCCTCAAGTAAGTGGCAAGTAAGTGGCATAGTCTTAAGATTACCCATTGGGAATGTTTCCATCCTACACCATAGGTGGTGGTTACCCACCAGTTCACAGGCTCACGAGCACGCGATTCCGTGGGGAATCGCTTCACAGTTGATCAAATGGGATCCGTTCACAGGCTCAAGAGCTAGCTATTCCAAGGGGAATAGCATCACAGTCGATCCGATGGGATCCTTTCACAGTTGGTCTTTAGGACCCGATAAGTTAGCGATGGAACCATTCCTACTCTAATGTAATATTTGTGCACACTACTTGGTTTCCTCGGCCGCCGAGGGGGTCAACGCCCTGGTGAGTCTCGTCTGACGACGAGACCTGCCCGTTGCTACTTGCATTACAGAAAGCGCGAGGTATTGGGAAACGACAGCGGGCACCCACGAAGGGAGTCGGTCCTTACGGTGGAGCCGATCGTGATAAGCTCGATAAGCAAGCAGTTCGTGCTACACAGACAATCAGACTACGCTAGGAAGGCCAGGGTAAGTGTATAATCAAACATTCACAACACATTTCGAGACGTCTCTCTCTGCAACCCCCCTTTGTACCTAGGCAGTCATTTTACCAATTGGGCAGAGCAAGAAGAAGAAGAACTATCGATTAATACTATGTTGGTAAAAACACCTTCGCAAGTAAAGCACTGTTTAGACCAAATTTGAAAATCATAAAAATGGTTATTGTGAGTCAACCTTAAAAGATAGTTATATGCTATCGCGGACTTTTTTTAGAACTTTTTGAAAGGAACGTTTCCACCATACATTGTTGTCGTGTAACTTTAACAATTTAGGCGGCACACGCCACGTAAGCTCTCAGATGAGATGTTTTTTTACGACTTAACTAACCTTATTGCAATTTTCGTAAGGATCTCTAATTTGTTTGGAAATAAAATATAGCCTATTTTACTTGTCAATAATGTAGCTTTCTACAAGCGATATAATTTTTAAAATCAGTTGAGTGGTTTTTGAGATAATCCACGTAGTTTGATAGATACCTATAGATGATATGAGTAGGAACTTTAAACATTTCCTTTGAAACCTCGTAAATCCTAAATTATCATTTAAACGGAAAAATGGTTTAAGGAAACTAGGTGTGATTTTAAAAGACCTATCTAACGATACCCCACTTGCTTATAACGACTTTCATTTATTAATTGCCAATTGGCTTCTAGTCGACGCCATTTTGTTTTTCTCAAATTCGGCCTCCATTGTGACACTCGGAAGACTAAAACAAATCTATTAGTGCAATTACTATCAAAATCGGTTCAGCCGTTTTTTCTGTAATGTGACACAAAGGACAAGGAATACAACCTTTGGAACCTCGTAAATCCTAAATGATCGTTTAAATGAGAAAATGATCAAGGAAACCTAACTATGATTTTGCAAGACCTTTTCATCGATACCCCACTTGCCATAGTCCATCGACTTTTATTTTTTAATTTGTTACATTATGGCTTCTAGAGGGCGCCATTTTGTTTTTTCTCAAATTTGGCTTCCACAGTGACACTCTGATGATATATTCGGCACAAACTGGTGCAAGAATCATCAAAATCGGTCCACGTGTTTAGGCTGTAGCTGTCCTGCAAGGAACATACAAACATATATAGACTGATGAACACATTTAACCCTGTGCGTTCCGCAGTCGGGTAATAAAAATGGGATAATTTTTCAATCTTGTGTAAAACATTAAATTCACAATGAAATGAAGGAGCAGATATGATGAAAATAATTGTCTTATTGATAGAAAATAAAATCAAAGGAAAATACATTGAGGTCATAGGCCTAAGAATAACAACTGCATTGATGGTTGGCGTACCTAAGTAAAATTATTGTAAGTAAGATTGTGTGACGAATAAATCAATAAGTAGAAGATCCGTTCAAATCAAATCATATTATCGCGATATCGGCATAATATTGGAACTATTTAATATGCCGGGATTATATTATGCCTTAATATGCCATTTGGGATTAAATATCTGGTAACCATACCGAAATCGGTTCAACGAATACTCGGCTGGTAGCAGGTAAGAAAGTCATGACTCATGAGTGTACGGAGTATGAAAATAATAAGGTTTATGAAATGTCTTATTACGTCAACGTACCTAATATTTATGAATTTATCTACTCCAGCATCGAAAAGTTCCAATTTCGAATTTGACAACTATATCGAATTGAACCCTCTTTCGTGTTTGCTTCTCATAACGATACAGTTCGTTGTATGGGAGCTGTATCGTTATGAGTCGTAGCTGTATCGATATGGTTATCTTCATAAATAGGATACCTATAGCTTAGCGGCTCTGGGTTCTGGCACTTTTGGTTTTTATTAATTTATAAAGTAAAAAATTATAAAGACGTCCTTGTCGTAGATAAAATCTCGTACTATCCTATTTTGATACTCGGCAAGCCTCGTATCAAAAAACAACACTCGAATTAAAATGACCCTCATTACGATACAGTTGCATAAATAGCTATTATGACATCGATTATGTGCCTTTACCTAATAATAACATTTTAAAACTTATTAATACTCGTAGTGATAAAGTTGTTATTGTAAAATCGATTTTATCAGTTGCGAGAAAACACATTGTGCGGTGAACGTCTCTAAAATAAACATACCTTGTGGTACCATAATATGAATATGAGAATTTTAGTTTTTTTTTACACGTAAGTAGGTATTTATTGTAAATATTGTAATTTATGCGAAAGTGTGTCTATCTGTCTACTAGTTCTAACGGTGAAGGAAAACATCGGGAGGAAACCTGCATGCTCGCATAATGTTTTCAAAGGTGTGTGAAGTCTATCAATCCGCATTTGGCCAGCGTGGTGGACTATGGCCAAAACTCTTCTCATTATGAGAGGAGACTCATGTCGAGTGGAGTCGAGGGAAATGACTAGTGATGAACCGCAAGGCATCGACAAAGTCTGCATCCATAATCAGTCGCGCGGACTCGTACGAAGCGATTTGCTTTCTCGTTCTTAATTGGAACCGCTAGGATATGAAGTCCAATTCATACACGGCAGAAGTGAAACTTCAGAAAAGTAGCCTACGAGAGAATGAGATAAATATAACTTGTATTCTATCTCATTCTCTCGCAAGCTAAATCCTATTATGAATATGTTTGTCTCTTTTTAGTTTAGCTTTTTCGTTTGATCGACTTTTCCAATCGCAACGATTCTAAAGAAGTTTCAATACATAAAGTTGGAAGTACATGCCCGAGGATCGTACGATCGAGGAGTCGGAACTTCTAAACCCCTAAGCAGGATTCCATCACTTTTCAGTAGCGATCATTAAGAAGTAGAAGTCAGCTGCTATTCTGCCCAAGACTCGACAGTCGACTCGTCAGTCGTCATTATGTCGTGCCTGAGCAGTCCATGCGGCATGAGCCAGGGCGCAGCCGGGACCGCCTTCGCGAGCCTGGTGACGCATCTGCTCGCCGCGCAGTGCATCACCGAGCCCTGGCCTCACGATCACGGCCACCGGGTTGAAGGTAAGGTGACAGCCTTCCATAGTAGGTAAGTAATCCTATAGGTATAGGTATTTCATTCATACTTACTTTTTTAATTCATACCTAATAATATTATAAATGCGAAAGTGTGTCTGTCTGTCTGTCTGTCTGCTACGCTTTCACGGTCCATCTATTCAACCGATTTTAATGAAATTTGGTACAGGGATAGGTTCTATCCCTGTACCTGTATGGAAGGACATAGGCTACATTTATCCCGGAAAATTCAAAGGTTCCGCGGGAATCATAAAATTTATCTGTTCAACCGATTTTAATGAAATTTAGTACAGGGGTAGGTTGTATCCCGGGGAAGGACATAGGCTACTTTTTATCCCGGAAAATTCAAGAGTTCCCGCGGGAATCGAAAAAACTGGGCTACGCGGACGAAGTCGCGGGAATCATCTAGTATAATAAATAAGGAAAAAAGGAAAATGATGAATGATCTTTCAACGCATAGCTTAAACCACTGGACGAATCGGGCTGAACGGATGCCGCGGGCCAAAGCTAGTAACTAATATTATAAATGCGTATGGCTGGCTGTCCGTCCGTCTGTCTGTCTGCTACGCTTTCAGAGCCCATCCGTTCAGCCGATTTTGATACAATTTGATACAGGATTAGTTTCAGATAGATCCCGGGGAAGGATAATTATAGGCTACTTTTTATCCCGGTAATTAAGAAGTTCCCGCGGAAAAAACCTAATCCACGCGGACGAAGTCCCGAGTATCATCTAGTGCTAAGATAAAAGATGTGAATGTATGACTGTCTAGAAAGCCGATAGACTAGATAATAGCCACGACTTCGTTTACGAGTACCTATTGAGGTAGATTTTAAAAGTCTAGACGTATTTACCACACTACCGGCAAAGACATACCGCCAAGCAATGTAGCGTTTCGGTACGATGCCGTGTAGAAACCGACTAGTGTTTAACACAACTGCCATACATCTAACAGGCTAGCCCGCTATACCATCTTAGACTGCATCATCACTTACGAGATCGCAATCAAGGGCTAACTTGTAGTGGAATAAAAAAGATGGATTTTTCTTTCCGTGTCTACGGCTCTCAATAACGACAGTTTTCAGACGGAGACACATTTGACTTCATCATCGTCGGTGCCGGTACCGCGGGCTCCATCCTCGCGAGTCGACTCACAGAGGTTCACGATTGGAGAGTGTTACTGGTTGAAGCCGGGGACGACCCGCCAGTGGAGAGCATTGTGAGTTTTGTACATCACTAATATACTCATATCATTATACCTACTAGCTGTTTCTTACTTCGTAGTACGTACCCATATTATAAACTAGCTTTTGCCCCCGACTTCGTCTTCTAAACCTTCAAAAATTTCAAATCCTTATTTTACCCTCTTACGGGTTGAATTTTCAAAAATCCTTTCTCAGTTGATGTGTAGGTACTAGTGTTTTCTAGTAAGGGCATGATAACTCTCCGAAGCATGCAGACATCGAATACAGAGTTCCATAAAGTATACACACACAGAGTTAGTAGACTCAATCAATTTAGATTTTAAATAAGCTACAACGTCTCTCATATTACCAACAGATTAAAAATTCCAAATCGTTCAATTACAGATTCCAAATTTCTCTGGAGCCACACACATAAGTGACCAAGTGTGGCAGTATTTTACTGAAAGAGATGATTCTACAAATAGAGGCTGCAACGATGGAAAATCATTCTGGCCAAGAGGAAGAATGCTGGGAGGCACTGGTTCCATCAACGGACTACTCCATATGAAAGGAAGTGCGGGGGATTATAAAACGTGGCATTTCACAGAGGGTGACGGTTGGGACTGGACATCGATCCAAAAGTCGTTTATGAAAAGTGAAAAAATGATCGATCCTTTCATCCTGAACAATCCAGAACTGAGAAAAAATCACGGTACTGACGGTGAATTTGTTATTGACAAACTAAACTTTACACATCCTGAAATAGTTGATAAGCTTTTACAAGCATATTCTGAAATGGGTCTCAAATATTTGGACGACTTAAATGGACCCACTCAAATGGGCATTGGAAAGATAAGAGGCAGTAACTATAAAGGTAGAAGAGTAAGCACTGCAACTAGCTTTTTAAATTCAGCCAAAGATCGCGAAAATTTGTATATTTTGAAGAATACTTTTGCTAATAAAATTGTATTTGAGAATTTGAAAGCTGTAGGTATTGAAGTCAAGAGACCGAATGATGTTATAAGCAAATTGTATGCCTCAAAGGAAGTCATTGTGAGTGCAGGTGCAGTTAATACACCTGTTTTGTTAATGCTGTCGGGTATAGGGCCAAAGGAACACTTAGAAGAGTTCGATGTTAATGTCATAGCAGATTTGCCTGTTGGTCAAAATTTACAAGATCACGTACGTATCCCAGTCCCAGTTACTTTAAATACAGGAGCGGCACAAGAAACCGATGATTACTGGCATAAAGCAGCGGCGCAATATTTACTCGAACAGACGGGACCACATAGCACTAATTATAATCAACCTAATATTAACGCTTTCATTTCAGTACCAGATGGTAAAACACTTCCTGATGTACAAATAGATCATAACTATTTTGTTCCAAATACTTCATACGTGTATTCAACTTGTAGAAATATAATGTCATTTACAGACGAAATTTGTAAACAGTTTGTAGAAATGAACTTAAAAAGTGAAATGATAATATTCTTTGTATCATTGTGCAGGCCATTTTCAAAAGGAAAAATACAGTTACGTTCTAAGAATCCTGCTGATCATCCAAAAATTTACTCAAAGTATTTCAGTGATAGGCATGATATGGATATATTTATCAATAATCTTAAACGTATTACACAAATAGTTGATACTGATGTATTTAGAAATGCAAAGGCGAAACTTGAAAGAGTTAAGTTTAAAGATTGTGACGGGAAAAGTTTTGCTTGTGATAAGTATTGGGAATGTATGGCAAGAACGTTGACTTATAATGTATATCATCCCGTAGGTACAGCTAAGATGGGGAAAGCGGAAGATCCGACCAGTGTAGTAGATAGTAAGCTAAAGGTACTGGGTTTGAAAGGTTTAAGAGTTGTGGATGCTAGTGTTATGCCTACTATAACAAGTGTCAATACCAATGCTCCTACAATGATGATTGCTGAACGTGGTGCTGATTTTATTAAATCAGAATACAAAGTGTCAACAAGAGATGAATTTTAAGACACGAACTTATGTTTCATTTGATTGAATATTTTTTTTATGCTTCTAGGTCTGAGTACATGAAAACAAGGTCGATTCATGAGTAGATTAAGCAGGTGTACAAGAACTTTTTATGTTATGGCAGTTTATTCTGATGTTTATTATAATCTTTAAAAATTATAAATCTGAGGTATTTATACACATTTTGAAGGATAAATTATTATTATTGTCACTTGTCACTTTGTCAAATTTTGTAACAATGTCATGTCCTACAAATTCTTTTTCTACTATATATTAATTAAAATTTCAATTTTCAAAGGTTTTGCTAAAATATCAGTGGTTGATAAGGGCGTTTCGCAGCTTGAGAAGAACTCAGTTGGAATTAGTTTTTTTTTAGATATTGTGAACGAAAATCATGTTGGTACTTGTAAATTATATTCAAGAGTTAAGAAGTGTTGCTTGACTGATTTAGACGTGGAAGATTGTGGTATTATGCACGTGATCGGTGAAACTATCGATGTAATTAAACCTAGAGACAGGAAGACTCTTGAATACGTTTTTCCAACACTATGTCCGCATGATCTTGTAGGTTATTGTGATGTTATGCTAGATTATCGTTGTCTTAAAAATAAAGATAGATTACACATTATTATTCCATTTGATACTAGAATCATTAATGCTAGACGTTCTCATCCCTCGCTGAAAAACTACCTTAACACTGTAAACAGTGTAGCCTGTGAAACATTGGATCAGAATTCTTTAGACAATTGTTTTCCTATCGACTGTGATGTCAAATATGCTGGACATAGATCTTTCTATGACGAAGGCATCGATAGGTGTATAAAAACAGCGATGTGCGTTGGAGATATTGATAAAAAACTTCCGAATATAGTATACGTACCATCTATAAACATCTGTAAAGATTTAGAGTATCCACTATCAACACAAGATATTTATGCGATCACCACAGGTCTGGGTACTATCACCCAATCTATTAAGAAAGACGATGACCTTAAAGTTGAATTTAAATCAAATTGTTCAACTATTTCACAAAATTTATATTTACTAAAAGATCTCATGTACGGAAAACTATGTCCTTGTGATAAATCTGACATAAATTTTGAGGATGGATGTAAATCCGCGATTGTATCGATAGTATTTTGTGTGATAAGCATATGCGCTCTGTTGCTGTCACTTGTATTTTGTGTGAACACATCCGTCTGGGTTCATGAGCAGTGGGCAAGAGGAAATATAGATACATTCATGGTACGAGTGAAGAGTAAATTTAAAAGGACAGAAAAGAAACGTCATTTACCCGAACGTAAGTCTCGTGTTAATAACGAAGTAAAAAATACTCTGTTACGTGAAGTTATGGCTAAAGATATACCTTTGGAGCTAAGGGATAGTATGGTGGGCATTTGTGCGAGAATGGAGAAGGAGGTGAGGAAGAAAAATAGGTATCGCAAAGAAGATATAGGCAGTCAGATAAGTCTGAAAAAGGAGAACGCTAGAATTGTGTTGAGTTCCTCTTCAACAGAGACTTTGTGTTCGGAAAAAGATGCACTAATTAAATAAAAGTTATTTTTTTCATATACAGTTTAATTATTCTAAACTTGATATTCTTAGCTAGAGATGGATTGCAGAGCCGCATCCGCCGAACTCTAAACTCACATTTCATAATATTATGGACGTACAGACTACAGATGTCTCATCACGTCTTGTTTTGACTCTACCGTCAAAGGTAAGTTTCAGAAAGGAGATTCTATTGAGAAAAGCCGGCAAGAGAGTCAGCAGTTGGTCTTAGCTCCCTTTGTGAGGACATTAAGTAGGTATTTTTATTTTTGGCCACAAATACATCTCGTTCGGCACTTGCGACTTTCTTTCAAGAGTTTTTCATTTCCCAATTTGCTTCATCTTGTCCCACAAAAAGGTACGGTTCAGTAAAACTAAGTTCGCTGTAGAGTTAGAGTTTATTATCTAAGCATTGTGTGGTGTGCCAGACGCCAGTGCCATATCAAGAAAGAAAATATTGCCTTAGGTTATTTTGCAGTGATGAGTGAAAGTTGTACCACATTTATTTTAGTTTTTAGAAAAGTTTTCGGTTTATGTCCGCAGAAGTGTGTACATTGAGTATGAGGTTTGTAGAATCTGAAAACAATCATAATTATTATTTTATATCACGGAACAGATACTAGAACTTAGAGTACCTACCTACTAGAAAAAGCTTTGTAGGATATATGATGTAAGTAAATAAAATTATTATAATTAAAAACTTAAAACTTCTATAAAATCTTTGATTATACAGATATTCTCATTTTATTTCCTACAACATATTCTTACGATTTCCGCGATCAAAATACCTAGATAACTTTAGATTTTTTTATAAGAAATAGTGTAATCTTCGTAGAGTGTTTGTTCGTACTAGAGTGTGAGTTCGTACTAGGCAATTCGACTGTTCCCTACATAGGCTGACGTTATTTGTAATTTATTCCAGACGATGTAATTTCCATGAGGTTCTACCAAGGACCTTTATGGTCCTTGGGTACTACCCTATAATAATACTAAAACGAAGTTACTTTTACTGTTTTAATTTAAATATTTAACCTCATCAAAATTTGTACGACAGGGTTGCCCGACTAGATACGCTGCGCCTTTGCATACAGTAACCACCATTGTAACAAACAAATAAATTCATTAATTCATTCATTCGGTTCCTAATCTGAGTATGAGATTTTTCGAATGCAGTTTAAACTGTAGGTAGGTGTAACTAAGACTTTCCTATAACTTAAATTTAACTAAACAACATGTAGGTACACAAAATTTTAAAAATTGTACTCTGAAAGATAGCTACCCTGGTAGATAGATACCTTGACGACAATCATGCCTATAGAAAGCAATGGTTATGTCTAGGTTGGAACGTAAGTTTTTGTAAGTTCTTTCACACTTGTGTGAAAGAACTTACAAATGTACTCTCGAATACGTTTTTCCAACACTAGGTAAGTGCTTTGCGTACATAGGATGGTTGACCGACGTACTTACAGACACAAAGAGCTCCATATTAAAGGTCAACATGCCTAGAGCTTCGAAGTTTATAGGGATCTGGGCCCTGGCGATGATGATAGCGACCGATCTCTTGATGCCCGGGTCCTGGAGCGACTCCCAGGGGATGCTGTACGCCACCGTTGCCAGGTCCAAAGCCTGAAATAACGCAGGCAGAGTTTGAAGCGAGCTTACGGGATGGTGATTATATTTAACTCCAGTCCAGATTTCAGTCAGTCGATAGAGGGGTTGGCGTCACGAAAAAGAGCATAACCAGTATTTTATTGGACATAGGTACCTACTACCTACTCCGGAGCTTCACAGCCTTGTTTACCATTTTACCACAAGGCACCGAGAAAGGAAAAGGTTCATTTTAGGCCTACTCTTGTAGACTCGACCATGAATAGAGGAAAATACATAGATTGTATTAAAAATATAATACACAGTAAAGTAAATAACGAGCAAAAAATAAAAATGTACCTATTTCAAGTTTTCGACACGTGTCCAAGATGGCAACCTTCAGCCATAGAGAAAGCAGTAGGCGCGAAATGTATCAAATGTCATTTCTGACAGTCACTGTCAAAATAACGAGGTTTTCGTTTGAACACGTCAAAAAATATGAATCCGCCATTGTTACCCACTCATGTTTAGTGTTCCATAACATGGATAGATTAAATAATTTTACTACTAAAATTACGACGAATTCGTAGATTTGACCAATAAAAACTGGTCTAGTATTTTATTTTCCTTCATTTCTCTGCTTGTACAAGACTTGGCCTACGCCCCATACAAATCTGAACGGTGTCCTTTGCACGCTGGATGCTCAAGTGGCGAACATTAGTCATATATTCTACTCGTACCTACGAAGAGTGGAACACCCATCCTGCATCCGTGTTTTCTGCCACGTGCCTAATAACTAAGGCGAGATTCTAATGTTACCTACTTTGCTTTTCCATCATTTCCTCGAGCCTATCTTGCAAAAACTAAAGCTTTTAACTTGATGAACTAAATGTTAAATCAACCTAGAAAATTGGTGGGAAGATGAGTAAATAATAAGTAGATACGTTGAAAGTGAATATGGAAGTTCTAAGCTCCCTAGACCATTGCTTTGCACTAAGCATGAAGGTCTTGCCCCACTACAGTGGCGCGGCACGTAGCGGCAAGTAATTCTTTGCATAATTTTTTTTTTTATCCACTACAAGTTGGCCCTTGACTGCGATCTCCCCTGATGGTAAGTAATGATGCAGTCTAAGACGGTAGCGGGCTAACCTGTTAGGGGAATGGCAGTTATATTTAACCCATACCCCTATTCGGTTTCTACACGACATCGTACCGGAACGCTAAATCGCTTGGCGGCACCTCTTTGCCGGTAGGGTGGTAACTAGCCACGGCCGAAGCCTCCCACCAGGCCAGACCAAGGAAAATTCAGAAATTATAAATTCCCAAATTGACGCTGCCGGGGATCGAACCCGGGACCTCCGCACGGTTAAGGCAACAGCGCTACACACTGCGCCACGGAGGTTGTCAAAATAAAGTCGCACTGAATCTCCGTGCCGTGGACCCAGCTCCATACAAATTCATACAAAGATCATTTGCCGCTACGTTCCGCGCCGCGCTCTACTTAATTGTACCTTAATTTTGCGACCTTAATTGTCGTCAAGTACAAGTTGCAATAAAACAAAATCTTCTAAGTATCACTACTGAGATACTTAGAAGATTTTGTAGACTAGCTAGGAGATGCATGTTGAAACTTACATGGTGCGTTACATCAGACGCGAGGTAGCAGGGCACATAGATGTGAACTGCGGTGGCCACTGCGTAGAAGTAGTACATTGCGTTTATATCCGCTTCCTGCGGAGGTAATAAATATTTACGCCTTAAATAAATAAAAGCTTTATTGTTTCTATTACTGTTAGGTAAATATACACAGTGCATAATTATATCTTAAGACTAAATTAAAAACTAACAATATCTTGCAATAACCTAACTAAAAACTACAATAAACTAACAAAAAATTGCAAGTATACCTACTCAGCATTGGCGACAATGGTCAGCGCTGGTTTTCAGTTTGCTTCATTTCTATTCAAATGAAGTAAGTTTTAGGTCCTTATCATAGTTATTGACTTAGAAAACTAATGATACGTCTAAAGTCCTGATCGACTTGCGATCTTATCAGCTTGTTGCTTTAGGGTTTATGTGATCCACCGGCGAGTAACATCTACCGCGAAGAATCCAGTAGGTATATTCCAACCGCATGGCAGTTGTAAGATAGCTCTGAATATCTCTGTTAAAATTATAACAGAGTAACTGTTAAAAAGCTTGTAGCTCAACATCTTACCTACTCATAGATCCTCAGCAATGAGGAGAACGTTATAGAGAGAGCCCATCCAACAGCTCTGAGCTGTAACTCTGTAATTTGTGCATCCAACATTACCTGCCATGCCGTAGAGGTAACCTACCTACCTACTGAAACAGCGTGGTCTACGCTTCGTTAATTTCTATGGAAGTTCCTATAAAATACCTATAAATACAATAAAAAGTACCTAAGAGTTTTGTAGAGTGGTGTACTGTACTAAATTCACCAAATGAACACTTAGGTATTCTTCTCCAAAGCTGTGAAACAGAAGCGCCATCTGCTACATCTGGTTTATACTTTATTCAGTTGTTTCATACGCAAGAAAGAAAAGGTTTAGGTAAAGTGTACAGGGAACATAGTAGATATTATACTTACGGCGTTGCTAGTTATCTGAATCAGGGCCATGCCGATTTGCACGACTGCGTTGAAGAATATCCCAACGAGCCAAACTTCGAAACACTTTTGGATTTTTGCGATCAATCTAAAAAGTTATCGTCCTTTTACCGCTGAGTCATTATATCTAAGCTAGAGCGCAACATAGTAAACTAGCGTTTGGGAAAGAAGGCCTGCCGTAGATATAAAACCATATACAGTCCGGTTCAAACTTTATGACTTCTCATCAACATCATCGAAGATCGTACGTTTCGATGCGCAGAATACAATTCCATAGAATCAATGGGATAGTTCAGTTGACTGTGCCTGCGCCGTGCGCGAACATAGATCATTATAATATGTACTTCTCTGTCGAATTGTACACTCGCGGGTAACTTCCAAGACTTTGCCGAGACGTCATTAAGTTTGAATCGGACTGTATCCATACTTCCATACTTAATATAATATTATAAATGCGAATTTTATCCCGAAAATTTAAGAGTTCCCGCGGGAATCGAAAAATTTGGTCCACGCGGACGAAGTAGCCGACAAACTTATCTGACCCTGTGACAGCGTCGCTAGCATATATGAAAAGTAAAATAAAAACAAACAGGCATAAAAATTAGTTCCAATTTTGGCCACCGAGCCAGATAAGTTTGTGGGACTTTACCTACCTATGAGTAGCGGTACGGATAGATACTCGCCAGTTTAGCCCTAAGTCAAAGTCAAAGAACGGGACAAAAGGTACGCGTCGAGGGGAACGATGTTTTGTCCGATCGCCCAGTGCGTATATGATATGAACGTGCAGATTTTTGTGCGGCAGGCGAAAAGGTTTCGAGAAGCAATTTGCATAGCACTTGCACTTGCACCTGCAGGTGTATCTAAAGGAAGCAAGCAAGATGTAAGTTACTTTTTACCCCGGAATTTTATCCTTAAAGCAGTTTATTTACCTCAAAACTGCACAATGCTCCTCTACAAACTGGGCTATGCTGGCTTTGATTTTAGGTATATTCTCCAGATCGTCTAGAACATGTTGTAAGTTGTGTCTGAATAGTTTGATCCTCAGCGACACGTGCAGTATGCACACTGAGAACATGCCGTCATAGCCTTAAAATAAACAAAAATATGTATTATTTTAAACTAGCGCTCTAGGACCCGATAAAATAAACAGATATTCGCAATGACGCTGGAATTTTCAAAAAACACGCGGAATCCTGACCCGTCCTGGATTGTCCTGTTAGGACGAATCCTGACGTTTCGTCCCCCTACTAAGCCACACAGTTGGAAATAAATTTTATTTGATAGGCATCTCCTATGAGAGTGGAGGCCTGTGCCCAGCAGTGGGACGTTAATAGGCTGTAGTGATGATGATGATGGTGAGGCATAAATAAATCGTGATGTTGTTTTTCGTACCTGAAAATCCAAGGAAAACAACCCAAACAATGTAGAGGGAGTAAACCGACATAGCTTCGAAGTACGGAGTGAGGTACTTCTGCTCCTCAGTGAGGAAGAGCATCGCTGTCTCGTGCACCATGAAGCGCTCGGGCTCGTCTGATGACAGCTGCGAGTAGATTGTGAAAGCGCACGCGAGCACCGGATATGAGGACGCCGTCACCGCCAGAATCACTAAAATGGTATATGTATGTACCTTTATTGAAAAAATTTGGCAATCATAGGAATTGCCGATAGAAGTGAATACGAGTATTTTTTAAAATAATATTTTTTTTAAATTAATTTTCTTGTTATTTAAAAAAAATATAAATTAACCTTAAAACTAAGGTATTAAAGTTTTATTACTTTTGTCTTCGTAACAACGCGAGCATGGGGCAGCGAGGTGTCGGTGACGCGAATCCACAAGTTTACCCCCTACCAAAAAGCGCTCAACGCGGCTAAAGAAGTTTTCACTTCAACAATAGGTACAATAGTTTAATGAATACCTTTTGAAGTGAAACTTCTTTAGAATCGTGATTTGAAAATTTCGATGAAACGGATGTTGTCGCCACGGTACAAGTGACGCCACCGGACGAACGTGTATATGTCACCGTAAGGTTGTGAAAACCGTCAGATTGCAATCTAACGCTTTTTATCTCGATAGATTGTAAACTGTCCACAGATTGTGAACCGTCCAATGTTCTGAGTGTCAATTTTTGAAATAAATAAATAAATCTTTATTTGCAAAATTACAAGGTTCAAAATTATAATTTGGCCTCTAACTTCCAAAAAAGTAAAGACTGTGTTATGGGAGTTAGTGCCTTCCCTATTACATATGTGCTATTTTTGCAATTATTTGCTAAGGTTATCAAAAATCAAAATCAAAATCAAATTATTTTTATTCAAATAGACTTTTTACAAGTTCTTATGAATAGTCAAATGAATCTACCACTGGTTCGGAATGCCGTTCCTACCGAGAAGAACCAGCAAAAAACTCGGTGGTTGCTCTTTTGAAAAAAAATAAATAGTATATGGTATGTTTACAATAATCTACATACAACATATACAGATACATAAGTAACCACTGTCCTGAGCATTGCTGAAGCGAGTCAAATCCATGCGCCTTTATCATTAATATAATCTTCGACAGTATAATAAGCTTTTTTTAGGAGCATTTTTTTAATGGTTATCTTAAACTTGTGTAAAGGCAAGTTTATAATAGGTTGAGGAATTTTGTTAAAGAATAGTATGCTCATTCCCACGAACGACCTTCGGACTTTATTGAGGCGGAGCGATGGAGTCACGAGCCTATGACGGTTTCTAGTTGGCCTATCGTGCAGATCGCATATTCTTTTGTAATTCTGAATGTGCTGTTTTACAAAGATTAGATTACTGTAAATATACTGTGAGGCTACTGTAAGAATACCTATTTCCTTGAATTTCTCCCTAAGGGATTCACGTGGTTTTAAATTATAAAGTGCACGTATTGCCCTTTTTTGTAATACAAATATTTTTTGAATATCTGCCGCTTTACCCCACAGCAAGATTCCGTAAGACATAATACTATGAAAATAAGCAAAATATACAATCTTTGCAGTTTCAACGTCTGTTAACTGCCGAATCTTTCTGACAGCGTAAGCAGCAGAACTGAGTTTACCAGCTAGATTTGATATATGGGTGCCCCATTGAAGCTTAGCATCTAAGGTCACCCCCAAGAACACGGTGGCCTCTTCTATTTTGAACATATCATTATTTACCACTAGATTAATGTTACGTGTATTCTTGGTATTGGGCAGTGCGAACTCAACACACTTAGTTTTTTTTGCATTTAAAAGTAAGTTATTTACAGTAAACCAGTGAGTGACCTGAGAAATGGCACTATTTACGTCGTCAAAATCATCCTTATTTCTATCGACTTTAAAAATTAAAGACGTATCATCAGCAAATAGCACAATATCGCAAGTATCCTGGACAAAATATGGTAAATCATTTATATATACCAAGAACATGAAGGGACCCAGAATGGAGCCTTGAGGGACACCCATTAATGAGGCTGATCCGGATGATTTCACATTGTTTACATACGGTCACTAAGATATGATGCAATGAGACTAAGTGCAGTGTCTTTGATTCCATAGTGGCTCAATTAGGTCAACAGTGTCTCGTGCTCTACACAGTCGAATGCCTTAGACAAATCACAGAAAATACCAATAGCATTCTTGCCTCTCTTCAGCTGTTGACCGGCCTTTCGTAAAACCATACTGCTCGGAGTGAAGTAATTTATTTAAATTAAAATGCCGGAGCAGTTGGTTAAGCATAATTTTTTCAAATATCTTGCTTAGGGTTGGCAAAATTGAAATTGGTCTGTAATTATTTGGATCACTTTTGCTACCTGATTTAAAAAGAGGAATCAATTTACTACATTTCATGAGGTCAGGAAAAGATCCCAAATCCACAGACTCATTAAAAACTTGAGCAAGATATGGCGCAATAACATCAATGACATTGCAGATAATTTTCACCGATATCCCCCATAGATCTCCCGTTTTTTTGCATTGTGTTTACGTTTTCTTGTCTCTTTTTTGCAGGTTAAGTTAAGGTTCGACATAAATAATCAGATTACAATCTACCGAAAAATAATGCGCTAAATTGTAATCTTTCGATAGTGTACCATCTAACGAGATAAACATCGTTAGATTACAATCTAACGGTTTTTACAATTTTACGGTGACGTATACGAAGTGTTCCATTTTTGTAATTTTCTGTTTGATTGTTTAAATGTACCAGAAGAGTGTATTCTATCCATAGATTTAGGATTGGTGTCGCTCCGCTATTCTATCTATCTAGAGAATGAGCTGATATAATACAAGTAGGTAGGTATACAGTGTTTCATTCAGAGAGAATGAGATAACAATAACTTGTTAACTACATATTTGTAGGCAAGTTTTCTGAAGTTTCACTTCTGCCGCACACTATTAATTAATCTTTTTATCTGCCCTGTCCAACACATTAGCCGAAATATGCGGATCGATAAACTGCACACACTTTGAGATTATTATCGAGAACTTCCGGGCATGCAGGCTTTACTTCTATACTATATCTATACTAATATTATAAATGCGAAAGTTTGCATTGATGGCTGAATGGACGCTAGAACGGCTGAACGGATCTGGATAAAATTTGGCACAGAGATAGATTATAGTCTGGAATAACACATAGGCTACTTTAACAGAATCAAAAACCTCAAATTACGCGGACGAAGTAGCTGGCATCAGCTAGTAACATTTAAACCCCTATTTTACCAATCCAAGTTTTCTCAAGGGTCTTCGTAGTTTTAATGGTGTCTGTCACAAGGTCTTGGTCCTCCTCTGGTAAATCGTTGAAGGCGACGTAGTCTTCATTTATCTCGTCGATTATCTCTCTTAGCTCCTTCTTTCGGATTATCGTCAGGATCAGCTGTAGAGGTTTATCTAAGCTTTTATTTTATATCAATTCTTATTTTTGGGGTTCCATACCTCAAAAAGAATTATTAATATAGTTATAAAACCAGTAAAAAAGGAACCCTTATAGAATCATTTCGTTTTTCGTCTGTCTGTCTGCCTGTCAACGCTCTCTTTCTCGGGAATGCGTGGAGGAATCAAGTTGAAATTAATGTCAAGCACTTAGGTTTATGGTCCCTTGGAGCTGTAAAAAAATCAAGACTAAAATGAAATCAAAATCAAATGTTTTTTTTTTATTCAAATAAACTTTTACAAGTACTTTTGAATCTACCACTGGTTCGGACTGCCATTCCTACCGAGAAGAACCAGCAAGAAACTCGGTGGTTGCTCTTTTTATATAATTCATTTACAATAATTATTTTAACAATGTGTACATAAGTAACCGCTGTCCTTAGCATTGCTGGAGCGATCAAATCCATGCTCCTCTATCATTGACATAATCTGGATTTCTTAAATTTGTGTATAGGCAAGTTTAAAATAGGTTGTGGAATTTTGTTATAGAAAAGAATGCTCATTCCCACGAATGACCTTCTGACTTTTTTGAGGCGGAGCGATGGAGTCACGAGCCTATTACGGCCTCTAGTTTTCCTATCATGCAGATCGCATTTTTTGTTGTAATTATGGATGTGCTGTTTTACAAAAATTATATTACTGTAAATATATTGCGAGGCGACAGTTAGAATACCAGTTTCTTTAAATTTCTCTCTAAGGGAATCACGCGGTTTTAAATTATAAATTGCACGTATTGCCCTTTTGTGTAGTACAATTTTTTTTTTTACACAGAGATTCCGTAAGACATAATGCTATGAAAATAAGCAAAATATACACAATCCTGGCAGTTTCGATGTCAGTTAACTGTCGAATCTTTCTGACAGCGTAAGCAGCAGAACTAAGTTTGCCAGCAAGTGTTGATAATATATGGGTGCCCCATTGAAGCTTTGCGTCTAATGTCACCCCCAGGAACACAGTAGTATCTTCTATTTTTAACATATCATTATTTACCACTAGTTTTATATCACTTGTGGATCTGGCATTCGGCAATTCGATTCTCAGTCAATGCAATCAAAAGATATGGCCGTTTATGCCCACTAATAAATCAAAACCTATTAGGTACTTCCCGTTGAACTAGAATCATGAAATTTGACTCACAGCACAAGTAAAGGAAAAAAATCCGAAAATCGTTCATTCAATCGTTCATTCAAAAGGTTCCGTAGTCATAGGTTGTCGAATTGTTTGTCAGACGCTAGTTTAGCGCCCTATGTTATTACGTATTGTAATGACATCTATCTTGTTATTCAAAATAATTTACATGGTGTGGTGGCTGGTGGTGCGCCAGTCTGACTTGCACTTGACCGCTTATTTCTAAACTAATATTATAAAGAGGAAAGATTTGTTTGTTTGTTTGTAATGGATAAACTAAAAAACTACTCGACCGATTTTAAAAATTCTTTCACTTATAGAAAGCTACTTTATCAGCGAGTAACATAGGCTATATTTTATTTTCAAAAAATTAGAGATCCCTACGAAATTTGCAATAATAATTTGATTTTTTCAACTTCTTACGTTAAACCTCTATTCATCTATTCAATTTTTTTATTAAGTATATTCAAATTCTGACTGACTTTTATATGTATCATATTTGTCAATTGTATGTCATAATAAATACAAGAGAACTTACTAACATTGTTTAAACATTTTAATATCTAACTGTTGTAGACAGACTGCGAAATGCCTAAAAGAGCCAGGTCTCAACTTAGTTGTTAGTTCTAAACATAGTTCCCAGGCGAGGGCAGCGAAAATACGTCGTATTGGAGACTCAAGTGCCAAGCATTCACAGCGTTTTGCTGAACAAAATTTGAGAACGTATGGTGGAGTTGTTCGTCTCAGTCAAGTCAAGTCAGCCAACTGACCATTATTGGGTATGGACTATTTTGATCAAGTGCTACCCGTGCGAAGCCGGGGCGGACCGCTAGTACTAAAATAATTATAATATTATCCTTGTTTTTGGTTCTTCGGGTTTAACTAAAAATTGTGGTACCTTATCTAATACTTATCAGTGTTTCCTATTGATCAGAGTGGTGGTTACACTAATTTGACCAATAGTCGTGTCCATTTTACGATGATTGTTTCCTTCTTTACAAATTTTATAAAACATACACACAGCTACAGTTAAGTACACTTGACCTTCTTTTTTATCCGCTACAAGTTAGCCCTTGACTGCGATCTCACCTGTTGGTAAGTGATGATGCAGTCTAAGATGGTAGCGGGCTAACCTGCAAGGGGCATGGCAGCTGTTATAATGAACCCATACCCCTAATCGGTTTCTACACGGCATCGTACCGGAACGCTAATTCGCTGGACGGCACGTCTTTGCCGGTAGGTTGGTAAATAGCCACGGCCGAAGCCCCCCACCAGACTAGACCAGAGAAATTTCAGAAATTATAAATTCCCAAATTGACTCTGCCGGGGATCGAACCCGGAACCTCCGCACGTTAAGATAACCAGCCAGCCAGGGAGGTCGTAAGCGTCTACCTTTACAAGCGTCTGCGCCTTGTGATGAATACAGGCTTCTTAGACGAAAAAATAAATACAATACAAATAAATTAGAAATCATACCAAATCCCACAATATCCATTTCCATACTGCCATACTAATATTATAAATGCGAAAGTGTGTATCTGTCTGTCTGCTACGCTTTCACGGCCCAACTATTCAACCGATTTTGATGAAATTTGGTACAGGGATATGTTACATCCCGGGAAAGGACATAGGCTACTTTTTATCCCGAAAAACTGAAGTTCCCGCGGGAATCAAAAAACTGTATCTGTTCAACCGATTTTGATGAAATTTGGTACAGGGATAGGTTGTATCCTGGGTAAGGACAGAGGCTACTTTTTATGCCGGAAAATTGAAGAGTTCCTGCGGGATACAAAAAATACCAATCCACGCGGACGAAGTCGCGGGCATCATCTAGTAAGTATTATAATGGACGCCTGCAGCTTCTATCCAATACTAACAGTGTTAATTCTTACCTTAATGATGGTAAAGACGAGTGACACCATGATGATGGACTGCCGCACCAGGTTCGCCATGTCACCGTGTATGATGCGCAAGCGCATGTCGTTGCTGACGATCACCAGCGACGGAACCGTGCTCAGGGTGAACACAACTACGCGGACGGGGGAAACCATATTCACATACTTTATTTCCTGTACTAATTTCTATAAATATATAGTTTTTATCAATAATAAAGAATAAAATGATTCTTAAACATGTTTTCCAGTGTTGAGCGCTGTTGTCTTAACGGGGGAGGTCACGGGTTCGATTCTCGGCAGGGTCAATTTGGGGATTAATAATTAAGAATTTTCTTTGGTTTGGCGTGGTGGGGGGCTGCAGCCGTGGCTTGTTACCACCCTGCCGGCAAAGATAGAGAGGCAGAGATTTAGTATTCCGGTACGATGCCGTGTAGAAACCGATTAGGGGTTTTATATAACTGCCATACCCCTAACAACTGCCCGCTACCGTCTTAGACTGCATCTTCACTTACCATCAGATGAGATCGCAATCAAGCGCTAACTTGAAGTGGATAAAAAAACATAGACATAATATATAAAAAATAATACACAAAACGTCTTTAAAAATAATTCTATAAAATTATAATGCATATAAAAAGCAGTCGGTGGTCACGGCTCCAGAGAGAGGAACCTCCTCACGATTCCGCCGTCTCAAGGCGGTTAAATCCATCCTTCTGTGTCCGACCCAAAATCCAACAAACAAGCGAAAGCTTCATATCGTGGTCGAAACAATTCACATTATTATTAGGTATATTCATAATACTCTGATACCAGATGATGATTTCGTCTGCGTGGATTTAGTTTTTTTAATCCCGTGTGAACGCCCTGATTTCCCGGGATGAAAAGTAGCCTGTGTTCCTCCCATACAACCTGCTTCGACTTCGTCACCAAATGTCATCAAAATCCGTTACAACCGCTTAGCAAACTTACAAGACGTATGATGCAGTATGGATAATTTAGAAATTGTATTTTTTATAAATATTATGAAGTCTCACCTATAAACTTCTTCCTCTTTTTCTCCGTGCGCGGGTTTGGGTACATCATAGAGAGCGTGAGGAAAAACATATACATCGTATATGTTTCCGCTAGACTCTTGAACTTCCTCACATTGACACCTGATTCAACTGACAAAAAAAGTATTTAATTATATAAAAGGAAAGGTGAATGACTGACTCACTGACATATCAACGCACAGCCCAAACCGCTGGGTCTAGAGACTCCAAATTTGGCACACAGGTTCCTTATGAGGTCTATGGGTGCACTAAGAAAGGATTTTTCAAAATTCCACCCCTAAGGGGGTGAAATAGGGGGTGAAAGTTTGTATGAAAGTCCGTCATTTCTCAAGTAATATCCATGAAACTTGGTATACAAGCTACTGGTTAAAAATGAAGAAATAGGTGTTTCACATTTTTTTTTAATTCTACCCCCGAAGGGGTTAAATAGGGGATGAGAGTTTGCATGAAAGTCCTTCATTTCTCAAGATATTCACAAGTTATATAAACGAAACTTGGTATTATAGCTTTCGTTCAAAAATAAAGAATTATGTGTGTCACAGTTTTTCAAAATTCAACCCCTAAAGTGGTAAAATAGGGGTTGAAAATTTGTATGAAAGCTATAGCCATGAAACTTGGTATATGAGCTGCGAGTTGAAAATGAAGAATCGCGTATTTCACAGTTTTTGAAAATTCAACCCCCAAAGGGGTGAAATGGGGGATGAAAGTTGATATCAAAGGCCTTCATTTCTCCAGGTATTTTACAAGTTATATCAACGAAACTTGGTATTTTGGCTTTCGTTCAAAAACAGAGAATTATGTGTGTCACAGTTTTTCAAAATTCAACCCCTAAAGTGGTAAACTAGTGGTTGAAAATTTGTATGAAAGTCCTTGATTTCTCAAGTTATAACCATGAAACTTGGTATATGAGCTGCGGGTTGAAAATTAAGAAGTATATGTTTCACAGTTTTTGAAAATTCGACCCCCAAAGGGGTAAAATTGGGGTTGGAAGTTGGTATAAAAGGCCTTCATTTCTCAAGATATTTTACAAGTTATTGCAACTAAACTTAGTTTGGCTTACGGTAACAAATGAAGAAGTATGTATGTATGTCACAGTTTTTCAAAATTCGACCCCCAAAGGGGTGAAATAGGGGATGAAAGTTGGTATAAAAGGCCTTCATTTCTCAAGATATTTTACAAGTTATTGCAACTAAACTTAGTTTGGCTAACGGTAAAAAATAAAAAAGTATATTTTACACAGTTTTTCAAAATTCCACCCCTAAAGGGGTAAAATAGGGGTTGGAAGTTTCTATGAAAGTCCTTCATTTCTCAAGTTACAGCCAAGAAACTTGGTATGTGAGCTACCGGTTAAAAATAAAGAAGGAAGTATGTCACAGTTTTTCAAAATTTCACACCTAAAGGGGTAAAATAGGGGTTGGAAGTTTGTACGAAAGTCCTTCATTTCTCAAGTTATAGCCAACAAACTAGGTATGTGAGCTACTGGTTAAAAATAAAGAAATACAAGTGTCATAGTTTTTCAACATTCCACCCCTAAAGGGGTAAAATAGGGTTTGAAAGTTTGTATGGAAGTCCTTCATTTCTCAAGTTATAACCATGAAACTTGGTATATGAGCTGCGAGTTGAAAATTAAGAAATACATATTTCACAGTTTTTGAAAATTCAACCCCCAAAGGGGTGAAATAGGGGATGAAAGTTGGTATAAAAGGCCTTCATTTCTCAAGATATTTTACAAGTTATTGCAACTAAACTTGGTATATTGGCTAACGGTAAAAAATAAAGAAGTATGTATATCACAGGTTTTCAAAATTCCACCCCCAAAGTGGTAAAATTGGGGTTAGAAATTTGTATGAAGGTCCTTTATTTCTCAAGTTACAGCCAAGAAACTTGGTGTGTTAGCTACCGGTTAAAAACAAAGAAATATGTGTTTTACAGTTCTTAAAATTTTAATCCAAAGGGGTGAAATAGAGAGTTGGTCCTTCAATCACATTAAAAAAAAAATGGTTTTTAGTTATGACCAACAAAGGTCAAAGATGTCATAATGTCAATAAGTTCAGGTGCTAGATACCTAACAATCAGCTAACCTAAGTAAACTCATAGATCGATGGATAGATGGAAGTACTTTATCGCACACTCATGACAGAACCTTTCTTTATCCACAAGATAGCTCTCAGTTAGTCTAAGATGGTAGCGGGCTAACCTGTTAGGGTTAAAAAAATTATCCCCACTTTACTTATAGGGGAGGTTGCAAAGATATATAACCTACTAGGTAATATTATAAAGAGGTAAAGTTTGTGACTTTGTGAGTTTGTAGGGGGTAATCTCTGGATCTACTAAACCGATTTTGAAAATTATGGTACCTACCAATAGAAAGCCACATTATTTGTGAGTGTCATAGGCTATATTATATTAACACGAAAAATTAGGGAGTACCCGTGGGAATTTAAAAAACTTATTTCACGCGGACGAAGTCGCGGGCATCTGCTAGTAGTATAATATAGCATAATATTACTATGAATAATTATTTTGCTGAATTACCAATTTAATAAACAGTGAGATTTCTGAGGGAGTGAGTGTTAAATTGGGGGTAGGAATGATAAAAAACCGGCCAAGTGCGAGTCGGACTCGCGCACCGAGGGTTCCGTACTCAAGAAGTAGGTACTGAAGCAAAACAATCAGGCAAAAACCAATATGTTTATTTGACGACGAGTACGAGGTTTACTGTTAATATCAAAAAAACTATGCTAGTTAGAGCATTGGCTATAGTTTTCCTGTAAAATATACATAACTTCCTATTGACCATAATTATTTCAGATTTTTCGATTGGTAAACTCCGGAGATAAGGGGGGGGGAACGGTATTTTTTTAGACTTTTTCCCCGATAAATCAAAAACAATCATGACTAAAAATAATTAAAAATCTGTTTTAGAATGTACAAAGTAAACCCTTTCATATGATACCCCACACAGTACAGTTATCTCACTTTTAAATTTCAACCCTCCGATTTTCCCCCCTTTTTAAATAAGAACAAAAATAATTTCCATTTTTTTTAATTCCAGTGTCTTTGGGCCACTAATATACACAACTATTCCAAATTTCATGTCGATAGCTTCGGTAGTTACTGAAATAATCGAGTGTGACGGACGGACAGACGGACAGACGGACAGACGGACAGACGGACAGACGGACAGACAGACGGACGGACAGACAGACGGAGAAAGTCGCACCATAAGGGTTCCATTTTACCATTTTGGTACGGAACCCTAAAAAGGGGGCCACACTGTATAAAGTACATACTTATCGATGTAGCTTGTGTCCTAGGACGCCTTTTGAAACAGAACATTATGTTTTTAATATTTAGGTACAATTAAAGACAAGACACTCTGATTGCCTTTTATTTCTTCGACTGTAAACATTTCTTCATGTCATCAGTTAAAACTTTAGTAATTTTTTTATGGTAAAAATATTTTTCATAAGTACAATAAGCTACAAATAAGTTTTATAAAAAACTAAATGATACCCGCGATTTCGTCCGCGTGAATTGGGGTATTTGATATCCGCGGTAACTCCTTAATTTTCCGGGATAGGTAAGTATAAGGCCTATGCCCTCCTCCGGGACACAACCAATGTCTGTACTAAATTTCGTCAAAATCGGTTGAAAATATGGGCCGTTAAAGCGCAGCAGACAGACATACCTACTTTTGCATTTATTATATTAGCACAGAATAGGTAGATAATAGTTCATATTAGTATGAATTAGCAAACCGAGTTTTGCAGCAATAGGTAACTATTGCCGTTGCCAGATTTGACCATTTAGCTGTTAATGTGTTTTTAGCCGAAACAAAGTCGAGCATCTCATTTTCGACGCGGACTGTGCCGCTGGGATTTTAGTAGGTATTCTGGAGTGAGTTCCACATACCTACACGGTTAGTTTCCGGGATGCGTAAAAGCATTAAAAAAACGGCCAAGTGCGAGTCGGACTCGCGCACCGAGGGTTCCGTACAAACCTGTAGTAAGTTTTAAATTAAATGTTTTTTTTAAAATATTTGAGTTGATTGAATGAAAGGTAAATTGCGATTTACGATTAATGACGTATTAAAAAAAAACTACTTACTTGATCTCGTTCAAACCAATTTTCGGTGGTAGTTTGCATGGTAATGTACAACATATATTTTTTTTAGTTTTATCATTCTCTTATTTTAGATGTTACGGGGGGGGGGACACACATTTTACCACTTTGGAAGTGTCTCTCGCGCAAACTATTCAGTTTAGAAAAAAAATGATATTAGAAACCTTAATATCATTTTTGAAGACCTATCCATAGATGGGTTAGATGAAAAAAATTTTTTTGAGTTTCAGTTCTAAGTATGGGGAACCCCAAAATTTATTGTTTTTTTTCTATTTTTGTAAGAAAATCTTAATGCGGTTTACAGAATACATCTACTTACCAAGTTTCAACAGTATAGCTCTTAGAGTTTCGGAAAAAAGTGGCTGTGACATACGGACGGACAGACAGACAGACAGACAGACATGACGAATCTATAAGGGTTCCGTTTTTGCCAAATTTGGCTACGGAACCCTAAAAAGGGGGTCTGCCAACGCTGTGCTTTCCAGTGCGAGGCCGCCATTCATAATCATAATCATAATATTTATTTGCTGATTGTAGGTAGGAAGTTCTTACAATAAAGACATAGCATCGAGCCACAATCTACCAATCACATGGTGTGCAAATTATCATTATTAATATGTATTATATCACAATTATTAATATGTACTTAATAAATTCAAGAAAGTCATACAATTTACCACTATAATCTATCTACATCTACATATAACAATCATTATTATAGAAACTATCATTAGAATTTAAGTCAGAATATAAAGATATCATTATTATTTAAAATTATTGTCCAAATAGGTAAATAGTAAAATGATGTCACTTAAATTATACTTAGTCAAGTTCAATCAATTCCAGCACTTTAGGCATATTTCCTGTGTATATTTATACCTATTTACTTACTTAATATGTACATTGTACAGTCCCACAAACTTATCCGACCCGGTGACGGCGTCGCTGGTATCTATGAAAAATATTATAAAAACAAAAACTAAACAGACATAAAAAACCGGCCAAGTGCGAGTCGGACTCGCGCACCGAGGGTTCCGTACTCAAGAAGTAGGTATAATTACCTTTGTTAATGAACCGCAAAACTAACTTTGTTTGTAGAGGTTTACTGTTAATATCAAAAAATTACGTTTGTTGTATGGGAGCCCCCCTTTAATATTTACTTTATTGATATTTAATTATTTATTTTGAAAGGTAATATACAAGTTAATATTCTGTGAAAATTTGAACCGTCTACCTGTTACCGTTTTTAATATTGAGCAAAAAAATACGAAAAAAACACGTTTATTGTATGGGGACCCCCCTTAATATATATATTTTTTTAATTTTTAGTATTTGTTGTTATAGCGGCAACGGAAATACATCATTTGTGAAAATTTCAGCTTTCTAGCTATCACGGTCTATGAGATACAGCCTTGAGACAGACAGACAGACAGACAGACAGACAGACAGCGGAGTCTTAGTAATAGGGTCCCGTTTTTACCCTTTGGGTACGGAGCCCTAAAAATTAGTTCCAGTTTTGGCCACCGGGACAGATAAGTTTGTGGGACTATAAATGTTTGTGGGACTGTAATCGAATTAATTTTTTTTTAATGTCGTCGAGTGTACAACCAGTTGTAAAATTCTCATAGCTTCTTTGAAAGGTTTTTAAACGTAGATCAACGTCAGTCAAATACCTAGCTGATTATAAAGGTTCCAACCTTTTGCCTTATATGACTTGTAATTAGCTTTCATTGAGTTTTTCTTTAACTAGATGATGCCCGCGACGTCGTCCGTGTGGATTAAGGTTTTTAGGGTTCCGTAGCCAAATTTGGCAAAAACGGACCCTTATAGATTCGTCATGTCTGTCTGTCTGTCCGTCCGTAAGTCACAGCCACTTTTTTCCGAAACTATTAGAACTATACTGTTGAAACTTGGTAAGTAGATGTATTCTGTGAACTGCATTAAGATTTTCTTACAAAAATGGAAAAAAAACAATAAATTTTGGGGGTTCCCCATACTTAGAACTAAAACTCAAAAATTTTTTTTTCATCTAACCCATATGTGTGGGGTATCTATGGATAGGTCTTCAAAAATGATATTGAGGTTTGTACTATCATTTTTTTCTAAACTGAATAGTTTGCGCGAGAGACACTTCCAAAGTGGTAAAATGTGTGTCCCCCCCTGTAACTTCTAAAATAAGAGAATGATAAAACTATAAAAAATATATGATGTACATAACCATGCAAATTTCCACCGAAAATTGGTTTGAACGAGATCTAGTAAGTAGTTTTTTTTAATACGTCATAAATCGTAAACCGCAATTTACCTTTCATTCAATCAACTCAAATATTTAAAATAAAAATATTTTTAATAATTTAAAACTTACTACAGGTTTGTACGGAACCCTCGGTGCGCGAGTCCGACTCGCACTTGGCCGGTTTTTTGATTTCCGCGAGAACTGTTTAATTTTCCGGGATAAAAAGTAGCCGTCTTTTCCCAGGATGCAACCTATCTCTGTTCCAAATTTCGTCATAAAGCGTAACATTTATAATGTTAATATGAATGTATGTAGAGTAACTTACTTCTAATTATTTACTTACCTTTTAAATATCTTTACTAATTAATTATTGGCATCAACACTTTTCGTAAGTATTCCTGACATTCAAAAGTGTATCTACACTATAAACTTTTGATAAATTGCTTTTGACTTATACTATAGGACATAGGTAGGTACTAAGGATACGTCTTAGACTGCTTTCGGTCGGCGGGTGAAGTATATTGTTTTATAATAGTCTAAGATCCCGATATACGACGACATTCACCGAGCTGGTTAATGGATGAAACCTACTTTTTATTTTTATTCAATAATAGATAAATACGCCTAAAATAGGTTAGGTAAATATTATAAATGCGAAAGTTTGGATGGATGGATGTATGGATGGATGTTTGTTACTCAATCACGCCCGAACGGCTGAACGGATCTGGATGAAATTTGGCACAGAGGTAGATTGGCACAGAGGTAGATTATAGTCTGGAATAACACATAGGCTACTTTTTATCCCGGAAAACTAAGGAGTTCCCGCGGGAACCAAATAACCTCTATCCACGCGGACGTAGTCGCAGGCATCAGCTAGTTTTTAAATTAATTAATTTTAATTGGACTATGGTAACTTACCAACTTACCATAGTCCTTAGGTAACTTAACGGATCGAAACCGCTTGAGTAATATATCAAAATATAGGTAATTTTATAACAAACGCTATGGTATAAGCATTGCCTACAATAAACTTTTCAAAAAAAAAAAATTAAAATTAATTAATTTAAAAATAGTCTGGGCCGGATTTTGATAGGCAACCTATTTTAGAAAGAAAGAAAGAAAAATCATTTATTCACCTTGTGCCTCGTACATAAAATCAAACTTTATAATTAGGCTATGGCTTTTGCACCCACATGGCACAAGATGAAAAGGCCCCGACTCAGCATTAATGCTGCAGGTTTTGAAAACAAAACCTGAGCGCTGGTATTCTGCCGGAACCCAAACGAGTGACACGCACGAGCTCGACAGTCTTCGCAGCCGTCTTCAGTAACGGGATAAGTGTGCTAAAATGGAGTAAAATAAAATATGTAATTTGCGCAATGAGTGCACTTAGTGTGTAAAACTAAATATTAGAGATATAGCGATTTAAAGATAAAATTAAAAATAAAATAAAATAAAATAGATTAATATGTATAATAAAATATAATAGGCATATTATGTGAGTACATAATGCAGCTTCAAACCACCAAGCTAAATAACCTGAACCTAGTTGAAGTTTGTTGTTTTTGATCGTCTAAAAGTTTCTTTTTTAATGTGCTCTTAAACGCGGGAACTGAGCTTAGATTCCTCAGCGGAGGAGGAATATTATTCCAGCATTTAGTAGCCAGATATAGAAAACTTCCACGAAAAGCTGCTGATTTATGGCGTGGCCAAGTCAGCCTATTTAGTGGCCCTCGAGCATTAAAAGCTGGCGTATGCCAAGATAACCTATTATAAAGATAATCTGGCGTTTTGTTCTTAATACCAAACAAAAGTGTGCTGAAATGCAGTTTAATACGCGACTTCATATTGAGTATATTAGCCATCGATATTAGCATCATTTAAATAGGGAGTCACATGGGTACGGGGAGGAATATAGTAGCAGAATCTAGCACACGCGTTCTGGACTCTTTGAATAAGTCGCATGGAACGTTGGATTTTAGGCGTATTTATTTATTATTGAATAAAAATAAAAGTAGGTTTCATCCATTATTCAGCTCGGTGAATGTCGTCGTATATCGGGATCTTAGGCTACAAACTTATCTGACCCGGTGGCCAAAATTTGAACTAATTTTTATGCCTGTTTAGTTTTTTTTTTCATATATAAAAATGAACCCCTATTTCCCTTGGTCACGGCATCGCGCGTGAACGGCTGGACCAATTTCGCTAATTCTTTTTTTGTTGTATAGGTGAGGACCTGGAGAGTGACAAAGGCTACTTTTTATCCCGGAAAATTAAGGAGTTCTCGCGGGAATAACAGAAAACTTAAACCACGCGGACGAAGTCGCGGGCATCAGCTAGTTTTTCATACAGGTATAGTGTAAACTAGCGACGCTGTACTGGGTCAGACAAGTTTGTTGGACTGTAGACATGTAGCGTTCCGCAGCTATGTTTTCGGTGACCAATGACCATACTAGCGTAAGGGCTAAATTGTAGTGGATAAAAAACACTCAAAACTAATCCGGAGTTAAGAAGTTGGTGAGCTTTTACCCCCGTGCCCTGGAGATCACGTAAAGCCATCGGTCCTGAACCTGATTTCTCTCCGGTCGTCCCTTTTCCGTCCCTTCGGGCTATGAGAGTAAGGGAACAGCAAATTCAACTGAGTATGCGCACATGTTTCGAATTCCGATTGGGAGGGCATAAAACTATTGTTGTTTGATTACTACACCTGAAGGGAAAAGAACCAGAAGGAAAAGGAACAAGGAATTCGGAACAATTTGGTATAACTGGTGTGGTTTGCTGATAAATAGTGGTAATAAAACAAGGAAATCTTTAATTAGCAGTAACGCTCCGATAATGCGAAATAACTAATTCAATCTATCTATATTTATACTTATAATAAAACTGTAACAGGTCCAATTCTGTACATTGAAGATATTTTGAAAATTTTTTTTGGAGGGCACTCATTATTCGATACTGAAGCCAAAGCTGTAATTTTTTACATTTTTGTCTGTCTGTCTGTATGTCTGTCTGTATCTTGGCCGCGCATCACGCCGAAACTACTGAATGAATTTAAACGAAACTTGGCACGATTTGAGCCCATACTACAAGGTAGGACATAGGATACTTTTTATCCCGAAATTCTACCCACGAAGGGGTGAAATAGGGCTTGAAAGTTTGTATGAAAGTCCTTAATTTCTCAAGTTATAGCCATGAAACTTGATGTATGAGCTGCGGGTTGAAAATGAAAACATATGTGTTTCACAGTTTTTCAAAATTCCACCCCCGAAGGGGTGAAATAGGGGTTGAGAGTTTGTATGAAAATCCTTGATTTATCGAGTTATAGCCATGAAACAGCATTTGGGCTTTCGTTAAAATATGAAGAAGTACGTGTTTCACCATTATAGGGGGATTATACCGTGGGATAGTAATATAGGCTACTTTTTATCCCGGAAAATAAAGGAGTGCCTGTGGGAATTGAAAAAAACTTATGCCACGCGAATGAGTGATGCTCAATCACACCAGAACGGTTGAACGGATTTTGATGAACTTTGGCAACAAGATAGATTACAGTCTGGAATAACACAAAGGCTACTTATTATACCGGAAAATGGAGGTTTTTCGGTTCCCGCGGGAACTCCTTAATTTTCCGGGATAAAAAGTAGCCTATGTGTTATTCCAGACTATAATCTATCTCTGTGCCAAATTTCATCCTGATCCGTTCAGCCGTTGGGGTGTGATTGAGTAACAGACATCCATATCCATACATCCATACATCCATCTGAACTTTCGCATTTATAATATTTATATTTGATGGAGTTAAAAAAACTTATTCCACGCAGACGAAGTCGCGGGCATCAGCTGTATATCTATACTTATATTATCTATCTATCCTTATGTCTAACTATCTATCTATATCTATATCTATACTTATAATAAAACTGTAACTGCAAAATTTCTGTATATTTTATATATATTCTGAAAATTTTAATCGGGGTATGCTTTACCTACTATCGATACTGAGCCCAAAACAGATTTTTATTTAATTTTTGTCTGTCTGTCTGTCTGTATGGCTGCGCATCACGCGAAATCTAATGAACGGATTTAAATGAAATTTCGTATAGCGGTAGCTGATACTCCGGGTCAATGTATAGGATAGTTTTTATCCCGATAGAAAATAAGGTTCCTCCAGGATAGGGGATTTTTGTTGATAACTCAGTCAAATCTGAACTGATTTGAATAAATCTTTCTTTATTAGAAGGTATGTATCATCAGGTAAATTTTGCCCAATTTTGGTGAAGATTTGATAAATATTATCAGAGATAGAGGACAAAACTCCTCAACAGAGAACAGCAATTCACTTGATTAGGACTTAATAATATCTTTTTGGTGGCGTTTGAGGTAACAAAATTAATTATTAAAAATTGCAACCAAAAGAAAATCTGTCAACAGCCTGACGGCTGACATAATTTACTGTTTACATTGGTATTTCCTTAATATTTCGATGCCATATTATGTTTGCCTGTGTATTAAAAATTATGCCAAACAGTGTTTTTCTTCTGAGGAACTAATTATTTTAGTTTATGGTGAAACAGAGAATTTGACAGTTCGAGAGAGTTCTTGGTTCTGTGAGCGCGCTATACTAACCACTCGAAAGTCGAAACGATCAAGCTGCTGCAGTAAACAACACCATATTGATGCGTGTTGATGGGGACAATGTGCAGTATAGCTCCATCAATCGGGCTGCAGATCAAGACGGTCACGGATTACCCCATACAATTTTTGAATTCGTTATCTGCCGCCGGGCTTCCATCGCACACATGGAATTTAAAAGTTGGAGTGCATATAATTCTGCTGAGAAACCTAAGCCCACGCTGAACAGAAGACACGAGAAACAGACGCTGCGCACTGCGGGCGTAGACCTCACCACCAGCTGCTTTAGCCCGCGATTCGGCTCCTGTTTTAATGTTATAGTGGGGAGCAAGGCCTATTGTATTTAAAATTTTCGTAGTTAATTATTTTATTAACGCCACTGCAAGCGCAAGAATAACGATCGCGGACGAAGTCGCAGGTACAGCTTGACTTGATCTTTTAATATTATAAATGCGAAAGTGTGTCTGTCTTTTCATGCCTCCAACCACTATATATTTTGTCTCTATTTTTTAACGTTCGGCACAGATTTAGCTTTCGACGTTAGTTGCGACAGGCATAGCATAGGTAACCTATATATAGGTTATAAATTTCCGGAATAACAATTGAAGAATTGAATTGAATTAGATGAAATTAAACCTCGTACCTAATTAAAATGAATTTAAGTTCATTAAATAAGAAATTGTGTATGTATAGTTAAGTAAACATGAGCATCTGCTTTGTATCAAAAATTTTGTTATTGTGTTTATAATGTGCATATCGGTTAGCAGTTATCTTTAGCATCAACTAGCGAATGCCCGCGACTTCGTCCGCGTGGTTTGAGGTTTTTTGGTTCCCGCGGGAACTCTTTAATTTTCCGGGATAAAAAGTAGCCTATGTGCTATTCCAGACTATAATCTATCCCTATGCCAAATTTCAGCCAGATCCGTTCAGACGTTGGGGCGTGATTGAGTAACAAACATCCATACATCCATACATCCATCCAGACATCCATCCAAACTTTCGCATAATATATATTTACTAGCTGATGCCCGCGACTTCGTACGCGTGGATCGAGGATTTGTGGTTCCCGCGGGAACTCTTTCATTTTCCGGGATTAAAAGTAGCCTATGTGCTATTCCAGACTATAATCTATCCCTATGCCAAATTTCAGCCAGATCCGTTCAGACGTTGTGGCGTGATTGAGTAACAAACATCCATACATCCATACATCCATCCAGACATCCATCCAAACTTTCGCATAATATATATTTACTAGCTGATGCCCGCGACTTCGTACGCGTGGATCGAGGATTTGTGGTTCCCGCGGGAACTCTTTCATTTTCCGGGATTAAAAGTAGCCTATGTGCTATTCCAGACTATAATCTATCTCTGTGCCAAATTTCAGCCAGATCCGTTAAGCTGTTGGGGCGTGATTGAGTAACAAACATCCATACATCCATCCATCCAAACTTTCGCATTTATAATATTAGTAAGATTTCGCATAATAATATTTATTTGATTATTTGATTTGGTTGATAAACTTCAAGTATTCATAAATCTCAACTCATTTCTTAATTTCTTAATTTCTTAGTGTAAAATATGTTAATAGTGTTAATACGGATATGCACCATCCTACTAATCTTCCTTCTTACTATCTTCCTAATATTATAAATGCAAAAGTGTGTTTGTTGGTTTGTAAATTTTTTGGTTTGTCCCTTAATCACGTCGCAACAGAATAACGGATTGACTTGATTTTTTGCATGGGCATGGTTGAGAACCTAGAGAGTGACATAGGCTACTTTTTATCCCGGAAAATCAAAGAGTTCCCGAGGGATTTCAAAAACTAAATACACGCGGGCGAAGTCGCGGGCATCAGCTAGTAATAATATAAAATGCAATAGGAAATAAGTCAGTTGATCATAACCTGACGTTAGTACCATACGTTAGTACCTTACGTTAGTACCTTACGTAAGTACCTTACGTATGCACCTTGCGTAAGTACCTTACGTAAGTACCTCACGTAAGTACCCTACTTAATCACATTACGTAAGTAACTTACGTTAGTAACTTACGTCAGTAACTTATGTTGGTATCTTACGTTAGTAACTTACGTCAGTAACTTATGTTGGTATCTTACGTTAGTAACTTACGTAAGCACATTACGTAAGTACCTTGCGTAAGTACCTTAAGTTAGTAAGGTACTAACGTAAGGTATTAACGTAAGATACTTACGTAAGGTACTTACGCAAGTATCTTACGTTAGTAACTTACGTTAGTACGTTACGTTTTTTACATTTAAAGGCCCTTTTAGATTCTTAGTGGGTCTCTGTGTGTGAGTGTTTATGTTTTCTTATGAGAATTATTTTTACGTCTGTCGGACGCTTGCCACGCTGGCGCTTCCACTGTGCTCGCTAGCATAGCAGTTTACTTCAGAACAGATAGAAGGAGAGCAAGTAAGTAGACAGTGGGCCACACGGTCCACTACGCGGTCCGCTTCAGCGGGCCGCGCATCCACGCGCCATACTAGTTTACTTATATACCTACAGTTTTGTACGGAACCCTCAGTGCGCGAGTCCGACTCGCACTTGGCCGGATTTTTTTGTTGGATATTTTTGTATAAGTCAACCATACCATACCATACTACAACCCTGTCAAGTTCCAACGACTGAAGATTTAATGCGGGGGTCTCCATGCAACAAACCGCCCCATTGCCTAGAGCACGACTATACTGCGTAGTAAGGGAATAGAGAATTCAACTGAGTTTGCCCACTTTCAATTTCGATTGGGAGCGCAATAATACTATTGTTATTTGATTATTACATCTAAAGGAATAACAGGAAAAGAAACTTGAAACAATTTGATAACACTCTGTGGTTTGCTGATAAATAGTGGTAATAAAACAAGGAAATCTTTAATTAGCAGTAACGCTCCGATAATGCGAAATAACTAATTCAATAATATTATAAAATACAATAGGAAATAAGTCAGTTGGTCATATTCCTCAGTGGGTACCTGACTATTTGTGAATATCATGTTTTCCATAAAGCGTTTAGTTTTGTTGTTGACATTTTATGGCGTGATAGGTAAGAATTCTTAGCGTTCTCCTAAAGCTAGGCATTGAAGGGAGGTAAAGCGATCCTGAGGCCCCATTTTAAATTTCATGATGAATAGGTAGATGTTTGGTTTTTTCAGAAAGCAAGCGGTTCCGTTCAGACTACTCATATCACGCGGATGTGGACGGATGGCTGAAGTTCCACAGTGTGCCTGGGACGTGGCACGACGCACGAAGCAGGTGCTACATGGAAGGTCGTAACTAGTTCAATTTATTTCTTTTTTACCTTACTACAAGTTAGCGACAGCAAGGTGCTACAATGGCGGCCTCTCACCGGATAGCGCAGCGTTGGACGGCCCCACACTAGACAGACAATCTGAAGCAAAGCTGGGAGCCGCTGGAAGCGAGCTGCACAAGACCTTTTTCTGTGGAGATCTATGCAGGAGACCTTCGTCCAACAGTGGACTTCTACTGGTTGAGACGACGACGAAAAGTTAGCCCTTGACTGCGATTTCACCAGGTGATGATGCGGGCTAACCTATCAGGCGTGTTACAGTTTTACGTGTGGCGATTTCCGCACATGCTAATAGATGACGCTACTGGTAAGCGAAGAGAAACCGAAACCAAGCGGTCTGAATCTCGATATCGAAGTGTTTACTACAGAACAATATTAAATACAATTTCCCAGGTTCAGTGGTTGGACCAGCAGTTCGCGGGTATGACACTAGCTTAGGTTCATTGCTATTTACATATTTACAAACGTGACAAGAAAAGAAATAAGGTAAGACACACGTTAAAGAATAAGACACACGTTATATAATTATGAACAGTTTAAATTAACAATAAGCGGGTCGCATGCTTTCACAGTTGTATAATATCTATTTATTTACACACATTCTATTTGTGTTAGAGTCGAAGCAGGGTTGTATCTGACACACTCAACTCTAGTGCCTTCCAAACTGTATCTACGGCTTCTGTGTTTACAGAACCTGCATATAAGCCTGTATATTATCATGATCAGACATACGTTAGTAATTATAATGAAGAAGCTTGTATATACCCATTTTATACTTGATCTATGAAATAGTATATCTAGGGCTGTCTCTGGATTCATTATGAATCGGGTTTAACCAATTTAACCCTTAATCTACCTTGTACGATATTATATAGAACTGTGAAATTACTTGGCCCAATTAATCCAATAGTGTACATTACCAAATATGCCGACGCGCCACGCAGCTTCACTTTCACTATTACAATTTTATTTCTAAGATGCAAATTTTCTCTATACTGCTAGTTAGATATAAAACCCTTACAGAAATCGGAACTTAATTACTTGACTCTACAATTGATATTTAATCACTCCTTTACTTTGAGACTTGGAAGTGAGATAGAATAACACTATTTATTATATCAAACGCGGAGATTACTTATGTTAAAACGACCTCGGGAGTCGGAGGCTGGAGTCTGAGTCCCGTCGTCATCGCACCAACGGGACACCTTCCACCACCCCATACTGAAAAATGCAAAATTCCGCCACAGTAATCCGTTCAATGTCATTCATTGGTCAAGGACCAAAGCTCGATGAAATTAAGCCAATGAGCTGTCAGATAAGTCTGCCACGCCCTTCTCTGATAGTTTTTCGCGCCAACTCAGTATGTCTTTCAAGACGCTGGTTTTTTGTTTGTGCGCACTTCCAACATCTTAACATCTGCTAAGCATTTCAACCTAGACATTTCTACGAAGGGTGTAAGAAAAAAATAAAAGACCCTGATTTTATGGTTCTCGCCTTTCGAAAGTGGCTTGTCCAAAATCTTTATCTTTGTTTCAACGTAATAATTTAGAAAGCGTTTCGAGTTTAATTTGCGTGAATTCTATAGTTTATTGCTTAGAAAAAAATATACCCTTAGCCTGTTTACGAATTTTAAAAGCTCTTGTATTCCTAACAAAAAAATAACTCTTGTTTTAAAATTCTGACGAAATTTTATGAGCGTTGAGATGTTTATTTTAAGTTTCAAAAAAAAATTAATGGAATGGTTAGGGTGACCATCTCAATGGGTGATAGAATGTTTGTGCGTAACATGATTTTTAGCCAATGTGCCGCAGCATAGGTCGTGAAGCTATGCTTTTACAAGTAACATGGGTTGTGAATCCATGAAACTGTGAAGTGTCGAGGCTGAACAAGCGTAGTGCAAAATGTAGTAAGATATCAGGCGCAACGTATCCAATAATCCAACCTTCGGCAATAATAAACAGCGTCCTTCCAACCATGGTAAGTTATCGTTCGAGCATAGCGAACGTCGTACGTAATTTAGATAAGTAGATCGCAAGGTAAAGTCAGACGTTTTGCGGAACGTAGGAGTATACTCGAACTGCACTGCGCTCAGGAACAAGCTTTCTGATTCAACAACAAACCAATCCCGTCTGAACGTCCAACTAGGTAGACATCCAGACAGAACCAGCCGTGCTGTGGCATCGCTGAAGCGAGACACCGTACGCTCCATAGGCATGACCCGACCTGCGATAATAATTGGTTTAGTATTATACGTGTAAATATGTTGTAGTTATGATATGTATATAAATCCACCAAAGGCAGATAAGATTTCGTCGGATGCTCTCAAGCTAGGTCCGCTAAGGGTCCTCACATTAGACAGCATCCAACAACACAGTGCGTTCAAAACGATCTATTGCAAATAAATATACACAATATATTAATATTATGTATCGCCACATCTACACCAGACACATGACCGACACGATACGACGCAACATGACGAACGAACGCGCCTCCTCCACCACCGCCATACCCACCCTTGGCGAGCGGTCGGAACGACGGGAAACTTCTCCGTAAGCTTCTAGTCTCGTAATCATATACACCCATACAATACTACCTTTCTATTATCGTTTTAATATTATTTTACTATTATTTTATTATTATAATAAATATATATATATATATATTCCTGAATAGTAAGAAGGTATGTAATAGTTACAGTGTCCACTACTTCCAGCGAGGTCGTCGAAAATGTGTCAATCCGCCCTTTAGGCCATGACTAAGTACCATAATCATTACATCATTCTCATTACAGGTGCAGTTCTAGCTTCACCTGTAAACGTAATCATGCATAATGCACTGCGTGCTGTATTGAATGAGTCGTCGAAAGAATGTGCAGGCATCTACATCGGTGTGCATTCAATCTTCTCCAAAGGATATTTCTATTCTCTGGAAGGTCAGCATTATTATCGTTCTTTTTACTTCACTCATATAAATGTTCACTCAGTGCTGCAACTGCTCGAAGCTATTACTATCTCTTTGTCTTCTTCTTCTTTGGGTGCCTCTCCGAATAACGAAGGTTGGCAGGCAGCTTCCTATATTCCTGAATATTCTTTGCGAGGCGAAACAGTTTGTCGGGGCTTGCGATTCCCGTCCACTTCTGGATGATGCGTAATCAAGATTTCTCTCTACCATTAACTCTTTCGTCCAATAGTGGATTCTCGGTTGACACGACGATGACGTTTTAATTTGACTTTGCTCTATTTTAAATTATTATTAATTTTATTTCAGGAGTATCTTTGTCCAAAATGCCAGTGCAGTGGCTGCCAGGGGAGCCTGACAACTTTGACAACAACGAGGATTGTATCGTTTACGTTGACGGCGGAGTAGCCGATATGAACTGCTCTGAAGTCTTCCCATTCGTGTGTTACAAGAAGCACATTGAGAACATGACTGTTATGCCGTGCGGAATTAATGACAAAGGTAAACATTCCGACAGACCGAGATACCCTTTCTTCTTTTCGGCATTTATCTTTTTCAAGGGCGCCTGATGGAGGCCGGAGGAGGTCTGATGCGGTTGTAAGTGCTGAAGTCTTGTTCTGGGTTATTTATTTCCGTTACAAGTAAGCCCTTGACGGCGATCTCACCTGGTGTTAAGCGATGACGCAGTCTAAGAAGGCAAGCGCTCTCTGTTATGGGTGTGTCAGTTATATTAAACCTACACCCTTTAATGGTTTCTTTTATACATACGTGAACAAACTCAGCACACTCAGATAAGCCAACCTTACAACGAGAGGTAAAATAGAGAGGACTTTAGTCAAGTGTTATACCTATTTGTTCTTCTTTTCAGTATACGAGCATAAGGCGCACATTGGTAGCTGCTACAAGTTTCATAACACATCTCAAACGTGGCGAGATGCTTTCAAGATCTGCTCAGCGGAGGGAGGCTACCTCGCCATCATCAACAGCAGGGAGGAGGCTGATGTGCTGAAGGAGATTTACAGTCGTTACAATCCAAATGTAACTGATATCACATACATTGGTTTCATGGATTGGAACAAAGATGGCGTGTGGAGAACTGTTCACGGTAAGTAAATTTCAGACTTTTTGAATTGTCAGAAATGGCTTTTGACAATTTCGGCGTCCGCTGGCTCAGTAAGGATTCTAATAAATGGTTGTATTCTAGGACAAACTTTAGCGGAAGCAGGATACGCAGACTGGGAGAAAGGTCAACCGGACAACGCAAGACCAGGGGAATACTGCGGGGCGATATTCCCTAATGCTAAGTTAGACGACTACTGGTGCGACCAGCCCAAGAAGTTCCTGTGCGAAAAAGACCCGGACAACTTAATGGATTAATCGCCATGATCATCAGACACGATAATTTTAAATTGCACCTGTAAAAACAAATCCTGATTCAAATTCAAATGGTCTTTTATACAATAAACTTTGGCTTTCGAATCGTCGAGTAAATCTACGACTGGTTCGGAATGCCATTCCTACTGTGAAGAGAAGAGTTATTAGTGCTACAAGTAAATTATTACACTCGAGGCGCAAAACCACAGAGTAGTATACTCGTGTGCCTTAATACCCGCAAGCGAGGTCAGTAAACGACGCCGATAGTTTATTTTTCAATTCACACCACATAACATTTTACTAATTTGTGACTAAAATTTAAACAAATTGAATTAGCATGTCGTATCCAAGTATCGTATGGAATATAAATTAGTTTTCTTATTATTAAAGACCTCCTTGGCACAGTGATGAGCGCTGTGGTCTTATGGTAGGAGGATTCGGGTTTTATTCCCGGCAGGGTTAATTGGGAAATTATAATTTCTGAATTTTTTCCGGTCTGGTCTGGCTTCGGCTGTGGTTAGTTACCACCCTTACGGCCAAGACGTACCGCCAAGCGATTTAGCGTTCCGGTACGATGCCGTGTAGAAACTGATTAAAGGTGTATACTGCCGTACCCCTAACAGGTTAGCCTGCTACCATCTTAGACTGCATCATCACTTACTACCAAATGAGATCGCAGTCAAGGGCTAACTTTTCGAATTAAAAAAAAATGCGTCGCAATACCTATTTTTTAGGGTTCCGTACCTCAAAAGGTAAAAACGGAACCCTTATAGGATCACTTTGTTGTCCGTCCGTCTATGTGTCAAGACCCTTTTCTCAGGAACGCATGGAGGTATAAAGCTGAAAAATCATATCAAATACACAGGTCTACTGTCCCTTGGAGCTGTGAAAAAATCTAACTTCTAAGCCAACGCAATCAAAAGATACAGCCGTTTATGCTGCAAATTTTCGACACTCGTAAGGGAATCAAAACCTACGGGATACTTCCCGTGAACTCAGAATCTTGAAATTTTGTACGAAGCAACGTCTTATAGCACAGATAAAGGAAAAATTGCGAAAAGCATTAATTTTTAGTTACATCATATAATAAAAATATTGTTATGCAAATTTTCGACACTCGAAAAGGAATCAAAACCTACAGGGTACTTCCCGTGAACTCAGAATCTTGAAATTTGGTATGAAGCAACGTCTTCTAGCACAAATAAAGGAAAAAGTGCGAAAAATATAAATTCTACTTACATCAAACTTATATTTTAAACTTACTACCCCTTTCCTCATGAACGCGTAGAGGTATTCAATTGAAATTCATATCAAATACTCAGGTCTATAATACCTTTATGCTGTAACAACAGTCGCTTGGAGCTGTGAAAAAAATCAAAAAAATACCATAACATTTGCTTATATACCTACAGGTTTGTACGGAACCCTCGGTGCGCGAGTCCGACTCGCACTTGGCCGGTTTTTTTTCCGACGTCGAAGGTTTCATTCTGCTGGAATAACAGATTGTATATACAGAGTCAATAAATGAATGAGCTTTTATTTAAAATCCATTATTTTGGACGTCCGTTCAGTCAGTAAAGTCTACAAAGATCGGAAAACAGGATATCTGCCTTCGCAAAACAAGCTTTACACTAACTTTTACTTATTTAGTTTTACCAGACTTTTTAGCACAAACAAAACTTATCAGTCCTGGTGACCCGGCTAGTATTTATATGAAAAATAATATTAAAAAAAATTGGCAGTCATAAGGGATTGCCGATAGAAGTGAAACCTTAAAACTAAGGCATTAAGTTTAATTACGAATGTAGTATATTTAATTAAATTTAAAACCTTATGTCTTCGAAAGTTCGTAACAACGCGAGCATGATGTGCTCAACGCGGCTAAAGAAGTTTTCACTTCAACAAAAACTAAACAGGCATAAAAATTAGTTACAATTTTGTCAGATACGTTTGTGGGACTTTAATTATGTCTACTGCTTTTTTTATTGCGTAAGAGGCACATTTATTGAAAATAATACAATAGAACTTAATGCTAGCTAGCCTAACCTAATTAAATAATCAATCAATCAATCCAATTCAATTCAATCTTAGTATTATAAATGCGAAAGTTTGGATGGATGGATGTATGGATGGATGTTTGTTACTCAATCACGCCCCAACGGCTGAATGGATCTGGATGAAATTTGGCACAGAGATAAATTATAGTCTGTAATGACACATAGGCTACTTTTTATCCCGGAAAATTAAAAAGTTCCTGCGGGAACAGAAAAACTTCAATCCACGCGGACGAAGTCGCGGGTATTAGCTAGTTACTATATAAATCATGCCCGCGTGGAATGATGGCAAGAATGCTGGCTGCATTTCCGCGCTGGACAGCCAGGCGGATCCTTTTCTATATCTGTTAAGTTATGATGCTATCTAAGATGGAAGCGGGCTATCTCTGTTCAGGGTATGGCAATTATATTAAAATTTTTCTTCATTTGTCCCACAATTCCCTCCCCATCACATCCCTCACATCTTTACACACACACACACACATCCTCATTCCCAGGTTACATACAGTGAACAATTATAAGTTCCCACTGGAACAAAAAAAAACCTCAATCCACGCGGACAAAGTCGCGGCCATCAGCTAACAATAAATAAATATCGCAGTACGAACCTTGGACGGAGAAGTCTCCTTTAGAGAAAGTGTCGTGAATACTCGTGTTAACCCCGCTAAAGAGCTGTTTATTCTTCATGACTTCCCTCATCGCTAGGTCCATGAAGATGTTCTCAGGAGATGCTAGCACTGCCCCTTTATTGTAAACGGAAGTTTATTTTGTTTGTCTTCAAGCGCAAGCTTATCTTGTTATTAAAAAAAAACCGGGCAAGTGCGAGTCGGACTCGCGCACGAAGGGTTCCGTACCATTATTAATAAATAATTACCTTTGTTAATGAACCGCAAGACTAACTTTGTTTGTAGAGGTTTATTGTTAATATCAAAAAAACTATGCTAGTTAGAGCATTGGCTATAGTTTTCCTGTAAAATATACGTAAATTCCTATTGACCATAATTATTTCAAATTTTTCGATTGGTAAACTCCGGAGATAAGGGGGGGGGGGGGGGGGGAACGGTATTTTTTTAGACATTTTCCCCGATAAATCAAAAACTATCATAACAAAAAATAATTAAAAATCTGTTTTAGAATGTACAAAGTAAACCCTTTCATATGATACCCCACACAGTACAGTTATCTCACTTTTAAATTTCAACCCTCAGATTTTCCCCCCTTTTTAAATAAGAACAAAAATAATTTCCAATTTTTTTTAATTCCAGTGTCTTTGGGCCACTAATATACACAATTATTCCAAATTTCATGTCGATAGCTTCGGTAGTTACTGAAATAATCGAGTGTGACGGACGGACAGACGGACAGACAGACGGAGAAAGTCGCACCATAAGGGTTCCATTTTACCATTTTGGTACGGAACCCTAAAAATGCCATTAGGTAAGCTCTAATTTTTCTACTTTCTTAGGATCCCGTAGCAAAGTAAAAAACCCCTTCAGAATGATCATCATCATCAACCACCGCTGAGCACAACTGTTCGTCTTAGGATGAGATCGAACGGTTTATGTATATATTTGTTTGTATGTTTATATTATTACACCACCCGTAGGTTAATCTCCACAACTTCTATAATAATCCTAAAGTTGCCTGGCAGAGATCGCTACTGAGCGATAAGGCCGCCTTTTGTATTCTACCTCCTTCTTAATATTTCCTATTTGTGTTCATAATATATTTGTGTTGTGGTGTACAAATAAAGAGTATATTTTACTCTTTATTTAAACCAATTAATTTTGATTTTAGGTTAATGCAAATTGACAGACTTCATACACAATTGTAACTATATTAGATCAACTTTCAGCCATGCTGGTTGCTTTACATGCTTTACGATGTTTTTCTTCAACGTTAGAACTTGACAACACAGATGCGTGCGAAAATGCTTGAATTTTTTGACACTACGGAATTTATGAATTCAGGGAGTGTATACCTCTGCGAGCAATATCATATTATGTGAATATCTCTTTTCAAATAATAATTATATGTGAAGCTGTCACCTAGTAATAAAATATTTATGTTTACAGCTTTTGGAAAAAACTAATAGCCATCAAAGGTTTTAGCTATCAGTATAGCTATTAACTACAGAACCCTACATTACGCTTGTTCTGACACACCCTTGATTTATTGTGTTAAGTTGGTATAACTCTTAGCAGGAAAAGTAACTAAGGTCTTCACCTTTGCGCGTTAGAATCATATAAGTTGGAATTTCCTCATAACCCACGTCGTATAACTTTTCCTTCCACGTCCGAGGCAAAGTTATTCGGTTAATCATCCAATAAATAACACACAATATACAGAATTTCTCTAAACTATAATGGGTTGTAAGAGAAAAATATTGTGCCAGTACATGTACTTACATGCGGAATATTGTGACTGCGTATGCGGGTAGCCCGCCAACCCGCATTGGAGCAGCGTGGTGGGTCTAAGCTCTAATTCCCTCTCCTATGAGAGTGGAGGCCTGTGCCCAGCAGAGATGACCTTAATAGGCTGTAGTGGTGGTGGTGGTGGATATGGAGGTAATATTGTGTAATTAGCGTAGGTAAACTGGTCAAAAAGGAGGTCTTTATTCACGTTCATCAGAACGTGACGGACGACGGACCTGGGTTCCTTCCCTCCATGTTTTTCATTGTGTCGGGTCCCGGTTAATAACACTAACATGATAATAGTCGCTAAAGTAATGATTAGAAATTACACTCTCATACGAGAGAGGGAAATAGAGCCAATTTCCTAACTCCGGGCTAGTACCGAGAAATTATAGTCAGAAAACCTCAATACTCAATTATGGCCCGATCCGGGACTCGAACCCGGGACCTCGTCGGCCGCAGTCGAACATGCCAACCACTAGAGCAACGAGGCGGTTTTACGCACTTAGCCTAGGGTATCCCTCCTTCGAGCTGGCAGTTGGCACCGCAGCCTGGCGTCGTGCCACGTGGCCGGCACGCGGTGCGGTTTGAACCATCCGTCCACTTCGCAGTCGTACGTGTAGTCGAATCTGTACTGTTTGCACTCTGCAAATAATAAATAATCCATACTAATATTATAAATGCGAAAGTGTGTCTATCTGTCTGTCTGCTACGCGTTCACGGTTCATCCGTTCAACCGATTTTAATGAAAGGGGTTGTTTCGTCTTGGGCCAGGTACTTGTACAGTATTCCAAAAAATAGTATAAAATCATAGAAAACAAAATAAAATAAGCTTTTTTGCAGTTTTACAGAGATTAAGAGGTACAAAAATAAAATGTTTAATTAGGTGCATTTGTAGAATAGCAACTCTCGCAGCGCATCCATCTTTTTTGCTGTGTATGTTTGTACTGACGTTACATGTCATTTTTATTCCAAACATCGAGACAACCTAAACGAGAATACATAAACCTATCTCATTACTATTTATTCCGTCAACTTGTAAAATAAAATCTTTTGATCCACTCGCTGACTGCTGTTGGATATTTTAAAGTTATTTCTCATTTCTCACGTTATTTTATGTCAAATGTCATCATGACACGTGTAATATACGTCAATGTCAAAATGGACGCATGTTGTTTCAACCCAACCAATCCAACCTTAAAAACTGAAAGCTATAATTTTTTTAATTATTCAATAGAAAAGCACAATAATTTAATTATCTTTTGTAATAAAAACTATTAAAAAAATATTTTGTAAAAACAAATTTGCTTACTACTAATAAGTCTTGAACTCTGCTTAAAATTATTATTACTCCTCGTAATTATCATCGGAGTTACAATTTAAACATATAAAAAGATAATTTGATTCCCTTAATACAAGTCCCATGCGCCCATTGATTGCAAGACCTGCATTTAAACCAATCTCCTCCCGAACTATCATCCGAATAAGATCCGCCACAGACCAAACAAAAGCATTCTTCTGCTTCACTTTCGCTATCTTGTAATACTTTCTTCTTAGCTTTGTTTTCTTGTGTGCTAATCTTCTTACCCTTACCTTTATTCTTAACTTTACTTTCAACATTAGTTTTCTTTTTCTTGATCTCTCTTTTAATTAGCTTCCTCATCTAATTTCTGCTTTTCCGGTGTGTCGAGGCAACACGTGACCAGAGTGCTGGTATATATTTCGCTCAGCGAGTGAGCATAGCAATCCAACGCGGCAATGCTGCCAGCATTCTGGGCACGCTGCCCACTGGTAGCGGTCTTTTAGATTAGGTTTTTAGTTTTAATTTTTTGTTGTCAAATTGTAATTACAATGTTGTAATAACAGAGTACCAATAAAAAAAACCTAATTCCCCAACCTAACCACCTATCTTTAATACCCTGCTCTCTAGCTAGCTCTTCACCCATTTTGCAAACCCTCGATTTCCATATGTTTTCTCCGAATCATTTGTCAGAATGACAGTACGAAGATACAAACTTTGAAAAGGTCTTGCATAATTTCCAAATCCTAGTCAACATTCGCCATACATTTTCTATGGAAAAATAAATTCCGGCATCTTGAATTTTTTTTCCTGTTCATCAAGTAGACCTTCATGTCCTGATCATCTTTTGCCGAGAAACCACTCTTCCATCTTCTATACTCTCCGAGATAGACACCGACGAAATTTGTATGGCGGCCATCTTAAATCCGCCATTTTGAAAATTTTTTCAGCTCACTGTCAATTGGATGAAGTTTCGAATGACATTTGGTCGAGCACCCCCCACCTATCTTCAATACCCTGGCTGTGCTGTTCACCCGTCTTCGAAATCCTCAATCATTATTCATGAATTTTTCCCCTCTATACGAAATGGTCAGTGAAATAAATTTTTTTCATACAAAATTGTTCAGGAGAGGTGATCAATCAATGAATCAGCACGAGCAGCTATATATATATATATATATATTAATGTCCTACCTCCGTTAGAGTTTGATACTATTCCCGGACGGTGAGAGTGAGGAAACAGAGATTACACTTGTGTGTGCGCACACACTATATGTGCACTCTGCGTATTCATTTGCATACGTTTAGGTATGTAGGTACAATACCCTAAACGGATGAGAGTGGATACACGAATTTGAGCTCTAAGTCAATGTGTTTATGGTTTATTTTACTTTGACGCCGAACTTTGACGATTTGATGGGGAACTCTTAGACAACCGGGGGGCAGAGCGGGGGCTGCGCAGACTGCGCGGGCTGCGGGGCTATAGGGGGTTGCGCAGGCGCCGGGCGTCAGAAAAACTCGCTACCCAACACCTCTTAAAATATTATGTCCTCGCAGACATACATACCGAGTATTAAGAAAATATGTCCGCTTGTAACTATATTTATCTTACTATTCATTGGAAAATAGGTTATTATGAAAAAAATAAAATTAAATATAATACATAATATTATATAAAAATAAAATAATAGTAAAATAATATTAAAACGATAATAGAATGATAGTGTGTATTATCGTCTAATGAGGTGCGATTTGGAACTTACAAAGAAGTTTGTCGACATTTGGATCGCTAAGGAAGATGATAAGTCGAGGCATCGACTAACGCGGTTAACACATGTTCTCGATTGTCGTGCGTCGTCGTTGGTATGTTAATTCGTTCTGGTGGAGATGTGGCGATACATAAAATATTATAACTACAACATATTTACACGTATATTACTATACCAATTATTATCGCAGGTCGGGTCAGGCGTACGGTATCTCGCTTCAGCGATGCCTCAGCACGGTTGGTTCTATCTTCTAGTTGGACGTTCAGATGGGATTGGTTTGTTGTTGAATCAGAGAGCTTGCTTTCTGAGCGCAGTGCAGTTCGAGTATACTTCTACGTTCCGCAAAACGTCTGACTTTACCTTGCGATCTACTTATCTAAATTACGTACGTCGTTCGCAATACTCAAACGATAACTGACCATGGTTGGAAGGACGCTGTTTATTATTGCCGAAGCTTGGATTATGCGTAAGTTGCGCCTGATATCTTACTACATTTTGCTAATAGGATGTGTTACCAAATTATCTCAAATTCATTATTTAAATTTCAGTGTAGGTAATAATTAAATTAACTGCAATAATATTATTGTCCTCACGACCGAATTTCGAAACGTGTCCTTAAACACAGGTGCACTCTCCATTCCGTCACTCTCATAGCCCGTAGGGATGGAAATGATTACTTAATAAACGCAGACGATGTCGCAGTCAATAGCATCATTTATAGTTAGTAATAATACTATTAGGTCCTTACATATGAAATTGCCGTTTTTTATGGGAGGAAAAGTCGATTTTTTTTTAAACATAATATATTTATTTAATCAATGTATATACCATTGCTATCTATGCACTTTTGCCATCTCATAGGTACCTAGTTCATTGATCTCTTTACTAAAAAAACCATTCGAACCGGAATCAATGAAATCTTTGAAGGCGCTTTGGACTGCCCCATCGGAGTTGAATTTTTTCCCTTGCAAGAAGTTATCCACATTTCGAAAAAAATTGTAATCTGTAGGAGCAAGGTCGGGGAAGTACGGTGGATGTCTTAGACATTCCAAATGAAGCTCCTCTAATTTGATAGCCGTCTGTTGTGCAGTGATTGGTCTAGCGTTGTCCTGAAGCAGCAGTGGCCTAGAACGATTGACCATGCATTGAATATTTTTTTAGTCAATTTTCGCTTGGGGCAGGATTTGGCTGGTTCGCCAGCTTTCAGCCATTACGATGAGCGTTTCCGATTATCGTACTGGATCCACTTTTCATCACAGGTAATAATTCGATTAAAAATGCCTTCATTATTGTGCCGGTTGAGTAATGTAACGCAGCAGTCGACGCGCGTTTGTCGGTTTGCTGCACTCAATTCATGAGGTACCCACTTTTCAAGCTTTTTCATCTTTCCAATTTGCTTCAAGTGGATTAAAACAGTTCTATCACTAACACCGCAGCCTGCAGCTTGCTCGGATGTGGTTTGCTATGTATCCGCTTCCACAATAGATTTCATTTCTTCATTATCAACTTTGGTCTCCGGCCGTGCACGGGGCTTGTTCTGCAGGTCGAAAATTCCAAAACGAAAACGTTGGAACCAAAAACGCACTGTGTTTTCTTTTGCGACACCACCGCCGTACACATCATTAATCCTTCGAGCCGTGTCTGCAGCACTGGTGCCATGATGGAACTCGTTCTCGTAAATAACGCATAATTTTAAGTTTTCCATTTTGTAAACTGAGTGACGCAAAGAAAAAACCAAAAGAGGAAAAAACAAATGAATGAGGGTTTTCAAAACACAAAAGCATGAGTAAATAGCTGTATAAATTTGAAATTGAAATTCCTAACCAAAGAGGAGATATTTGAGATCAAAGTGGCCAGAACACAAAACGGCAATTTCATATGTAAGAACCTATTATTAAAATGAACCCAGAATTATGGGACTCTATTTTTCAGATTATGCGCCGTAGACAACCTACCACTATAGCCCATTAAAGTCCCACTACTAAGCATAGTAGAGAGGGAATTAGAGCTTATATCCACCACGCTGCTTCAATGCGGTTTGGCGGGCTACAAACTTTCAAACAACCCATTTATATAAAACTAGATGATGCCCGCGACTTCGTCCGCGTGGATTAAGGTTTTTTGATTCCCGCGGGAACTCTTGAATTTTTCTGTATAAAAGGTAGCCTATGCCCTTCCCCGGGATACAACCTATGCCTGTACCAAATTTCATCAAAATCGGTTGAACAGATGGGCCGTGAAAGCGTAGCAGACAGACAGACAGATAGACAGACAGATAGACACACTTTTGCATTTATAATTTTAGTAGTATGGACTATGGATTATAGTCCCCATTAGTATAGAATTTTAGTACCCATCTAATAGTCCCACAAACATTTTTTCGCAATTCTGTAACACTAGAAATCATAATATTATGAAGTCACACTTGCGAACAAAACTCGCGCGAAAATAAATCTCTGGTTTGATACAAATTTCACGCGGTGCAGTAAGGATTATATTCGAGCGAATATTTTGTTCTCTATACGAAGTTAATTATGACGCTCACCGCATTCGCAGTGCGGATTAGGTGAAATTCGTACGCGACTTATAAATCGCGAGAATAAAATTCGCACGAATGTATTCCGCAGTGCGAACGTAGTCTCATTCACGCCTTTACCGCCTATTTCCTATAATATTAGCGAGTGCGGGAAACGAAGTTAGCCATCGCCGCCGCTGGCGTGCGCGGGGCGCCACTCTCGCGGCAATCTCATTTGCTTGCAAACGCCAGCGGGACAGAAATTTAGTCATACTCATACCACAGCCTGTTATGAGGACTTATACTTTGCACCTGACTATGTAGACATACCTAGAACTAGGATGCATCTTGTCTGTGACGTCACTGACAAGTAAGAGAACTCACAGAAAAAAATTTCGTCCCTTTTACAGATATAGTTCGCGCGCGAGTTGAATGCAGTACATTTACTCTGCATTCAACTCGCGTGCGAACTGTATATACGTTTGTTACCGGCGTATAGTCCCACCGGTGACAGCGTCGCTAGTATACATGAAAAATAATATGGGGAGGATAGACAGAGCTAATCTCAGATGGCGCCACCCTCGCTGGTAGCTGTCATGTTCATTTGCGTACTTAATTGAGGTAAATAGGCGTCCTATTTTAATTGAATCTGGGGAAAAAACCAGTGTATCTGCTCTTGCCATAATAATCGGCAGGTCTCAAGTGAGCGCTACATAACCTAGCCGATGAACTGGGTTTCCAATTTTATTGGCGCAAGGCTTTGTACCATAGTCTACTTCATTCCTCATCAGCAGGAAAACGGAATGCACAACAATTAGGCATTAAAATGAATTAATCTAAGAAAATGAAACTATCGCGTAAAAAATATCCCACCAAAAACATTTCATGTAAAACTGGTTGCCAAAGACTCACAAGTGCATAATGCTTTCACTGTTAAAAAGTTATGAGATCTCTAATTAGAGCCAAGCCCGAAGGTGAGCTCCTCTTTGTGCTGCGCATCATAACCCACGGAGTCTGTCTCAAGTTCAAAGTACATAGTTCTAAATGCTCTTTACTGTGTACCAAACTAATAATATTAAATAACATGTAAGTCTATATATAAAACTTGTCCCTAGAACCTCTACATCTTGGTAAAAAGGTATGGCTTGGCCGTTTAATATTCGTCGAACATTTCCTGACATAACATTTAAGTCATTAAGGAATAGTTAGGGCGACATATACGAAACGGCCAAGCCGTACCTTTTTACCAAGATGTAGAGGTTCTAGGGACAAGTTTTATATATAGACTTACATGTTATTTAATATTATTAGTTTGGTACACAGTAAAGAGCATTTAGAACTATGTACTTTGAACTTGAGACAGACTCCGTGGGTTATGATGCGCAGCACAAAGAGGAGCTCACCTTCGGGCTTGGCTCTAATTAGAGATCTCATAACTTTTTAACAGTGAAAGCATTATGCACTTGTGAGTCTTTGGCAACCAGTTTTACATGAAATGTTTTTGGTGGGATTTCATTTATTTTTGGCAGGCGCCCTAGATTTTTTGATTTTTTTTAGCTGAATGCTAGATGATTGATACTTGGTAAGTTTAATAAATCTGTCAACGACATGTTATCCTGAAAATTACAGCTTTCTACCATGTTCCGTACCGAAGTTAAGACTGTTCTAAAATACAAGGAAATGCTGTCAGATTTGCACCCCCTATACGAGGGGTTGGAGATGAAAAGATTCAGATTTCTTAATTTTCCTGTTGTTTATATGCAAATTCTAGCCTACATACCAAATTTCAGTCTTCTAGCACTTCAGGAAGTACCTTTTTTCAGTTGATGATCATCAGTGAGTGAGTACGAAATCGACGTATTTTAGGTAATCAATAAACTGAAACTATAAATGCTAAAAAATTGAAACTTGGTATATTCGGTAAGTCCCCCAACAACATCTTATCCTGAAAATTTCAGCTTTCTAGCGTCATTCGGACCGAAGCTATGACGGTTCGAAAATTCGACGAAACGCTTCGAGAAAAGGTAGGTAGTGCCCCGTTTCCTTTGGCTCGTCTTTGGCGGGGACACTCCCGTGTCCCCAGATAAATGGTGTTTAACAGGTAAACAACACCAGCGACGATGCGACACCTAGCGGGATAAATTGGCATTGTCCCTCCCCATTAAAAAAAAACAAAAACTAAACAGGCATAAAAATTTGTTCCCCAATTTTGGCCACCGGATCGCCGGGCGCTTGAGAGGATCTCGAATGTTTTTCGCAGTGCGAACGTAGCTTAATATTGCCGCTGCACTAAAGGTCTGAATAAATGCGTCCATCAGCGATATGTTTAGTCCGCAGAATGGCTGTGTGTCACACTGAAGTTTGACATGGATTACGATTACTTAGTAATATTTTAGAGGAACCAATTCATTTATTTATTGCATTTTTTATCCGGCGCCGGCCAAAATTGCTTTGTTGAGCACGTAATACATTCGATCCTGCGCCTGATCTGTCTCCAGCCACTTTCAAATCCATCGGAATATGAGAGTAAAGGAAAAGAGTACGACGTGGAGCGACGACTGTCTGTGGTTAGTGCTGTTGTTTTACAAGTGTGAGGTCCCGGGATCCATCCCAAGCATGGTCAGTTATTCAATTTGGGAATTTATTATTTCTCTGATCTGTTCTATCTTGGGCCGTGGCTATTAAATACCTCGGAAAGTTCGTCCCGTCAATCGATTTAGGGTCTCGTTACGAATCGTAAAAACTAAAAAGAGTATGGATTTAACATGACTGCCATACCCCTAAAAGGTTAGCTTGCCTACATTTTAGACATTTTATATAGGTATTTGTGGTGAAATTTAAAAAAGTACGAACATACTTGTGCACTACAATACCTATCTCCCGTGAAGAAGGCTAATATTCCTATGCAAATTGTCCGCCGTGGCCGGAATTCGGACGGAAGGACTTTATTACTACCTACATCTAGTAGACACATGTCGCTGCCGCGCGTTGTTTCTTGTGTCTTAGCCTTAATTCGTGTGCACAAATTTAATTATTGAGCCAAGTTACTAGTGCAAACTCAGTTTCAACGCTGGTCGTGTTCAGGGGTAGTGCAGAATACAAGGTAATATTATAAATGCGAAAGTGTGTCTGTCTGTCTGTCTGCTACATAGGGTTAGGTTGTTTTGGAACCCTGAAAATTAATGAGTTCCCGCGGAAATAAATAAAATTTATCCAAGCAGACGAAGTCGCAGGCATCATCTATTTGGCTATATTAGTGATGTTAATTTGGCGGCAAAATAACTGATAAAACGAGACTGCCCACAAGAAAAAAGTGTATTGTATTTATTGTTCATGTAGGATATAATATTGTGTTTATAATGGGTAATAATTTATGAGAGTTTATTTAATCCACCATAACTTCTAAATGCCAGAAGAGATTTGGATGTATGGGGTGTCGTCAGAATCCTTACATCTGCATCCCCTCGAGTATCACTTGCAACATTAAAAAAAAAAAACCAGCCAAGTGCGAGTCGGACTCGCGCACCGAGGGTTCCGTACTCAAGAAGTAGGTACTGAAGCAAAACAATCAGGCAAAAACCAATATGTTTATTTGACGACGAGTACGAGGTTTACTGTTAATATCAAAAAAACTATGCTAGTTAGAGCATTGGCTATAGTTTTCCTGTAAAATATACATAAATTCCTATTGACCATAATTATTTCAGATTTTTCGATTGGTAAACTCCGGAGATAAGGGGAGGGGAACGGTATTTTTTTAGACTTTTTCCCCGATAAATCAAAAACTATCATGACTAAAAATAATTAAAAATCTGTTTTAGAATGTACCAAGTAAACCCTTTCATATGATACCCCACACAATACAGTTATCTCACTTTTAAATTTCAACCCTCCGATTTTCCCCCCTTTTTAAATAAGAACAAAAATAATTTACAATTTTTTTTTAATTCCAGTGTCTTTGGGCCACTAATATACACAACTATTCCAAATTTCATGTCGATAGCTTCGGTACTTACTGAAATAATCGAGTGTGACGGACGGACAGACGGACAGACGGACAGACAGACGGAGAAAGTCGCACCTTATGGGTTCCATTTTACCATTTTGGTACGGAACCCTAAAAACCAATAATATGTTTAAATTTTATTGTTTTTAATAAGCACAAATGAAAAGTTAAATTTTGTGTGATGCGTATCCGTACATCAATTATTACTAATATTATAAATGCTAAAGTGTGTCTGTCTGTCGCTTTCACGGCCCACCTGTTCAACCGATTTTCATAAAATTTCATACAGGATAGTTTGTATCCCGGGAAATTAAGGAGTTCCCGCGGGATTGAAAAAACTTAATCCACGCGGATGAAGTCGCGGGCATCATCTAGTTGAAAAATAAAGTATCGGCGCTGTTCACTACCCTGGCTTCACTTGCAGCACGCGGGTAAGGTTTGTGCCTTGAGTGTAATTATTTTCATCATGCTGCACTTGTAGCGTTAATCATCATCATCAGCGGCGCTACAGCCCCCCCCACCCCCCCCGCGGGCCCGGGCCTGCTCCAGATGATCTCTCCAGCTGTCTCTTTACTTTTCGCTCGTTTTCCAGTTTTTAATTCCAAGCCGCTTGGCGTCTTGGTTAACTCCATCTAACCGACGGAGTTTTGCCCGACCAATGCTTCTACGTCCATCTGGGTGCGACAACATTAGTTTAGTGGTTTAATTGAATAAAAAACATTTGAATTTAAATCGGGATTTGTTTTATAGGTGTAATATAAAGTGATGACGTCTGATTAATTCTGCAAGCTGTCCGGGTCCTTTTCGCACAGGAACTTCCTGGGCCGGTTGCAAAAGAAGTCGTCTAACTTGGCATTAGGGTACATGGCCCCGCAGTATGCCCCCGGGCTGTAGTCCGGTTGTCCTGTCTCCCAGTCAGTGTATCCTGCTTCCTCTAAAGTTCGACCTGGAATAGAACTATTTATTAGAATTCCATACTAATATTATAAATGCGAAAGTGTGTCTGTCTGTCTGCTACGCTTTCACGGCCCATCTGCTCAACCGATTTTGATGAAATTTGGTACAGGAGTAGATCGTATCCAGGGAAAAGACATACCAGGTTACTTTTTTATCGCGGAAAATTAAAGAGTTCCCGCGGGAATCAAAAATCTTAATCCACGCGGACGAAGTCGCGGGAATCATCTAGTTACTTATACCAGAGACCCGATTGTGAAATTTTTTTTAATCTAATTACAGAATTGGAGCAATACACAGTACACTATTACCTATTCTGTGGCAATGCTTCAAAAGTGTTACTCCATGACTTGCTAGACAACATAAACTTCAATAGCCGAAGAGGAAATAAAATTCAGTTACCTCGAACGCGAATAAATCTTTTTTCCAACAAGCGCATACTATATAAGGCAATTAAATTTAAAATATATTCAACAAACTACCAGAAACTATAGTAAGCACCCCTAGTCTACCTACCACATTTGAAACGCAAATTACATAATCTCCTCATAAATAAAATTTTCATCCCACCATCTCGGAAAGAGTATTTATAATCTTCGATATCTGAATGCAAAAGCCGTTATTATCCTCTTGAGGATAAAGTAAATTGAATTTAGAACATCGTGTGCACGTTAGTAAATATCACTCGTCTATGAAGTTTGTGAATTCAAAACATCATTAAAACCATAGACTTAAAAATTTTTCGCTACATGATTAAAACCTATTTACGTCTACCTCTATGGCGCCGAATTTCCATACAACCTTTTTTAATTTGTTAAAAACTCACACTCGTAACCTTCTTGGTGTACTTTTTTAATTTGCTTTGCGCGCACCATTCTTTTTCACATCATGTCATTTCCTCGCTGAGGTGTGATGAAAAGTTACGTGTTGCACTCGAGTGAAAAGATTTTTCACCTCGTGCTCTTTTGATTCCCTCGCTGACGCTCAGGATTCTAATTTTTGAACCACTCGCTGCGCTCGTGATTCAATTTAGAATCCTTCGCTTGCTCGGTCATCAAAATTGAGCACGCGGTTAAAAAACAACTTTTCACTCTTGTATAACAAATAACTATTACTTAAGTACCTACTACAAAATAAACCATTATGTCATAGAAAAAAATATTACATGTACTAGCCCAGGCACTTAAATTATGTGATAAATAATATATGTTGACAACCGTGATCTTATTTGTTAGAGATCCTTACTATTATATTCTAATCCCACTGCAACAGAGCAACGGATCGACGTAATTTTTTGCATGTGTGTAAGTAGTTGAGAGAGTGACATAGGCTACTTTGTTTACCGTGAACAGTCCTCCACACATGATCTTTGTTCCAATCCATGAAACCAATGTGTGCGATATCTGTTCCATTTGGATTGTGACGACTGTAAATCTCCTTCAGCACATCAGCCTCCTCCCTGCTGTTGATGATCACGAGGTAGCCTCCCTCCGCTGAGCAGATCTTGAAAGCATCGCGCCACGTTTGAGCGATGTTATGGAACTTGTAGCAACTACCAGTTTGCGAGTTATGCTCGTATGCTGAAAAGAAGAACAAATATAACGCTTGACTAAATAAAGTCCGTTCACACTTCGCTGTTCATTAACCTCTCGTTGTAAGGTTGGCTTACCTGAGTGCTGAGTTTGTACATGTATGTATATTGGATAGAAGCATGCGTTACTTTGCGGAAGTCCATTATTTTTGTGTATTATACGTGTATGTATGTATAGTAGAAACCATTAAGGGGTATGGGTTTAGTATAACCGACATACCTACCCCTTGCAGCTTAGCCCACTAGCATCTTAGACAGCGTCATCACTATCATTTAACACCAGGTGAGAACGCAGTCAAAGGTTAACTTCAAATGAAAATGAAGAGCTCAGAATAAGACCTTAGCATTCACAACCGCATCAGACCTCTTCCGGCCTCCGTCAGGCGCCCTCGATAAATTTAAAAGTAAGAAAGGGTATCTTGGTCTGTCAGAACATATTTACCTCTGTCGATAGTTCCGCACGGCATGATAGACATGTTCCCAATGTTCTTCTTGTAACACAAGAACGGGAGGACTTCAGAGCAGTTCACATCGGCCACTCTGCCGTCAACGTAAGCGATGCAGTCCTCGTTGTTGTCAACGTTGTCAGGCTGCCCTGGCAGCCACTCCACTGGCATTTTGGACAAAGGTTCTCCTGAAATATATCCAAGCACTAAGCGGAAATTTGTCCACTTTAGAAAACGATGCATCGAGAATAATAATGCATTTGTAAAATAGAACAAAGTCGTACAAAACGTCATCGTCGTCTCAACCGAGAATCCACTGTTGGACGAAAGAGTTGGTGGCAAAGAGAAATCTTGATTTCACAACATGGAACAGGAAGCAGAAATTGCGAGCCCCGCCAAACTGTTTCGCCTCGCGAAGAATACAATATACGAAGCTGACTGCCAACCTTCGTTATTCGGAGGGGCACCCAAAGAAGAAGACAAAGATATTGGTTCGAGCAGTTCTAGCATAGCCTCTCCATCGAACACTCAGTGAAAATTTATGTAAGGGAAATAAAAAGTAAGATAATAATGCTGACCTTCAAGAGAATAGAAATATCCTTTGGAGAAGAGTGAATGCACTCCGATGTAGATGCTTGCCCATTCTGTCAACGACATTTCGGTACGCAGTGCGTTCTGCATGGTTACGTTTACAGGTGAAGCTAGAACTGCACCTGTAATGAGAAGGATGCATTAATTATAGTAGTGAGTCATGGCCTAAAGGATAATCTCATGCGTGGAAAGTTCTATCCCTGGCAGAGTGAATTTGGAAATTTATACATTTTGACTTTTGTCTAGTCTGTTCTGGTGGACGACACCGATTCAGTCCCCTGGTTTTCGATTTCCCTTATTCTACCATTAGCGTCATCTATTAGCATTTTATGTGCTGAGATCGCCACATCTTTTTCTAATATATAAAATTCTTGTGTCACAGTTTTAGTGTTTATACTCCTCCGAAACGGCTTGACCGATTTTTATGAAATTTAATATGCATATTCAGTAGGTCTGAGAATCGGCTACTATCTATTTTTCATACCTCCACGCGGACGGAGTCGCGGGCATCAACTAGTGTAAACTATATTTTACTACAACCACCACTACAGCCCATTATTTCCCACTGCTGGGCACAGGCCGCCACTCTCATAGGATAGAGGGAATTACCAATGCGGGTTGCTCCAATGCGGGTTGGACGACTAGTATCATGCCATCATCTCCTGGAGAAATCGCAGTTAAGAGCTAATTTTTCATCATCATCTCAACCAGTAGACGTCCGACGTTCACAGCTGGATGAAGGTCTCCTGCATAGATCTTCACAGAACAAGGTTTTGAGCTTTGCTTCAGATTGTCCGTCCACCTAGTGGTAGTCATCCAACGCTGCGCTATCCGGTGCGAGGCCGCCATTCCAGCACCTTACGGTCGCTTACTTGTAGTGGGGTGAAAAAGAAATTAATTGAATCAGTTAAGACCTTCCATATAACACCTGTTTCGCGCCTCGTGCCACGTCCCAGGCACTTTGTGGAACTTCAGCCATCCGTCCACATCCGCGTGATATGAGTAGTCTGAACGGAAATGCTTTTTTTCTGGAAAAAGCAAATAAATCATTACAATATTGACATGGCGTTAAAGGGAATAAATTGTGTCTTTGGGATGTTAAGGGTAAGACCGTTTGTCTGAGACCACTCGAGTGTTTGCTCAGCTTTTACGTTTAGTCGCTTTTCCAGCTCGTCTACTGTAGATGCAGTAACTTATTTATTGGAATTAATTTAATTAGCTTAATAATAATTGTTTATGCAATTGATTTAATTAACCAACGACTTAGCCTGGCTATCCAGCGAGGAAATATCGCCAGTGTTTTGTGCACCATGCCTATGAACGATAACGGTTTATGTTTTTAGTAAACACTCGTCATTAGTCGTTTTACCATTGAAAATGGTTATCAGATGCAAATCGCCTGAGACGTATTTTTGGCCATAGCTTCGAGGATTTTAGGAGGATCGAGATGGGAATAGTACCAAGAGTTGAGGAATTTATAATGACACGTGTGAGCGTTTGAATTTTGAAAATTGGTAGGTAACTTTTTTGGAATTTTGAAAAATGTAAAAAAAGTCGGGGGGGTTTTGGGGGTGTTTGTTTATTAAATTTTAAATATTTCGGAAAAAAACTGACTTATAAAAATGAAAAAAATGTCCTAGGGTATTCGTTTAGCTACTAAATGGCGAAAATAAAATTGAAAATCGGTTAATAATTGGGACCTGTATGTGGTCCCTTTAGATTTGGAATTGTAGAAAAACTGGTATTTCCGTATAATGAAAGTGATGTATAGCTTCTATGATTATTGACCGATCGTAATGGTAATATTAAAAGCTGATGTGGATGCAGACGAGAAGTACATTAGAGTTGAAATTTTTAAAATCAGTTAATTTGAAAAATTTTAAGAAATTTTTATTTTTTTAAGAAACAACAAAAGCTGGATTGATTATTGACCGATAGTCATGATAATGGTGTTAAAAGATGCCGTGTAAATAATGTAGTTGTGTTATTTTAGGGAACTAGGTAAATCTCAATAAAAATTTCTTATTATTCAACTTGTGATATGTTATTCAAATAAAATAATTTTTTTTTCGTATTTTTTTGTATTCATTTTCAATGTTCCGATTCTTGCGAAATCTGTGAATTTTTAATTTATCTATTCATTTGATGCTTGTTGAATCTTAATTAACACGTTCGCTGCGTTGTGAGGTCATATTGGATCATAGCGAACTTTCATATGGTGCGGTGAGCAAAATAGCGTTTACTCCCCTGGTGCGGAAGGCATAACTTTGTGTATTTCTATCGTAGGAAAAAGATATGTATACCATTCTAATTGCCTCTTTAACGTGAACAATCCAGCATTTTCAAACACTCGTGAGCCATTTTGACCTCACCCGCACCTATGGAAAAATGTTTCATCCTAGTGCGGCATGAGGTCAATATGACCTACCGCTCCGCGCACCTCACACCCGTATTGAACGAAGCGCTGGCGCCATTTCGTGCACTTAGTGTTGTGCCACGCGATCGACAGAGAAGACGTCGCGTCGTTTTGAGCCATTTTTTAACCGACTTCCAAAAAAGAGGAGGTTCTCAATTCGGCGCGTATTTTTTTTGCGCCTACGTTTTCGATCTTTGAAACAACAAGATAAGTGACCTTCCTTTTTCATAAGATTTTCATGTATAATTTTCCAAAGTTTTGTCCAAAATTATTATAGGTTGCATTTGTTTGTGTAAACGAAATTTTTTCAGTATATTTAAGTGCAAATTAGAGTAAATTAACGTAAAAAACAACGAAAATCGAGGTCGTAACAAAGCTAGTAGTCGTAGTTGCCCTTTGTATCCCCTCTCAATTTGACCCAGTGATCTCCTTTCCCTGACTCCAGGACACTTTATCATTGGAAGGCCCTCGACTGCATTACCTTCAACAGTACCTGTCATATGTAGTGACAATCAGCGAACGTGAGCGCATTTATAGCACAAGGCATCATTTTTGGCAGCGATGGCAGAAGGAATACCTAGCTGAGCTGCAGCAAAGAACAAAATGGCGAAACAATACTACTCGTCTCTGCATTAGTGACATGCTGTTACATTGTTGACATCTGAAGACTGTCCTCCCCCGTTGTGCTAGCGTGTAGGGCGAGTTGTACAACTTATACCTGGACCAGATGAAGTGGCAAGTGTTGCCCCATTGTGTGCCTAAATATACAGTTGGATAGACACAAAATCTATTATCCTTTTGTTACTTTTCACGTCTGTGACTTACAGGTAAAAAATTAAACTGTCAATAAAATTTTGGGAGATTTATCGAGTGCTATATAACAGAGGTGTTTCCCATCACCAGTGTTTTGTCATCTTTAGTGCGTTGTGTGGTCAAATGGACCTCACAAATTGTGTCTCTTTTAGACACTAAACGAAACAAGAGAGCTAAAAACGCAGCTAGGTATGCTTGGTTATTGGTCTTTGACCTCAAAATAAAATAAAATCAATAATAACTATCACCATTGTGAAAAACCTATATGAAAACAGAATGAATGAGGGCTTATTTGACCACACGACGCACTGTAAAAAGGTCCCCTAGGAGTCAATATAACCTCATGACGCACCAGCAAAAAGTACACTAAAAATCCTTACGCAGCGAACGTGTTAATAAAGCAATAATTTATCATTGGTATTTTAAGCTATTTTTAGTATAAATTTTTACGTTTTTCAGCAATGATTCGCAAGAGATCCTCTGAAATTGTTATATCATCAGATTTAATCATAGTTTAGTATGCAAGGATGGCGTTTAAATATATGGGTCACTTTAATTTTACTAACCCCGAAATGATAATAATTGACCGACCGAAGCGAAGGTCTCTGAGTCTACTTGAGTGAATTTGCACTTGTCCGTCCGTCCGTCCGTCTGTGAGAGCCTTACAACTTCAGAATTACTGAACGTAATTACTTCAAATTTAAATATAATAATTGTAAACCGATGGCGTCTTAAAAATTATGAAGGCGTAAGAATTTATTTAACAGCAATCAACGTGACGACATAATAATTGCTAATATTTTTTTACAGTATATATGTTCATAACGTCTTCGAGAGGTGATATCTAGTGAAAGGCCCGATGAATAGCGTCAGTTTTAATACTTTTTACATAGGTACTGCGCATACTTTAATACTTTACAAGAATGACCCTTTCTAGCGATAGCTGCAAAAAGTGCAGCTATCTCTTAGTCTAAAATAATACACTATCTTAAGGATACCGCGAGGTTTCGTTTCGGGGCGAACCACTAGTATTATCAGAATTAAAAAACAAATCAGCTAAATTGTACCAAAACTTACTTAAATACACGTGTGTGAAGCACTGTAATAAAATTATAAAATTAAAATGTACCTGTTTTGAACTGCGCGGTCACAACTAGAAGGCACGTGAATATTACGATAACACGGAAAACCACCTCCATTTTGCTTTATTTAAACATAACTAATTGGGCCATCGTCGTTCTTTATATTAGTTATATGTGAAGACCGTGACAAATTGTAAGACCGTAGCTACAGTACAGTATGATATCATTTTGATTACGATAATTAGGTAAACCACTTTGTATAGAAATATCTAAGTGGGCAAAAACAAAATTTAAAATGGAAACCTTTTAAAATCGCCCATGAACATTTTTAATTTAAGGTATAGTTTGTTTATCCAAACATCAGCTTGTCCTGCGACATTGGCCTCCAAACAACATTTTAATTGTAAAAATATGTTATTTGTTGCGTTGATAGATTAATTTTTGAATAACCCCTTATCGTAGTTTTGAGGGAACACAGCAGGTGGAAGCTGGTTTTAAGTTGAACCCAACATTAAAATTTAAGGCCTTTTTGTATAGTTATCCAGCATCCTTTGCATAATGTTTCAATGTGGAAAAGAAAAGCTCAAGAATTTTTCCTCTTGATTTCGTTAAATTGAGACATCGCGTTAAACAGTATTGGCCACAGTAAGGTACGCAGAGTGCCTTCTAGTCGGTAATCGAACCGAATAACTGTATATCTATTGTTTAATGCAGAGGTTCCCAAACTTTTTTTGCTCATAGACCCCTTTCAAAAGTTTGCTGGTTCCGGTGGACCCCCTGCAGCTAAATTTCTATCATATTTCCAGTCGACAAAAAATGTGAAGATAAATTATGAAAATTGGCGTTGCGAGTGAGTTCCAACCACGAAAAAAACATTCTTTGAAAAAAAAAGAGAATTGATTGGTAAATTAATTAATTGATTGTGCTGTGAGTGGATGTCAAAAATGTAACGCGTATTCAATGCATTGCTTTTTATTTTGTTAACTGCATTAATCACAAATTTAAGTGATTGGTGCAATCTATCACTCAAATTTTTCGCTACTAGGTGTTGTCGGTGGATGACACAGTGAATTGCAGTTACCTCTGGTATAATTTTTTTAAGATGGCTTATAAACCCGCGATATCGCCCGACCATGGCAGGAGCTCCATCTGTTGCCACCGAAATAACATTTGTGAATGGAATTGATTTTTCCTTAAAAAAATCACTCAGGACATTAAATATTGATTCACCTTTAGTGTCCGTCTTCAAAGTTTTCGCAAATAGTAGCTCTTCATGAATTTCTTCGTCCATAACAAATCGAACATAAGCCAATAATAATGCTTCATTACCAGGTAAAGTCGACTCGTCCAGTTGAATAGAAAAAAGAGTTTTTTGCAGATAACTACACAAGAAACTTTCAATATCAGAGCTCATTTCATCAATACGTCTTTGTACGGTGTTGTTACTCAAAGGATTTTTTTTGAGTATGTCAAATGGAGATTTGTGCAGAACAGTTTTTAAAACCTCTTCAACAGCGGGTAAAATTAACTGCTCTCCAATAGTGTGTGGTTTTCCAGACTTCGCTATAAGTAATGAGATATTGTAAGACGCCCGCAAACCATCATCGTTACTTTCAGACGTTGAAGCGAACAGACTTTGCATGGTGGGTCTCTTTTCATATTTATCCTTCAATGTTTGAAAATATTTCAAATCTTTACCTATTTTATCAGGATGACACCTTCTTAGATGATCTTCGAGCTTAGATGGTTTCATAGAGTCATTGCTCAAAACTTTGTTGCATAAAAGGCATAATATGGGCAATCGCTTGTCTGCCTTTGATGGAATAAATCCAAATTTTAAATATTCAACACTGTATTGTCGACATTTCTTCTTCGATTCAGTCATGATTCCTATCAGTTACCTGTAATTAAAAAAACTTTGTAAATCTTGAGGCGGTCTTACTTAACGGGATATCGCTATTTTAACAGAATAGGATTAATTAATTATTGCAATGAATGAATGAAATAAACCTGACCTACCTAACGGCGGCAAACTGATTTTAATTATTATTAAAAGCAATGAATCGCTAATATCTATAATATTTTTATGAAAACGGCTGAACCGATTTTAATGTAATGTAAAAATGTTTTTTTTAAATTATATTTTCATTTAATTCTGTAAATTAAATAATATTTTGACATCAAAACTCCGCGATTTTAATAATTTTATTAAGTAATTTATTTACGATACGAGTATGAAAGACACGTACAATTTATAAAAATACTAGCTGATGCCCGCGACTTCGTCCGCGTGGATTTAGGTTTTTCGGTTCCCGCGGGAACTCTTTAATTTTCCGGGATAAAAAGTAGCCTATGTTCTAAGTCAGGCTCCATTCCAAATTTCATCCAAATCGGTTCAGTAGTTACGGCGTGAAAGCGGAACAAACATACAAACAAACTCACTTTCCCATTTATAATAGTAAAAGGAAGGATACTATTATATTAGCAAAACTAAAGCAGTAATAGCCTAGTCACCTAGTGGTTACGACTGTGGTCTCCTATTCGGGGGGTCGCAGGTTCGAGCCTGGGTACGCACCTCTGACTTTTCGAAGTTAAGTGCGTTTTAAGAAATTAAATATCACAATAATAATAATTAATGGTGAAGGAAAACATCGTGAGGAAACCTGCACACCTGAGAGTTCTCCATAATGTTCTCGAAGGTGTGTGAAGTCCACCAATTCGCATTGGGCCAGCATGGTGGACTATGGCCTGTAACCCTTCTCTTAGAGGAGACCTCGCTGGGTTGATAATAAAGATGACTTATATTAGTGAAACACCACACAGTCGGGAAATAAACAATTACTAATAAATTAGGGACAAAAAGTTCTACCTTTCTCGGCTTTCTGTTCTAAATAAATAAATAAGTAATAAATAAAATAAAAGTATGTATAGCAAAAGGCAGCCTACTTACTTTTTCCGTCACTGGCAATCACTAAGATCGATTCACTTTAGGTACTTTTCTCTCCGAAATTCAGGGAACAAATGAGTAACGTTTATTCTTGGCATTCGTATTTATATTGGTGAAGAATCAAACAAGTTCATGCAAGATTGCAACCACACACACCACCCACAAGTCGTATTTGGTCCCTTTGCACGTCTGAACAAGCGTTGCGGACGGCGCGTCGGCGGGCGGCTTTGAGTATAAGGCGGGCGGCCGCGGCGGTGCTTTGCAAGTCTCGACACGTTGTACTGATTATGGAATATTACAAGTTTTTACAAGTAACAGTCGCTGAGCTTCTTAAAATATTATCTGCCTACATTGATAGGTGAAGTCAAGCCAACATTTTAGTTCTTCACTATCGAAACCAGATAAATTTTCGTGGACCCCCGCTTACGAATTGTGGACCCCCATTTTTCTGTCACGCCAACGTAGACCCCCGTCGAGTCTCCCGTGGACCCCTGGGGGTCCACCTGGACCACTTTGGGAATTACTGGTTTAATGGATGAGCGAGGCCGCCGGCTATAGGTATCCGGCTGAAATCCGCGAAGATTACCGTGATCCGCGCGAGGCTCGCCGCGGCACGTGGCCGGTGTGTGCGGAGCTTTAGCCGAGTGTCATACAGGTATTATAGCTTTTCGCTCGCACCACCATTATTAATGCCCTCTTTGAGTAGTGACCTTTCGGCCATGGCGGCCAATCTCTACAGCTCTTTGCTTGCCTAATGCAATAAGGGGGAGATAATATAGTGCACAAGTGTGTGCGCAAACACAGATGCACTCTTATAGCCGTGGGATGGATTAGCTTTGAGCCGGCGTGGTGGGCCGTGGCCGAACCCCTTCTCGTTCTGAGAGGAGACTCAATAGTGAGCTGGTAATGGGTGGAAGTGAGTGAGTGATTTTCAGTGGGGGCCTTAATAGACAGGTTCTTAGTTTATATTTCAGGTATTTTAGGAATTTTATCCAAAGCAAAAAAACCGGTATTCTAGCCGCTAAACAATTTAGCGTTCCAGGGGCTACAGACAGCTTGACCCAAATTGAAGTCGGGCCAAGCCAAATATCTTTACTCTATACTTTAATACTATGCTATACTATTTATATACTTTTACAGTTTTAAAGGAAAACTATTTTTTAAAAAGAATGCCAAACTAATTCACAAAGAAAAAAAACTTCTGATCAATTTTATTCGTAAAAAAATCACACTTGTAAAATACAGCACTTATTATCACTACATGCAAACACTACGACGTTCGAACGGAAAGTGAGTCGAGCGGGCCTATATCCCGGGTTTATATAGCCTTCCCCCTCCTTTGGGCTTCTTCACTGCCTCAACTGCTATACGGCCTCTCCTGACAGGAGACCGCCCTCGGACTCCCTCTCATATGCTCTTAATCAAGTAGCGGCATTGATGGATCTTGCACCGACGCAGGCGGGACAACGTCCTGTCCCTCGGCGACAGGCGGAGCAGAAGCACCAGCAGGTCTCGTCAAGCCAGACGCACACGGCTGCGGCGAACAGTCCTCCGCAAGCGTGCGCGGACCCTGGCTCCGCTCAGCCTCAGCACCGGACTCCTCGTTTTCATTGTCTGCACCTGAACGTTAGAAACAACAATTTTTTTATAACAGAAAGGGAATAAAAACTAAAGCTTCACATCTTATAATAGACGCGTCCGTCGTATTGATAAGAAGCGAATGCAACATATTTGCTAATTAAGCTACACACGAACGGTGACATAGCTCAATTAGCTTAGATCAAGAGTCAGTGGTAGGACGTTGAAACATGACTCTGTCATCTCCCCCAGACTAAGTCAGTGGTAGAACGTTGAAACATAACTTAGTCAACCCATATTCGCACAAAGTCAGAGGTAGTACGTTGAAACATGACTTAGGCAACACACATCAGCACTGAGTCAGTGGTAAGACGTTGAAACATAACTCAGGCGACGCACATCAACACTGAGTCAGCGGTAAGACGTTGAAACTTAACTCAGGTCGGCAGATCGCAGGTATGGCGACCACTTCAGTCTGCATTCTAGGTGTTACACTCACTTTCAAAATAAGCAGCGCACACCTCGGGACACCATTCTCCTTTCCAAGGAACCATGTAATGAGCTGCAGAAGTCTTTAGTGCGCTCACGCACCTACCCAAAACCATGGGTACCATTGTGATTTTCACAATGAACCGGGTCCACACCGGACCCGAGGTCAACACACACATTCGTGCTGCATCTCCCTGTCGGTGGTAGCCATTCTACCACCCACCTGACAGAGTGCTATACCACACTCCTCGCAGGTCTGCTGACATAACCTTCTTCTCAATCTGCCCACTACATACAACGCTGTCCGCTGTCATCCACTAGCCTAACAGAGCCTAAAGTAACCTAACCTAACATGTAAGCTTACATTTTGACCTAACAACTGAACTAATAAGTAGCCTAACGTTTGACCTAACAACTGACCTAACGTCTGATTTACGACTAACCTAACTTTACTAGAGAAAGCATGTAACTAAATTGGATGACAACAAGCAGAGCCATAGGCAATGTTTATGCAAATTAAGTTGAAAGTGTCTGTCACCGAAGAACGTGTCGCGTAGTCCGAAGCACGACTTCGAGGTACCACTCCAAGGCACCGCTCCAGGGCACACCTCCAGGGCACACCTCCAGGGCCCCGATCCAGGGCACCACTCCATGGCGCCAAACCTTACAAGCTCTCTGACTTAAAAGTTCATTACCAGCACAGTTACCAGTACTAGCACAGGTACCAACAAAATTATTTGACTGCTTCAGCAGAGCTCATACATACAAAGCCGATGGAACCCACAGAACCTGTGGAGCTCTCAATAGAGCTGGTAGAGCTCCTAGAGACCGTAGCGCTGGTAGAGTACCAAGACACAGTAGAACTCGTAGAGAAACAAGAGACAGTAGAGCTGGTAGAGCATAAAGAGTCAGTAGAGCTCATAGAGCAACAAGAGTCGGTAGAGCTGGTAGAGCCCTCACTAAAGGTCGCTCAACCATAGTACAAACTCACAGTTGTACCATGTCGAAACAACTTTGAACATTCAAAACATCAAACATCATCATCGATGAACACAGAAAATGAAGAAAGTTTACTCATACCAGTTATGTTCAACCATATCGAGTAGGCTAACGAGCAGCCTCGCGCACTATACAAGCACGCAGCCCTGCGCGACCAGTAGACGCGCAGTGTCACGCCTCACAGCGTGGCATGCGAGCGCGCAGCATCGCACCCTAGGCGAGCGCGCAGCCCTGCGCAACCAGGAGCGAGCAGCATCGCGCACCAGGTGGGCGCGCATCCCTGCGCGACCAGTGGACACGCAGTGTCACGCCTTAAGCGCGGCAGGCGAGTGCGCAGCAACGCGCACTAGACAAACGCACAGCCCTGCGCGACCAGCAGACGCGTAGTGACGCACTTCACACACGCGGCATGCGGGCGGGCAGCCCGGCGCGACCAGAACGCCTCACACGTGGTGAGCGCCGAAGACGAAAGGAACATAGAACAGAAAATGAACCTGTGACCAGTAGGTCACAGCACACACGTCATGTCCATCACAGGTTCTGAGTACCTTTACGAACAATTTATAGCATCGACGATCAATTGTCTTAACCAGCTGCCACTATGCCTCATACATTCACAACTGAATTTTAACTTCATTGCACTTTATGTAATCCTTGTTTAGTGCGGATTACAACCATTTGGTTTATAAAAGCCTCGTATGTAAAATTACTAACGAGAAAAAGTTAAGATTCTGACAGGTAGGTATGTAGACTCGTAATCGATTTGTATGAAATCAAACTTTAACTATCCACGAGGGTAGATAAACAAAACTTCTCTAATCAAAGCGAAATGCAACTTTCTTGCTATCTAAATTACGTAATCAGGTTCGGTAACATTAAGGAAACCAACCAAAACCCAAGTTATGTTTAATTTCAAATATCCGCTCGTCTATACCTGACCATAACAATTTTTATTAAAATCGAGAAGGTATTAGCAAAATCTATTCACGTTAACTATTCAAAAACGCATTGATATCTCAGGAGCACACAACCAACTTACTTTGAGACACTTTTTCTATGTAACAAGTCATGTTAAATAAAACAATGAAATCGTAAAGTAGGTAGGTAACAATTTTTACGTATCGTAATTCAATTCAATTCCCAGATGTTGGCTTGTAGCTATGTTTAGGTATGAAACTTTAGAATTGCGGTTGGTTTGTGTCCAATCGTAACTAGGTTATGAGTTTTAAATAACATCCCTCATTTTAAAAACAAAAAAACTAAATTACGCAAAAACAATTTATCCGTACAGTATGTTTTAGCAAAACATTACTTTATGACTCAAAACTTAACAAACTTAGAGGTTTCAAGTTATGCATTCAAACTTAGGGTATGAGTCACCTCTTTTTCTCAAAAATATTTCTGTACCCGGTCGGTACCCACAAAGGCTCCACTTTTGAACAAGATGTTTCTGCTAGACACCTCACACTGTTCACAAACTAGCATTCAGGGCGGCTTAGGGACTCAAATGTATGCGTTATGCCAATAACAACCACTGAGCCAACACAGCTTGCTAATTTAGTGGGAAATTATCATAAAATGGAACTCGCGTAAATACAATTGCGGTCTAAACCTTTTCTTAACACAATTAACAGTCAATTCAGTAACATGAATTACTGTTCATTTACTTTGTGGCTACGCTTGGTGGGTATTACATCCTTAAGCAAATAAATTAAACGGTCTTACCGATGTCGCATATTACGTCATATCACCAGAGGCTCGATGGTGTCATCACCTCACCACCATTCCAGGCAAATGCCAGGCGTAACACGGGAAAGCGCGCAGCACCGCGGCTCCGAGGCACGTAGCAAGGCACGACAGCGTGTCGCGCAGACTGAATTGCCCTCGTGAACGCTGCCCAGAGCGCCCACGTGGCATGCACAGTTGCACACCCAAGCGCACTCGTGAGGCGCCTCAAGCACACGAGCTGTGCAACACCACAGCTCGGCCACACTCCGCGAGCCAGCGTTACCAATCACATGAAAACAAAACACAACTTTAGCACACAAATAAACACTGCACATTACGTGAGTCGCCCTTCGAGAGATATCTTGATCGGTCACGTGATCAACTTTAAGCACTTTAAATTTGGGTATGTTCCTTTTTGGTTCATCTCGTATGTGGGCCACAATTTAGCGGTCCTTTATCCCGCTTCTGATTTTACAGTTTTAAAGGAAAACTATTTTTTAAAAAGAATGCCAAACTAATTCACAAAGAAAAAAAACTTCTGATCAATTTTATTCGTAAAAAAATCACACTTGTAAAATACAGCACTTATTATCACTACATGCAAACACTACGACGTTCGAACGGAAAGTGAGTCGAGCGGGCCTATATCCCGGGTTTATATAGCCTTCCCCCTCCTTTGGGCTTCTTCACTGCCTCAACTGCTATAATACTATAATACTTACTCAATCACGCTAGGACGGCTGAACGGATTTGGATGAAATTTGGCACAGAGATAGAATATAGTCTGGAATAGGCTAGGTACTTTTTATCCCGGAAAATTAAAGAATTCCCGCGGGAACCAAATAACCTCAATTCACGCGGACAAAGTCGCAGGCATCAGTTATTTATTAAATAAATAAACAAATGAAGCTTAAAGGGTTTGTGTGCCCACAAGTATAGCAAATACTACCTCGTTGGTCAAGTAGGTAGATAGCTCTTCTCGGATTTGAGGTTTCCTAGGTCGGGCGAAAACATTTTATTGTAGATATTTGTCTGCCAAGAAATTATAAATATTTGTTGAACCCGTGCCTAATTTCTCTGTTCAGTAGTGTCGAATGGCCATCCTATGGGAAAAGAAAGTGAGGGAGTAGAGAGTGCACTTTAATATCTACTGCATTGGCTATTCTATGATGAGAATCGTTGTGAACATTAATTTAGAATAGCCGTACTCTGAAGTGGCAATGTTTGTGTACTAATTACACTAATTACTCGAACAGGCAATTCGGTTAATATTCCCATTATATAAATTGGATCATACGATTATTAGATTAGTTCAAAGTGTATTTTGCATTACGATATTATTACTCTGCTACCGAGTAGGTGATGCCCGCCACTTCATACTTATACATTAAGGTTTTTTAATTGAACTTTTTTTAATTCTTGAATAGAAGCAGGCGTTACTTTGCGGACGTAAGCTGGAACTTTCAACGCCATCGTCACTTTACAATCGTGCATTGTCGAGTCAACGTCTCCTGAAGATGCTCCGGAAACGTACGTTGAGAGTGATTTGGAGGGTTTGTGTGGTGTGGTGCTGGGCCTGTGCGAATTGCTGGGTGGTGGTTGTCGCATGCTGCAGGTGAAAGACGCGCACTGTACCACACAGATTTGACTACTGTATGCGGATATTTTATACTGGGTCTCTGAGCTAAGCCGCGGATGGACGGACGGACGGCCATGGCGAAACTATAAGGGTTCCTTTTTGATTTTCTTTTAAATATATAGGCTTGCGCTTGGCTGCATTCAGACCTGCTTGCAAATGGTGATGCAGCCTAAGGTGGAGCGCACATTATACTCTTCATCATCAGCCATTGTGCATCCATTGTTGACTACAGAACCCAAAAATGAGCGAATTATATTTAAAATCTAAGAATTAGGGTATAAAATTGCGAAAAACAAAACCACACCTTTTTAACAAGATGTTGAGTTTGTTGAGTCAGGACTTATAGGTAGTAAATGTGGTACAGCCAAAAGTACTTAAACTTATGCTTTTTGGACTTGGAACTGGCCCCATCGGCTATGATGCAAGTCAAGTCAAGTCAAATAACGTTTATTCAATTGAGGTAGGTATACTACACTTATTGACGTCGATTTTTTTATAATATATAATGGTGATAATCAGTAACGGTATCTTAAAACTAAAGCTACGAGGGTTCCAAACGCGCCCTGGTCTGAGAAGAGCCCACAACAAACTCAGCCGGGTTTTTTGCGCAGCACTAATCGGAGCTCAACTAGGGGCTGGGCTCTACCAGACTTACTACTAAACGCATAATGATTTGAACTTGTATGTACGTCTTGGCAGCCTATACATGGAATGTTTTTGATGGGATTTCATTTCTTTTTGGCAGGCGCACTAGATTTTTTAATTTTTTTGGACTCTATCGTTGCCTCTTTTGTATATAATGAACGGTAAATCCCTACATACTTAGTTCTAATTTTCGAGTAATTTCTCGCGTGTAAAAACAAAATAAAACGCGTTCGATTTACTTAGAAAATTAAAGAGTCTGGTGCTCAGTATCAGTTATGATATTTGGTTATGTGGGCCAGCCGGTGCTATCTGCTTATTGTTGACTAGCGACCCGATAGCGATACTTGGTAAATTTGGTAAGTCCGCCAACAACAACTTATCCAGAAAATTTCAGCTTTCTAGCGTCATCCGGACCGAAGCTGTGACGGTTCGAAAATTTGGCGAAACGCTTCCATAAAAGGTTGGTAGTGCCCCGATCATTTGACTCGCCTTGGCGGGGACACTCCCTTGGCTCCAGATAAGAACGATATTTTTAACGTTCAGATAGTATTTTAAATCCATCATGAGGCGAATATTGACGTGTCTACTTGTGTTCACCCTTGTTACTGTATTGAGTAAGTAAAAATATTAATATCTACCTAGACGATGCCCGCAACTCATTTCGCGTGGATATTATGTTCCCGCGGAAATCCCCTTATTTTTCGGGATAAAAATAGCCTATGTCCTTCTCCGGGATGCAAAAAAATTTCATCAAAACCGGATGAAAATATTTGCTGTGAAAGCTTAGCAGACAGACACACTTTCGCATTTATAATATTACTAGATTACTAGATGATGCCCGCGACTTCGTCCTCGTGGATTAAGGTTTTTTGATTTCCGCGGGATCTCTTTAATTTTCCGGGCTAAAAAGTGTCCTATGCCCTTCCCCAGGATACAAACTATCCCTAAACCATATTTCATCAAAATGGGTTGAACAGATGGGCCGTGAAAGCGTAGCAGACAGACAGACAAATAGATAGACAGACATGACAGACACAATTTCGCATTTATAATATTACGTATGAAAGTAAGCCCGCCTACCCGCATTGGAGCAGCGTGGTAGGTCTAAGGCTTAGACCTACCACGCTAGAAGTATAGGTAATTAAAGACAATAAAGAATTGATAAATATGTATTAAAATTGAAAAAGAATTTATTAATTTGAAGCGTGGCACTGCATAGTGCTTACAATCTTTTTTATATTTGGCTCAAATTTACTTGTAGCAACACGTAAAACTGCTTCCAAACTTTCATTTGCAAGGCGGTTTCGATTTTTTGTTTTATTATTATTTAGTATTGAAAAGGTTTGTTCACATATATAGGTAGAACCAAATAAGCTGGCACATTTCAGAGCGTTTATACGCAACTCTTTGTACGTATTTTTATCAATGCAGCGGTAAAAGTTCAGCAAGTCTCCTTCGTTGAATTTGTTGCGTAAATCTTGGTCGTTTTGAATGTCGATAATTTCTAACTGCATTGACTCTGGCGCATTTTGAACTGAAATCGTGAAAGGATTGCTGAATATGTCCAACAGAGGTTTCAATTTTTTAAACTCCGAAAATCTGTCTTGAAAAGATTGAATCAAAATATCTAGCTTTTCTACATAACTGAAATTAATCGCAGTTTTGTTGAATTTTTCAGCCATTTTCTTATAATTCGGAAAATGATTGTAATTTCCAGAATTCAATTGCGATCTGAAAAGTGTCAGCTTGCATTGAAAGGATGATACATGAGCGTAGAGCTGGGATATCAGTTGATTTTTGCCTTGAAGCCGTGTGTTCAAGACATTCAAATGATTTGTAATGTCAACTAAAAAAGCCAAATCACACAACCAATCAGGATTTTTAAGTTCCGGGACATCCCTTTGCTTGTCCGCCAGAAATATTCCAATTTCTTCTATTAAATTTAGAAATCGTTCCAGTGTCAATCCACGACTTAGCCACCTTACTTCTGTATAATACAGTAAATCTCCATATTCGCTTTCGATGTCATCAAGGAATTGTTTGAATTGCCTGTGATTGAGTCCTCGTGATTTTATGAAATTTACAGTCGAAACTACCACTTTCATGACATTTTGAAATTCAATTTTTTTAGAACAGAGGGCTTCTTGGTGTATAATGCAGTGAAACTGCATGAGATCTTCAGCGTTTATGTTTTTTTCTTGCAGATGCTTTTTCAGCAAAGTAACTAGCCCAGAATTGACACCAATCATCGAAGGAGCACCGTCAGTCGCAACTCCCGATAATTTTGATAAGTCCAAATTAGTTTTTGAACACTCATCCAAAAGTTCATTGAGTATATCAACTCCTCTGGTTTGACCTTTCAATGAACACATTCCTAATAACTCTTCTAAGACTTCAAAATCTTGAGTAACACCTCGTATGAATATGAGAAGTTGAGCTGTGGAACTAATATCAGTGGATTCGTCGAGTGCTAATGAAAAAAATTCAATGATATTAGTTTTTTCATTTAATTGTTCCGCAATATTACCTGACAAAGACATCATTCGTCTTTGGATAGTCATACGATTCAGTTGAATTTTCTCAAACTTTTTTGCTGCTTCTGGGCACATTTTCTTAGCGGCAATTTCTATGCATTCTTTTACAAAATCCCCATCATTGAAGGGGCGACTTCGCTTTGCAATCATTCGAGAAATTTCATAACTAACTTCTGTAGCTGTTTCTGAATCTTGAATAGGTTTTGTAAACATAGCTTGCTGACCAATAAGTTCCCGTTTTAAAGACAACATTTTTTGCTTTCTTAATTCGCCTGTAAACTTGGTAAAAGTAGGATGCTGCGTTTCATAGTGCCTTTTAACATTATATTCCTTTGCAATCGCAACAGAATTTTTGCAAATTAAACAAACGACTTTGTTATGTGACCATACAAAAAAGTATTTCTCGGTCCAAATTTCTTGAAACTGCCGATTTTCATCTTTAACCTTACGTTTATTACTAGGTCCTGGCTTGTCCATGTTGCGTTCTAATCCTGGCTAGGATTAACACAGCACCTAAAAACAATTACAGTACCTACTTAAATTACCCATCCTTTTTTAAATTACCAAAAATAATTGATTAAATAGGTAGGGAAACACTTATTAATAACAGAGTTTTACTTACGATTTCACAACACAATTATACACCGGCTAGTCGAGTTAAAATCTACACTAGAACTATTGACACTTCACTCAAATTAAAACCGAACTGTCGGTCGCTGCGGTTAGCGTGGCTTTTATACCGCGCGTATAGAGTCGAAAACTGTCTGGAGAAATCTCGAAACCGACTCTGGAAGCTTCGTGTATCTACCTACGCGAGCAATCGGGAATTCGGGACTATTGCTATCTCGCTTGCTCTAACAATATAACCCGCGGATAACGCGCCGCCGCGCCGGCCGCGGCGCTTCCTCAAGAAAACGAATTTAACCGAGATCAGCACGAACATTACCGACCGCTGTTACCGACGCATGCACGGCGCACCGATAAGCGCACTTAAGAGCGCGCGCGCTAGATTCAAATTACTTTTCGAACATATTTTTTTTGGTTTTATTCTGGAATAGAATTCAATATTTTTCGAATGTACGAGAGTATTATTTTTGCTGTCGGCGGGCCACCAGTATTCGACCGGCGGGCCGCGGTCTGTGCATCTCTGGTCTAAGCTCTAATTCCCTCTCTCCTATGAGAGTGAAGGCCTGTGCCCAGCAGTGGGACGTTAATGGGCTGTAGTGATGTTGTATGAAAGTATGGATTAGTATTGATATTTACATATAAGATACCCAACCCGGCCGACTTTGTCCTGCCCTGAATTTCGAACCCGATTGCAGCGCCCCCTACCGGGTCCAATTGTGAATAACCATTCCGGGGTCCAAACAACCACAACAAAAAAAGAATTAGCGAAATTGGTCCAGCCCTATGTATATAGACAAGCACTGGCTCATTTTTTGCGAAAAGGATCAGCCTGGCTGTCCAGGGCGAAAATGCAGCCAGCATTCTTGCCACCATTCCACGCTAGCATTAAGTTCTAATGTGGATCCATGCTAATAAATGCGAAAGTGTGTCTGTCTTTCTGTCTGCCTGTCTGCTACGCTTTCACGGCCCATCTGCTGAACCGATTTTGATGAAATTTAGTACAGGGATAGATTGCAACCCGAGGAAGGACATAGGACATTTTTATCCCGGAAGAAAGAGTATCTACCCGCGAGAATGATAAACTTTATAACTTAATCCACGCGGACGAAGTCGCGGGCGTCATCTCATCATCATCTTATGATATCGGGCATTATCTAGTTACTAGTATATTAGTATGAAGTATGGCGGCATAAGTCCTACGTGAAATAAATAAATCAAAAAGTGGGGTTTCTGAAATGCTTCCGTAGTTGGATGACAATAATTTTGGAATATAGTACAGGTTTAAAACGCCAGGCAAAAGTTCTAGTGTTTGCGCGCCAGTTCGTATGTCAGGGTCCCGAGATAGCTTGCTTATCTGACCGACAGCGGAAACACCCACGCCACCCTCAAATGGCTTGGAAAACATTTTTGGTGACACTCGTGTTTTTATACGACTGCCTCAGAAAAGGAGTATATTGTTTTCAGGGTTCATGTATGTATGTACTCGTATGTATGTATGAATATATGTATGTATGTGAGTTTGTATATTCCATCATAACTTCTATACGCCTGAACCGATTTGGATAAATGAGGTATCGTTAGAATTCCTAGCTCATTCTGGGTGACATAAGCAAGTAAAATTTTTAAAAAATTGATGGGTTGACCATATTCCCGCATTAAAGACTAAAGTTGAAAAAAATATTCGAAAATAACATTAACTAAGTATATTATAATCATCATCTGGAAAATGATGAGTAGATTAAAAAATATATAACACTATAGTTCAAGTGTACGTAAGTGTACTTATCCAGTGATTCACAAAAAATATAATTTAATAAAAATGTGAATAAGATTCCAAACTGGTATCGTTACGTAGTAGCAGTGGTAGCTGTACTTCCATTCGAGGGGGATTTAGTATTACACGACTGCCCAAAAAAGGAGTGTTATGTTTACGAGGCTCATGTATGTGAGTTTCTTTATTTCACCATAAATTCATAAATTCTAAATGCCTGAACAGATTTGGATGTATGGGGTATCATTAGAATCTTTAAGGTATTCCAAGTGATACTGGCTATAATTTTTAAAGAAAAAAAATTCAATGGCGCAGGGCAGTCGTATTTTTGAAATGTTTTAATTATGTTCACTTGTTACATTTTTTTTGTGACTGTCTCATTGGCCTAGTGGTTAGCATGTTCGACTGTGGCCGACGAGGTCCCGGGTTCGAGTCCCGGGTCGGGCCATTACAAGTATTGGGTGTGTTGAATCACCGCCAAATTCTCCCGTCCTCCGTGCCTCGGAGAGCACGTAAACTCGTCGGTCCTGCGCCTGATCTCTCTCCGGTCGTGTCGGATTTTCCGTCCCATCGAGCTATGAAAGTAAAGGAACAGAGAGTGCACCTATGTATGCGCACACGTTTTTGCACTATAATACCCCCCGCACAGATGGCTAATGTCTCTGGCGATAGGCCGCCGTGGCCAATATTCAATCGGGAGGATATTATTATTTATTATTATGTTTCACAGATGGCAGACAATACCGCTGCGACTATACGTACTCCAACAGAGCGGACGGCTGGCTGAAGCTTCACAAGATCCCCGCGAACTGGCGCGAGGCCAGGCTGCGGTGTCATCTGGAAGGTATTATTATGTTTCACAGATGGCAGACAATACCGCTGCGACTATACGTACTCCAACAGAGCGGACGGCTGGCTGAAGCTTCACAAGATCCCCGCGAACTGGCGCGAGGCCAGGCTGCGGTGTCATCTGGAAGGTATTATTATGTTTCACAGATGGCAGACAATACCGCTGCGACTATACGTACTCCAACAGAGCGGACGGCTGGCTGAAGCTTCACAAGATCCCCGCGACCTGGCGCGAGGCCAGGCTGCGGTGTCATCTGGAAGGTATTATTATGTTTCACAGATGGCAGACAATACCGCTGCGACTATACGTACTCCAACAGAGCGGACGGCTGGCTGAAGCTTCACAAGATCCCCGCGAACTGGCGCGAGGCCAGGCTGCGGTGTCATCTGGAAGGTATTATTATGGTTTAAAGGATGATTATCGGCCTACCGACTGAGCACTTAATGTCTACCACTACGTTCGCAAGGCAAGTGCATTTTGACAGACTTCACACCGTTTTGGAAACACTATTGGAACTCCCAGGCATACAGGTTTCCTGTCGATGGTTTTCTTCGTCATGTTGAAGGAAAATATCGTGAAAAACCTACATGCCTACATACATAGAGTTCTTCAAAATTGATCTCGAAGGTACAGAGTGAAGTCTGCCAATCCCACTTGGCCAGCGAGGTGGACTGCGGCCAAAACCTTCCTTCCTTCCTTCTGAGACGAGACTCGTGCTCAGTAGTGAGTACGGGGGCAAAATGTTAACGATGATAATGAATTGCTTAGCTGTCTGGTTCACTCTGCCCCGCTACGGGTCATCTTCATAGTTCTTATAAAGCGCATACCTACTTAGCATTTAGAAGTTTTATAATTCTGTTGCAGGCAGCCAACTAGCGTCGCCGCTGAACGCTCAGCTCGCCTCAGAGATGCGGTCCGTGGTGCAACAGAACGCTGTGAAGTGCGGCGTCCACACCGGCATCCACTCAACCTTCTCCAGAGGCGATTTCCATTCCGTTGAAGGTAATCCTGCTGTCGATTCATCTGAAGACAACATTTTACCAAAAATCTGTGAAAGAAATTGTGTGTCATGGTATTAATTATTTGTCATTAAATAAAAAGAAGTATACCTTGAATAGTAGTTAGAACATTTCAGTCTGATATTGTCGTCAACCGATAGCCATACATGCATGAACATGGCCTCATAGGTATCTGATAAAGACTTCCACCATAACCTCCTTTTACATGGTGGGAGGTTTGCCGACACTACGCTGTGTGGTGTAAGGCTATGGTTGTTTAACAACTTGAAGCCCAATATCAATAATTTCTTTAAACTATTCACATAGTTTTGCGATAAGTATACATAAGTCAGTTCTTCTACGGATCTGGGGGCACGGTAGTACCCCTCCCAAGATGTGCCAAAGGAACGGGGTACTACCTACCTCTTCTGGATCTTTTCTTTCCTGATTTGCATAGACCAACCCTATTTCCGTTGAATTAATGAGGCTATTTAATTTCGACAGGTATCCCTCTGTCCAAGATTCCCCACAAGTGGGCTGAAGGTGAGCCCGACAACCTGATGGATGCGGAGAGCTGTATCATGATGTTGGACAACGGCGAGTTAGCTGATATGAACTGCTCAGAGCCGCTGCCGTATATGTGCTATAAGAAGAAGACCAGTACCGTCCTGGGCGAATGTGGGACGATTGATAGTGGTGAGTCTTCGAGCTTTCAAACCATATCGTCACCATCATCAACCAACAGACGTCCAGTGCCAGATAAAGGTCTCATGTAGGGATGTCCACCCGCTTCGATTTTGCGTTGCCTGGATGCGCCCTGCGACTCATTTGATGACGTCCGTCCACCTAGTATTGTATGGTAACCATATAGTACTTCTAACCAATTTCTGTCAATGGCGGACCTTCTGGACGGAGACGCAGGCGTCAATATTATTGGTCACAATAGTGTAAACACAAATATACAGCTGCACCCTCTGTTCTCTCACTCTCATAATTTGTGGTCAATTCGATGTTACCGGAGAAATTCCATGTGCTGGACGCCATGTTATAATTATATATAATATGTATATTTTCAGAATACAAGCTCGATTCTCGGACGGGCAGCTGCTACAAGTTCCACAAGGTGGCGCGCACTTGGTCGCGAGCGTACATGGCGTGCGCGGCCGAGGGCGGCCACTTGGCCATCATCAACAGTGACACGGAGGCTAAGGTATAGTTTGTCGAGTTCAGAATGCAGTTACAAGTTTCTCAACTTTTTTAGAGACGGCTAGACTACAGGGATAAATATAAATTAACCCAGTCGAGAATAAATTCTTCGATTTGACTTATAGTTGGGCTTAAGAGAGCAGAACAGACCATGATACCAGGCCAGCACACCCTATCTTGATAGGGTAATAACTCCTGAGTTATTTTAATGAAACATAATATTGTGCTTTTTATGGATAATTTCAACTGTTTTGCACTATCAGAAGTGTTCATGATAATATACTTACTTCTTATTACGTTGTTTTCAGGTTCTCAAGGAGCTCTTCGCAAAGCACTCACCCGCGTCCATGAGGGGCACCTTCTGGAAAGCTGCCGCTTTTATAGGATTCCATGACTGGGGGGAACATGGAGAATTTCTGACCATCGAAGGTAGATTCACACTTTGTTAAGGCAATTTCCCTTCAAGTAGGATCCAAAATCGTTGGCGTTGTGTCAGCATCATCACGCGCTTGAACCTGAGCACGAGTCTCCTCTTAGAATGGGAAAGAGACATCAAAGTCAAAGTCCACCATGCTGGCCAAGTGTGATTGGACACACCTTTGACAACATTATGAAGAACTCTCGAGCATGCAGGTTTCCTCGCAATGTTAACCTTTACATTAAAAGCAAGTAATACGTAAAATGCACATACTCGTAGCTCCGATAAGGAAGTGCTCGGAGAGAACACCCTACCGCCCGCCTAAAGCGAAAAGCCGGGCGTCTAGACCACTAGACTATCACGACTTTATATCAGCGTGGCTTGATTGATATTCAACAACACTGACACAACAAGAAAATTCAAAGTAAGAAATAAAGATAAGTTGGTATCCCTTCAGGTATTTTCTCATAATAAGAAGCTTGGTTATTGGTGGTTGGTTTAAAATATTACAAATATGGTTTTCTACACACTTCTCAGTAGGAATGTCAACCCGAGTTAGTGGTAGATTCACATGACGATGTGAAAACACTTATAATTATACTTGAGATACTTTATTTTAGTAAAAAAGTATTTTCATTTTGAAGAATATTTTATAAAGCTGTGATTAAGAATTCATATATTTATTATTATTATTTATTATTATTCATTTTATTTCAGGCAACAAGGCCCATATTATAAAATACATTATTACTTAAAAAATAAAAACAATATTAAGTATAAGATAAAATAAAATACAATCCTAAAATACTTTATATAGGTATAGGTATATTGTATCAATAACCTACTTCTTATATTTGCACTTCAGCAATGAGGAAACATGTTATATATTTAGATTGTCATCTTAATTGTACAATGTTTCTTACAAATAATCGACTGATTGATTGAAGTACCTTTACCCTGCAGGTACCCCTACATAATGTTCTGACCATTTTTTCTCATATCCAGGTCAGTCGCTGGAGGAAGCAGGCTACGCGACGTTCTCCGGCGGCGAGCCGAACAACGCTACCACGGGGGAGTTCTGTGGGGGCTTGTATCGCAACGGGATGCTGGATGATCTGTGGTGCGAGAACTTGCACGCGTTCATCTGTGAGAAGAGCCCTGACAGCCTACTCTGCGATGACGATGATCAGCAACAATAAACCAGTGTAAAACATTAATACTAGTGTATACTAGTGCCATAAAGTAAAAGTAAAGTAAAATATACTTTATTGTACACAAAGAAATTAAATGAAAAAAAAAACAAACATAATGGATACGGCACAACAGGCGGCCTTATCGCTTAAACAGCGATCTCTTCCAGGCAACCTTAGGGCAGAGGAAACTTTTAAAAGAAAGCGGGAGGGGTGTACTGAAACATAATATTAATAAATAAATATTGTATATATATATAAACATTGTAAAAATATATATATATATATATATATATATATATATATATATATAGGATAAATACACAGTATAGAAGTAAAGAAGTAATAGAAAATAGACGACAGATGAATATATAGATATCCATAGTGTGTAGTTATTCCATTTTTGGGCGATTTGCGACCTCATTCCGCTAGGATAGGGAATACCATTCGTGCTTCCGTTTTCCCTTCCGCTTTTAACTATTACCTTAAAATCAAGAGTAAATGAGCATCTTGCTCAAATGGTTGATCTGGACATTTACAGTGACCAACTTAAAAGTAGACCACCCCCCAATATAAATTACTGTCGATGGTACCCTGTCATGTCAGTACTGTGCGCGTTTATTCCACGCTAAAATAGCGTACTAACAGAGATTCAGTTGCTGTTGCAGATTACTCATCAATGTTCAATGAATCATCATCGTCATAAAACAGGCATCTGCTAGGCAAGCGCGCTCCACCTCAGGCTGCATCACTACAGAGATGTATTATTTTTAATTCCACTAGATACAAAGGTAGCCTTTGACTGCATTAAGTAATTAGTTTTAAACCCATGCCCCTAATTAATTTCTAGACGACATCGTATCAAAACACTACACGACGATACGTTTCGCCGTGTCGCGCAGGTCCGTGCGCGCAACGATTAGAAATTTTCTCCTGTCTTAGTTTTTTCTTAGCCTTACTTTACACATAGGCTAACAAGCTAGACTTAAGCGAAATACCATTAAGTTTTGCTTTCGCCATAAGTTATTTGTAAAATTTTTTAAATAGGTATTTTAATCACCTTGTAAATTATTCATTGGAAGAAGAAAAGAATAAAAATCATCTGGAATGTTCCGAACTTTAATGTTTTCTTTTGTTCAGCATCAGAGAGTTATCAATTTGGCGAAACTTCCTTAAGACGAGGAAATTAACTTAACAGTATTATAAGCAGAGGGAAGGCGAGTAATATAAAGAAGAGCTTTATAAAATGAGAATATTGATGGTCAGTAGGGTCCACAGGGTTCTGAGCCAGGGTAGGCATTGGTTGGGTACTCGTAGATGTACCAAATTAAAAGCAGGGAATGGTGAAAAACAAAATAGGTAAGTAATGCAATAAAGATTTTTTTTTAATTTTAGAATAATAATAATAAGTAGCTTTGACTCTAGGGTTGTTACGGAACCTTGCCTCCGCTTCCGAAAGTGCGGAACTTCCGCAAGAAATCGTACCTCCGCTTCCGCATCCGCCTCCGCAGTTTTTTTGCGGAATGCGAGAGGTACAAATCGAAGCAGGTGACACACCAGATAAATGGTTCCGTTCGAACCCGGATTTGAATAGGTTATCGCTCTGCACTTATGCGTATTTGCCTATATTTCCCCAATAATAGATATCCCGCATTATAATCTCTTATTACCTACTTAAGCAAATATAGTTTCGTTTATCCCGCATTGCATAGAATATAGGATTATAAACCCATATTCCATAGTGTCATAGGTAAAATACCTAGTCATACATACTCACCGCAATTCATTTATAAGCATTTATTTCCGCGTATCTTACTACAATTTAGTTTCAAATCTAACGTACCTATTGAAGTTTTTACCTTGAAAACAATAATCGTAGATAAGGCGCCGCCCTTTTTTATGGTTTTGACGTTTAAAAACAAGTTACTGATTTGACTAGTTGTAAAATAACCAATTGCGGTTTTACAGAATTTAATCACAGATCACAGAATTTAACACAGATCAGTTGAGTCTACTGGGTTGCTATGCGTCGGAAGATGGTTGTGTTGAGACTCCTTTTCAGAGTTTTCCACCGTCTCCTCGGCTATATCTTTGATGGGTATTATTAACGTTTGAATGAAAAACGAAAATTTTAATAGCCATTCTATCCAGAGCTTCCTTTGTTTTACGAAACTCAAATTATCGCCATTTTTAGGGTTCCGTACCAAAATGGTAAAATGGAACCCTTATGGTGCGACTTTCTCCGTCTGTCTGTCCGTCTGTCCGTCTGTCCGTCCGTCACACTCGATTATTTCAGTAACTACCGAAGCTATCGACATGAAATTTGGAATAGTTGTGTATATTAGTGGCCCAAAGACACTGGAATTAAAAAAAAATGGAAATTATTTTTGTTCTTATTTAAAAAGGGGGGAAAATCTGAGGGTTGAAATTTAAAAGTGAGATAACTGTACTGTGTGGGATATAATTATTTTTAGTTATGATAGTTTTTGATTTATCGGGGAAAATGTCTAAAAAAATACCGTCCCCCCCCCCCCCCCTTATCTCCGGAGTTTACCAATCGAAAAATTTGAAATAATTATGGTCAATAGGAATTTACGTATATTAATATACGTTATAATTTACGTATAATAACAATAAACCTCTACAAACAAAGTTAGTCTTGCGGTTCATTAACAAAGGTAATTATTTATTAATAATGGTACGGAACCCTTCGTGCGCGAGTCCGACTCGCACTTGCCCGGTTTTTATTTTTTGTTTATTCAATTAAGCTCCCTGGGCCCACGATTAACGATTTGGCTAAGTTTTTGCCGTCCTATGGAGAGATCCAAGATGATATGTTACCGCTAATATCCGGAGACCGTTTCCGGTCATGAGCGGAAATGTTGACATTAACGATTGTGATACGTTAGAGGTCGAAATTTTACGTTATTTATAACTTCACCAAGGAATAGTCAACATAAACGATCCCTCCACCACTAATCGCATAATATTAAATAAAAAAATTGAATTCATGAAATATTTACGTTACATTCAATGATCATAGTTTTAATCAAGAATGATCACCTAATAATTAATTGCCAAGATCAATGTTATTATGATAAAGTCTCATGCAGGGTGTCCATAAAAATTTAGATGTAAAAAGGATGGTCTACGCCAGAAGCGTAGCTGCGTTCTGGCTTCGCGTTTTACAAAAACACTCTAGGGGTAGGGCAGACCAGAATATGATTCGGTGATGGGACAGAAAAAGAATCAGTACTGAATAAGATTGTCACCCTTTTATTACACAACTAACGCCGCCCCCATCGACACCACCAATGATACCACCACCCCCGACTTTCCAGGATTAAAAGATATCAAAAAATGGCTCGTGAAAGCGTAGCAGACAAACAAACATACACACTTGCACAATTAAAATATTATTATGGATATAAATTAAACAAAGAAACCTATTCAGTGCTTAAATCTCTAGGTCTAGAGTCTGTTTAACGTTGATCTAAAGCATTTAAACTTTAGCTATGACCTAGAACAACTACTAATTTATTCCGGATTATTAAGGAGTTCCCGCGGGAATAAAAAATACTTACTTAATAAATGTGGGCGATGTCGCGGTCATAGTAATAATATTACTATTAACATGAACCCAGAATTATGGGACTCTATTTTTCAGATTATGCGATTTTATAGACATTATTAGACAATCTACCACTACAGCTCATTAAAGATCCACTGCTGGGTACAGGCCTGCGCGCTCATCGGAGAGAGGGAATGAGAGCTTAGTCCCACCACGCTGCTCCAATGCGGGTTGGCGGGCTACAAAATGTCAAACAACCCATTTGTATAAAATGTGTATGTGTGTTTGTTGAGTTTATTCAATGTAGATATTTAGATTTAATGTAACTATTACTCCACGAGATACAGAAGACGGATACACGTAATAACAGTTTATTTAATTATTACTAACTAAAGTTTTACATTAAATTATAGTCTTAATACTAAAATACTTCAAACATTATCCATATCCATATCCATACTAATACTATAAATACGAAAGTGTGTCTGTCTGTCTGTTACGCGTTACTGGCCCATGTTTCCCATCGATTTTGCTGAAATTTGGTATAGAGGTAGGTTATATCCCGGGGAAGGACATAGACTATGCCGGAAAATTAAAGAGTTCCCGCGGAGCCAATCCCTGTGCCAAATTTCATCCAGATCCGTTCAGCCGTTCTGACGTAAAAGAGTAACAAATATCCATACATCCATACAAACCTTCGCGTTTAAAATTAGTATTTTTAAGAAGAAAGGATTGAAAATTTGTAGCACCGTCTCCATTATTTTGAGGTCAAATAATTATCTTAACCAAATCCTGCGAAGGTACGCAACCATCGAGGGATGAGTCCGGCTCGCACTTGGCGGATTTTTAATATAGGTATAGATTTCCTTCCTGACTATCCTTAACGATTAAATTAGGTAGATTCTCGAACTCAGGTATGTAATTACTGAACGTTGGACTAATTAATTAACACTCATTAATTACGTAGGTGTTTTTATGGGGAGACATTTTATTGCCTTGTTTATTGTGATAAGAGAAATGAATTTATCAATGCCACTGATAACGATATTAAAAGGTCTATATTCCATAAAAATATATATCTATATATATATATAAATTCAACAGTGTGTCTGTCTGTCTGTCCGTCTATCTGCTACGCTTTCACAGCCCGTTCAACCGATTTCGACGATATATTTTGGTACAGAAAGGTAAAGGTATTTGGGTTTTGACTCCCGCGTGAACTCTTCAATTTTCCAGGGTAACACCTTTGCCTGTACCAAATTTCATCAAAATCGGTTGAATGGATGGGCCGTGAAAGCGTAGCAGACAGACACACTTTCGTATTTATAATATTAGTATGCATTTTCTCAAGAAAACCATGAAAAGATACATAATATTCAGCACTCAGGCAAACGGAGTAGGGGAAGCGAAGAGACCCTAGAATACATTCTTATTTTGAAGAAGAATCCAAAGTATATTGTAAGGAATATTGTAAACCTGTCCCTACATGGCGACATATTTATCTTTTTCCGATATAGGGGTGGATCCGATGGTTCCGATGGTGCTTTTGAGACAGTTTCGCGCTGACATGATATATAACTTTTACACGTCCCCATATTGTATGCCATCAGGATAATAGCACAGTGTAGAGTATATCATACAGTGGGTCGACGCCCATACAAATGACATATGCGGCTACTATGAGTATCTAGAGGTAGAGATTAACTACGATAACATGGCTCGCCCCTCCAAATTAATACTGTATCAATGTGTGTAGTCACGCCGCTAGTCGAGCAACAAATCCTTGGATTTATCTTCGTTCTTGTCTTGGTGGCGCTTTGTAAATACTTTCACAATTTCACTCGTTTTGAATCTTGGAGGGGCGCGCCATATTATTATCGTTGTTAATCTCTACTCTCACCTATAGTTGAGAAAACTATATAAAACTTAATACGATTACGAAGACACTCAAATGTCAAATGATGTAATTGAAATTCTACCAGCCTCCCAATCACACGACCCAATCACGCCGCATCCTCCATCTCGTCCCTGCCCCCTCGCAGCGTTGTTTTGTGCTAGACACTGCCGTCGAACGACTGGTAGGAAGGAACGTATGTTCTTAGACTGTGACAATAGTCTTCGAAAACTCAATTCAGTTCTCGACTTCCTTCGTAAATCAGCCAGTGGTGGTCAAACGGCCAACAAGGTGGTCAAATAAGCGACGTAGCTACCAGTGCCCATATTATAAATGCGACAGTGTTTGTTTGTTGGTGTGTTCTTCAACCACACGCACCGGAGCATCGTCATTTTTTGCTTGGATTTGTTTAACCTGGAGACATATAGACCAGTATAATGTGATCGGAATCTTTTACCAACTCATATCTTGACTTAACATAATAATTAGCTTTCATCTAAAACAAAAACCGAACTCAAAACTATACCTATAAGTACCAACATAAACTAAAAAGTAAAAAACATTATCTGGGTATATGTCGGTTTTCGTTAAATCTAATACGCACCTTTTTCTAAAGGCAAAAGATAAATTTGCCAGAAATACCTACAGGAAAACCGAAAAGATTGGTTTTACCTAAAGGCGCGAAAACGGCCACTTATTTAAAAAGCTGCTAAGCAATGCGTGCGTTACGCTAGTGCGTGAAAAATTTTATATCCTAAAGACATACAGTCGATGCCATTACAAAAATTTAACTCAACACTGAGAAAATGGCTTAAAAAGCCAGGCGCGGGGTAACGTTGTACCCCGGTGATTTTCTTGTAGCCATGTTTTGTCGGCTAGGGCCTGCCTTGAAGGCTACGCGCCCCTAGGCCTGATGTCGTTTCCATGGTCGGGTCCGCACTGCGAGTGACGTCGTCCCCTCCGCGTGCAGGACCCGGCGCTGCGAGCTATGGGGTGGTCGCTCTCGCGCGCCGAGGCGGTGTCAGAGCCGGTGGGCTCCGCGCTGCGGACGATAGGGTCGCCGTCGCGCGCGCAGTCAGTGTCTAATCCGGTGAATGTCGCGTCGTCGTCGTCGCTACGATCGCCTGCATGCCGGTGGTGATGGCGATCGTAGGAGCTCACGAGGTAGTGGACGCCCGGTCGGAGGTCGGGTGGTCGGTGGTGCCCGCGATTCAAAATTGGGCACATGTTTGCTAGCAAGTTCCCGCTTTTCAGACTAGATGGCGTTACTAAACAAACGCCCACATTCTTTGTTAGATAGGGCCCGTCTATGTAAATTGAGGTCGTCGCATATATTATATGCGCAACCGCCATAAGCTTATGGGTCAATATGGTTATTTATATCGATTGTGAGTATCACACATTTGGAAAAAAAGATTAATGATCTGCCTAACAAAATAATTTAATTAGTAAGAGCGCCCAGAATGTTATATACCTATATAGGTACTAGCGGATGCTCGCGACTTCGTTCGCGTGGTATAAGTTTGTTTTCCCACAGGCACTCCTTAATTTTCCGGTATAAAAAGTAGCCTATATCACTCTCCAGGTCTTCGACTACCCGCGCAAAATACCCGTTGCTCTGTTGCGGCGTGATTGAAGTACCAACTCCCTATTTTACCCCTTTGGGGGTGGAATTTTGAAAAACTGTGAAACACGTATTTCTTTATTTTTGAACGAAAGCCAAAATACCAAGTTTCGTTTATATAACTTGAGAATATCTTGAAAAATGAAGGACTTTCATGCAAACCCTCATCCCCTATTTCACCCCCTCGGGGGTATAATTTTTAAAAACTGTGAAATACTAATTTCTTAATTTTCAACCAGTAGCTCGTATACCAAGTTGCATGTATATAACTTGAGAAATGACGGACTTTCATACAAACTTACTCCCCCTATTTCACCCCCTTAGGGGTGGAATTTTGAAAAATCCTTACTTAGTGAGCGCCTACGTCACAAAAGGAACCTGCTGTCAAAATTTCAAGTTTCTAACCCCAGTGGTTTAGGCTGTGCGTTGATCCCTTAACGATTTTATATATATATATACTAGCTGATGCCCGCGACTCCGTCCGCGTGGAGGTATGAAAAATAGATAGTAGCCGATTCTCAGACCTACTGAATATGCTCACAAAATTTCATGAGTTTCGGAGGAGTATGGGAACGAAAATTGTGACACGAGAATTTTATATATAAGATTAGATTAGATTAGATAGATTAGATTAGATTAGATAGATAGATTAGATTAGATTAGATAGATTAGATAGACACAGGATTTGCAGCGGAGACCAATCCTAAATCTATGGTTATATACCAAGGCTCTTAAACAGGAGACCTCGACCACAAACAGTTTGAAAATCATAATTTTGTTAAATAAATCATTTCTTTCCATTTTAATCAGTCAGTCAGTCATTTAGGACAAGTCTTTTTACATAATGCACAGTGTAGGTATAACAATGGATCGCGCACTGTGAGTGTGCCCGTAATTTATCATTTGTATCGTTTTGTCATTTTCATGAGGGCATGCCTTTTGGGGAAACCCTTTATGATGCTTTTTATTCTCACAAAACCTTCTATTCCCTATTGTTATACTGACAATGGATGAAGGTACAGTAACTTGTGCTGTAGATAATTTGTTTTTAACATCATTTATTGTGACAGCCCCGATCGCAAGTGTCAAAACGTGTCGCATAAGGGTGCCTTTCCACCCAGAGATGTGCTACGTTGCTACAGATATCTGTCAAACCAACCAATAGGAGCGCTGGATTTTCATAGCTTAAATAGCTAGATGTTAGATCAAGCGCCCCTGTTGGGTTTCACACACATCCGTAGCTTAGCAACGTAGCACATCTCAGGTGGAAAGACGCCGCGTTAAAAAACTAATACATATTTGATCGTGAGTGTGTTTGTAAGCCAAATTTTGGCGCCATGCCAGACCATGGAAATTACGTGCCCACCATAGAAGAATGCAGAGAATACTTTCTATACTCTCTTATACATGCAGAGAATAATTCGAAATTCGAATGTCATTTGGCCATTTCATTTGGTCATTTGGCCTGTTATTGAGATGCCCACTAAATTTTTTTGCGTAAATAATTTTTTTAAAGACATTTGTCTTAGGATAAGTCAAGATGATGTATCATCAATGGTGAGCTTAAGGAACTAAAGCTCACTCAGATTATTTCGCATATCGCTGGACGACTTTCACTACATAAACACAAAGTTAATTTGGAACCCTCGTAGCTTTAGATTTAAGATACCGTAACTATTTATCATACATCATTTTTTTTATAAGTTTCGGACGTCAATAAGTGTACAGTGTACCTAAATTCAATAAATAAATATTGATTGATTGAATTTATTCAACAATATTCAAACAATTCAAACTGGGCATCATTGTACATGTTTTGAAATTCAACAATATTTGTTTAATTTAACAATTAGTAAGATTTTGGTGTTTGACAACTTTTTCAAACGTCAAAGCGCGTGCTTTGTATCCGGTTTTGTATGAAATACTGAATTGTGACGTCGTCAAAGTTCGGTGCACTTTTTTACTTCAATCGATAGTTGAAAGGTTTTCGAATATTTAAAAACCAATACGGGACGTAGATATTACGAGTTTTTAGAGATAATAATCACTAAAAAATTATTTATTTCAATATTTATTTGAATTGAAGTTAAATACCAACTACAAATTAGGAAGGAACGAAGAATCACTGGGGATCCATAAATTTCTCAGCAGAAGCACGTCGCCGCGCCGGTGTAGCGAGCGTCAATATTTACCTAGTTTCCGCCCCAGATGGCAGATACACGCCGAGCGGAAATTGAGCTAATAATGTTGACGCGATACGTTCTTCCGCTTACCTACGGCTTGGGGGCCTCGCAAATATTATATACGTACGTTTTTTGTTAGTTATGATTTTAAGATACTAAGTACTAGCTGATGCCTGCTACTTCGCCCGCGTGGATTGAGGCTTTTTGGTTCCCGCGGGAACTCTTTCATTTAAACATCCATCCATACATCCAAACTTTCGCATTTATAATATTAGTATACTTAGATGGTTTTTTATTTTTCTTGACGTAGCGGCTGTGATAACGTGCAGTCCCTGTTACACGCTGAGCGTTATCAATCTAAAGATTGTCTTTAGATTGATAACACCTCCTGAGGATGCTACGGTGTCGGAGTGAAACGTAGGTTGATAATAATTTGGAAGATTTGTGTGGTGTGGTGTTGCGCCGATGCGATTGCTGTCTTATTGGGCGGTGAATAACAAGCTAATTGGTTTAATATGTCATTGAAACCTAACTTTAATACAAGTGTCTCAATATTTCCCAGTGAGGTCGCGGCTTTATTTGAAAACCCGAGATGAGGGATTTTTGTACGTAAATGTGTTGCGAAAAATGGTAACAAAGGTTACTCAATAAAACACCTTTTTTAGAGAAACCTCAATAACCTTTTGTCTCTATAATGGCGTTCTTTGGGTTGGTTTGATGCAATGACATGAATTTTTAAAGATGTTTTATTTGTATATTGCGCATTGTAAAACAAGACGTATTTGTATAGAGTTGCAATTTAGTTTACAGGTAGACATTTTGTTCTCTGTAGAGACTCATGACAGTCTTCAGCTTTGTTGCGGGTATTCGCACAAGAAGCGGCTAGGCTCGTAGCACTCGCCGCTAACTAGCTCGCCCTCGAAGAATATGCCACCGCAGCCGGGGCCATGGACCGGGATGTAGGGGTAGCGCTCAGCGAAGTTTTCGTAACCTGCGTCCTTAAGAGTTTGTCCTGGAACACAATAAATAAACGTAAAAGGTTTGTCTCTTATAACCGGTACTAATTAATTTTCTGTGTTTATATCTATACATAATATTATAAATGCGAAAGTTTGGAAGGATGACGTATGGATGTATAGATGTTTGTTACTCAACCACGCCCGAACGGCTGAACGGATTTGGATGAAATTTGGCACAGGGATAGAGTATAATCTCGAATTACACATAGGTTACTTTTTGTCGCGTAAAATTAAGGAGTTCCCAATCCACGCGGACGTAGTCGCGGGCATCAGATTTTCTTGAAAATATACCTACTGACAATTTTGCACACCATTATTTGGCAGATTGTGATGTACTCGTACCTATACCTTCTTGTATGATTTTTTTTCTTTTATGTTTTTTATTTCTTTCACGTGCTCGCCGGAGCGCGGTCAACACCAACTTACCCCAAATAGTTCTCCACCGGTTCTCCCGGTTCCAATCACTGAAACCGATGTATATAATATTTTTTATGTCTCTGTTGAAATCATAGTATTTCGACAAGATGCCCTTGATGACTTGCGCCTCTTCGTCGCTGTTGATCACCGCCAGGTGGCCTCCGGTCGCCAGGCAGTGCTTCTGAGCGTCGGGCCAGCTCTTGGCGTCTGTATAGAACTTGTAGCAACGGCCGGGCGAGGCTTTGGACGCGTTCTCTGAAAATTAAAAAACAATTCAAAATTCTAAAGTTTTTTATTCAAATAGACTTTTTACAAGTGCATATGAATAGTCGAATGAATCTAGCATTGGTTCGTAATGCCGGTTCCTACCGAGAAGAGCCAGCAAGAAATTCGGTGGTTACTCTTTTGAAAAAAATAAAATGTACCTATTTACAATTGCATTAATCTAAAGATTCATATGTAACCGCAGTCCTGGGTATTGCTGGAGCGAGTCAAATTCATGCGCTTTTATCATTAAATAAATATTATAAATGCGAAAGTTTGGATGGATGGATTTATGGATTAATGTTTGTTACTCAATCACGCCCAACGGCTGAACGGATCAGGCTGAAATTTTGATTTGTTGTATTTATTTCCGTCTGGAATAGCAGAATAACTATTAAGAACATTGGAAAATTGACGAAAAAATAAAATAAAAGAAAAAACATTTTCCCTTGATTTTCCTCGGCGGAACGGATCTGGATTAAATTTGGCACAGGGATAGATTATAGTCTGAAATAACACATAGGCTACTTTTTAGCCCGGAAAATTAAAGAGTTCCCGTGGGAACCAAAAAAACTCAATCCACGCGGACGAAGTTGCGGGCATCAGCTAGTAGAATTTAAAAAAAAGTACGATTGAATAGAAGCATATTACCAATAATTTCGCAAGTCACTTTAGGTGTTTCAGCTCCCTTCTTGTAGCACAGGTATGGGAACAGCTCAGAGCAGTCCACGTCTCCGACGCTGCCTCGATTGTAATAGATGCAGTTCTCCTTGTTGCCGGAGTTGTTGGGCTCTCCTGGTAGCCACTGCAGCGGCATGGTATCCAGAAACTTTCCTGTCGCATTCGATACCAGTGACAATGAGGTCTTATTAGTTTTTAGGGTTGAACTCTTAAAAGTGCTTTTGAATCTAACTATTTGCACACCATTGTATGGTACAACATGTAAGGGAAATATTATTTTTAAGGCCCTGTAAATTTATTTGTACCCATATAAATTATTTATGATATTATTTATTTATTTATTTATCGTCGAGTTTATTTATTTATTTACCACTGGTAATACCATTCCTACTGGTACGGAAAACCTCCCTAGCGCAGTGTTTTTTGACCTCCCTGGTGCAGTATTAAGCGCTGTTGTCTTAACGTGCGGAGGTCCCGGGTTCAATCCCCAGCAGGGTCAATTTGGGAATTTATAATTTCTGAATTTTCCCTGGTCTGGTCTGGTGGGAGGCTTCGGCCGTGACTAGTTACCACCCTCCCGGCCAAACAGTGCCGCCAAGCGATTTAGCGTTCCTGTACGATACCGTATAGAAGCCGATTAGGGGTATGGGTTTGCCCGCTATTGGGTAAGCTCGCTACCATTTTAGACTAGTTTATCACTTACCATGAGGTGAGATCACAGTCAAGGCCTAACTTGTAGTGGATAAAAAAAAACCAGCAAAAAACTCGGTGGTTACTCTTTTGAAAAAAATCATTTACATAATGTGTAGATACATAAGCGAGTCAAATCCATTTGTGCATCCTTCAAATTGCGTACCTAAAAGGTACGAGTAGGTTTGCAAGGTCCCTTATTTTATAAAATAGGTTTACGCTTGACGACAATCATGCTGAGCAATGATGAGGTCAAGATTGGAACGCTTTGCCTAGAAGTTGTCTATTCACTCTTGCCTTGAAGGTAGGTACTTAAGTTATGTGTGGCAGGAAATACGTGCGCTGGAATGGCTTTCCACACCTAAGTGGTTCATATCGAATAGAATAGAAACGTAGAGCAAAACCGTTTCCTTCGAGTAGATTGCACGTCAACCACATCAGGATGCCAACGCTGTCGGTTACTCGGTGTTCTGTGGTAGAACGGTGAAGGAGGAACAAGGTTGTAAGGTGAGAAGTACCATAAGAGACGTATCCACTTCCTGGCGTAGTGCTGAGCGTTGTGGTCTTATAAGTGGGTGGTCCTGGGTTTGAAACCCAGCAGGGTCAATTGGGAATTCATAATTTCTAAATTATCTCTGGTGTGAGCCTTCGGGCGTAGCTATAGTTACCAACTTACCGGGTCTCGGTAGGATGCCGTGTATGAAACGGTTAGAGATATGGGGTTTCATGCATGTTTCATGTAACTGCCATATTTACTAACAGGTAATCCCACCACTATCTTAGACTGAATCATCGTAACATCATAAATTGAATTGAAATGAATTACCACCAGGCGAAATCATAGTCCTTAACGTGCGGAGGTCCCGGGTTCGATTCTCGGCAGGGTCCATTTGGGAATTTATAATTTCTGAATTTTCCCTGGTCTGGCCTGGTGGGAGGCTAACTAGGGGGGGGGGGGGGGGGAACTAATGAATTACCACCAGGCGAAATCATAGTCCTTAACGTGCGGAGGTCCCGGGTTCGATTCTCGGCAGGGTCCATTTGGGAATTTATAATTTCTGAATTTTCCCTGGTCTGGCCTGGTGGGAGGCTAACTAGGGGGGGGGGGGGGGGGAACTAACCAAGTATATGAATTTTAGGTCTTTTGGAAGACCTTTTATTAATTAATAATCAGTAAGAAATAATTTATTTTTGAAATCATCCCTATTGTGGTAAAATAATGAAATAGGCACTGACCTTCGATGGAGTAAAAATAACCTTTGGAGAGGATTGAATTTACTCCGGTATAGATGGGAAATTCTGCCTCAGTCTTGTTCAATTCGGATTCCAGAGCATTCTTCATATCGTTGGTGGTGGGTGAAGCCAGAACTCCTCCTAATGATACCAATAAAATATAATAATAATAATATAATATTTATTTCAGGAAACTGTCCCATATTTTCATAGATACAATTACTTAACCTATGTTAGTAAATACAAAATACTTAACCTACTCTATACCTATACATATCTATACCTAACACAACCACAAGGCCCTTTGGAGCCTCCTAGCGCGTCTGTGTTCCAGCACCTCCAGAGAGAGCTGTCCAGCTTGCCTGCTAATGTGCCAAGGAGGGTGTTGGAGCTACTCAATAACCTGCTCATCATGGACGCGGCACGCTTGCGTATGATCGCGTAGAAGTCATCCACCCGAGCTTCCGCGAACATTGCCGACGCGCTGCAGTGTCGAGGCTCCCTCAGCACCGCCCTCAGCACATTGTTGTACTTTCAGTTTTAAGCTTCTGCCATAAAATTTTGTAGGATACCTACGAGATCAAAAGCTTTGGACAAATCCAAAAAACACGCGTATGCATGGGGTTTTCTATCCGTGTAGTACCGAACAGTCTGCTTGAGACACAATATTGCGCTCTCAGTTGAACCGATCGGTTGAATGATTGATCGGTTGGACTGAAACCGAACTGAGCGTCGTGTATTTTTAATTGTATATCAAGCAGGCTGTCCAGAACCTTAGCTGTTATCGTCGCCAGGGATATCGGCACAGTTTAACGAAATACTACATCGGTCTGTAACTGATTCTGTCCGCCGCATCTCTCGTCCTATTTTTGATAATAGGCACGACCACTGTCCTCATCATTGCTTCTGGTAGGTAACCATGGCTTATTAATGCATAGATTATAGAGCAACAACCAGCATAACGTAGCCGTGTGGCACCGGCGGAGTAGAATAGTGCCACCCCTTCCTATCCCGTGGGTGACCGTAAGAGGCGGCTAAGGGAACCGGGGAACCTTTTACTAGCTTATTTGGTTCCCCTGGCCATCAAAACAGCCTTCTCGGGGACTTGAGTGGACCTCGAGTGATGTAATCACCACTCACCCCCAGCAAAATCCAGGCAGCGTCTGTACTCGGAGCGAGCGGATGTCTGGTCTGCGTCTGTCCCACATTGGGCGGCTGGCCTTTCCGGAAGATGTGTGTAGGAGAGGAGGAAGATAGGGAGAAGAGGAAGACAGGGAGAAGAGGAAGATAGGGAGAAGAGGAAGATAGGGAGAATACATTAACATGAAAGCACAACAAAAAGAGAAACTACCCCAGGCGGGTTCCGGCTCCGTTGGTGCCGGGGAATCCCGCCCCCTGATAGTCTCGGCTGACAGGGGCTGCACCTCGTATTCTGGGGGGGGCAACGTTTTGCTTGAGTGTGATAAACCATTTGCTAGGTCTGGTTTGCTACAACGCACGCCACCTAAAACAACGACTAGAGCATGGACACGGACTGAATCTGAGCTAACTGAGACGGAAGACGGTGCATCTACAGGAGATGAAGCGGCGCGATGCACACGAACACCCTACGCAACGCCCCTGACTTTTTTCTCGCCAATGGCGGGCACACCTAAAAATAGAGGAGACTGGAAACGGAAAAAGTCACCAACGAGTAAGGAGACGGAAACTTTGGAAGAAAAGGAAGACCGATTAATGAAGAGCCTGTTCGATAACATAGTAGCAGTGAACTCGCTCGTGGATAGACAGGGACCATACAAAAACACAGCCAACGAAGTCAAGACAAAATTGCGTGAGCTACAAAAACTGTGTGGGCGGGTGATGGATGTTAAAAGAATGAGATCAGAAAGGAAAGACGAAGAGTCGGAAAGGACACCGAAAAGGGCGAAAAGAGCCGTGGTTATGGAAGAAAAAGGCACTAATACATCGACCGGAGGGGAAATGGAAGGTTTGGAATGGGAGGATGATTTAGGTTCAGAAACCGATTGGATGGAAGTAAAAACGAAAAGAAAACGAAGGAACCTAAGGAGAAAAACAGAGATGAGGATATGGAAGGAAATAACAGAAGGAAAACACAGAGAAACGAAAAAGAGAAGTATGCGGAGAAGGAAAAACTGACGATGGCGAAGAGAAACACTGAAGAGACACAGGTTCCAAGTAGCAAAAGTAAAAAGAGTGCGAAGAGAAAGCCGGCGGGTAGGAAGCCGAAGGAAAAGCCTGAAGCCCTGCTAGTTGAGGTGAAAGATCGCGATTACGCCAGCGTCCTGAAGGAAGTGAAATCGGGACTAGCAAGCGATGAGGTAATATTCACTAAGGTGAGAAAGACAAGAAAGGGTGATATACTATTAGAGCTAGAGAAGGGACAGGATGGAGGTGCCTCGCAAATAAAGGAGAAAGTGGGGGAGCTTTGTCCAAGCTTAACACTTAGAGCGTTAAAGGAGTCTGCTGATGTTATAATTAGGGGGCTAGACGCCACAGTAGAAAGAGAGGAAGTGGAGGAATCCCTGAAAAAAATAGTGAAGGAGTTCCACATCAAGAGTTTTTGGGAGAACCGCTACGGGAATAAAACGGCACTGGTCGAGCTTCCGAAGGATGAAGCCCATAAACTTGCAGACCAGAAGAAAATAAAGATAGGATGGATGAGGGTCCCAGTTGGGCTTTCCATAGAAAGGAAAAAATGCTACAGGTGCCTAGAATATGGTCATATTTCTTCGGATTGCCCAGGCCAGGATAGAAGTAAAAAGTGTTATAACTGTGGCAATGAAGGACATAAGGCTAAAGACTGCGAGTTGGAGATGACATGCGCTATCGGCCTGGATAAAGGACGAGGTAACACAAGACACCGACTAGGCTCTAGGAACTGCCCGTCTTGGAAAGAACAGGTGCCCGGTAGAAGAAACTCCAATCCAAAAAACGGGGCAAGGGAGCAGGAAAGGGACAAAGAGAAATAGGCTCGCACATTAAAGTTTTGCAAATAAACCTGGACAGAACGCGAGCCGCCCATGACCTGCTCGAAGTAACGGCAAGAGAGCACGATATAGACCTAGCAATATTAGCGGAGCCAAACAAAAAGATAGCGCAACTCAGAAACTGGGTCACCGACAGGAGAGAAGACGCATCTGTGGTCGTTTTCAACAAAAACATTGGAATCAAAACGGTGGTCCAGGGAAACGGGTTCATCGCAGTAGAACTCTATGGGCTCACGATTTTCAGCTGCTACTTCTCACCGAACCAGAGTTTTGAAGAATTTGAACGAGACTTAAGTGATCTTTTCGAAAGCATCAAGTCACAGCGTGGAGACATCTTGGTAGCTGGAGACTTCAATGCGGCGTCAAAAGCGTGGTCTAACAAAACCGAGAATGCTAGAGGTCGCCTAATTATGGAAATGCTCGCAAGCATGGACATGGTTACGGTGAATGAGGGGTTCGCTCCAACATTTCAAAGAGGTTTAAAGAACTCAACCCCAGATATTACATTTGTGAGCGCGAGTCTGACACAGAGGGTTATGGAGTGGCAAGTCCTGGAGCAAGACAGTCTAAGTGGACACCGATATATAAGGTACAATGTTCTACACCATGAAAAGAAGGCGCCAACACAGCTGCGGGTAGGATGGAGGCTAGACAAGCTGGATCAGAAGGTTCTAGTGAACATCCTCAAAGAAAGCGAGATCAGCACTCCAGAAGAACTGGTGATACATACAACAAAGGCCTGCGATAGGGCAATGCCTAAAAAAGGAGTATGCAGGAGAGCACCGGTGTATTGGTGGAATAAACTTATACAAGAAAAAAGAGCTCACTGCACAAAATGCCGAAGAAAATACACGCGTGAGAGGAAAAAAAGGGGCAGGGAAAACTCGACATTACGTGAGAGCGAGGAAGACGAAACACAGAAATTGAGAGAAGAATACAAGGCAGCTAAACTAGATCTGCAAATAGCTATTAACAAGTCTAAGGCGCAGGAATGGAAAGAGCTCTGTGACGAAGTAGACAAAGATACGTGGGGACTAGGGTACAGAATTGTCACCAAGAAACTGCGGCAAAATCCTCCCCGCTTAGACATGGACCTAATAAGATCTGTGGTACGAGTTTTGTTTCCGTTCCATGAGGACTTTGGTCGAATCATGGCAAACGCCTCCCTGATAGCTGAAGTAACGGAGGAAGAAATAAAGACGGCGGCAGAAGGCCTCAAGCTAAAAAAAGCGCCAGGACCCGATCTTCTTTGTTCAGAGGTGATTAAACTGGCAGTGCAGGCTATACCGGAAAAAATCAAAACTGTGTTCAACGAGTCCTTTGCATCAGGGACGTTTCCTGAGGCGTGGAAGAAAGCTAGCCTGGTTTTATTAAGAAAAGCAAACAAGCCAGCAGGAGACCCAACGGGATACAGACCGGTCTGCCTTCTCGATTGTTATGGCAAACTTATGGAAAGACTCCTTCTTAACAGGATACAGAGCCTCCTACCAGATCACGGCGGTCTCTCCGACCATCAGTATGGTTTTAGGCAGGGCCGATCCACGCTTATGGCTATAAAAGAAGTAGTTCAGACAGCCAGAGTAGTGAGACAGGGCACAGCCAAAACCAGAAAACTCTGAGCCTTGATCTGCCTAGACGTGAGAAATGCCTTCAATTCTGCTTCATGGAGGGAGATCCTTTTGGAAATGCGGAAGAGAGGCTTCCCAGGCTACATCCAAAACTTATTAAGTAGCTACCTACAAGACAGATTTATAAAGGTAAGAGACTGTAACGGAGTAGAGGACACGATCAAAGTTAGTAGTGGAGTTCCACAGGGATCAATACTTGGCCCAACTCTGTGGAATATTTTATATGATGGTGTCTTTCAGCTGAAACTGGAAGAGGGCATAAAACTAGTGGGTTTCGCTGACGATCTAGCCTTAGTAGTAGTGGCCAAAACCGAAGATTCTCTCATGATTCGTGCTAATAGGGCGCTAGAGCGAATCAATATATGGATGCAAGGAAAGCAGCTAGCCTTAGCACCAGAGAAAACGGAAGCTACTGTTTTTAGCGGAAGGCGAAAACTGGACCCTATTAAATTCAAAATACAAGGCGCAACAGTGACTCCCAAGGAGCACGTTAAATATCTTGGAGTATGGCTTGACAAATCCTTTAATTTCAAGAAACACATAGAAGAGATAGCCAACAAAGCACAAAAAGTTACGGAAGCGCTGTATAGACTAATGCCAACAAAAGGAGGTCCCAGGGCGAGCAAGCGGAGGGTGCTGGCATCAGTAGCCCACTCTGTAATTCTATATGGAGCGCCAATTTTCGAAGGAGCCATGAAGGTAGAGCTTTACCGCAAAAAACTGGAACTCGTGCAGAGGCGGCAGGCCATAGGGATCTGCGGAGCGTACAGAACAGTTTCCACTGACGCCGTACTGGTGATAGCGGGGCTGGTCCCTATAGCCAAACTAGTCAAGGAGCGAGCCGCGCTATTCGAAAGCAAAGAGCAGACGCTCTCAGAAGTGCGGGAGAACACCTTGAAGGAATGGAAAGGCGAATGGTCTGGAGTAGGGAAGGGTAACTGGACCAGAGAACTGGTAACAGACCTACGGAAGTGGCACACGAGGAAGTTTGGAGAGGTGGACCGTTGGATAACACAGGCACTCAGCGGTCACGGGGTGTTTAATACTTACCTCTTCGCAATCGGAAAAGCGCTAAGCGAGAACTGCTACTTTTGTGGAGAGGAGGACACCCCGAGACACGCAATTTTCGAGTGTCCGGGCTGTGGGGACTTGAGAGCAGAAGCGCAAGGAACTAGCGACGCGGTGAATGCCCAAAACCTTGTCGAGCGAATGCTGTCCAGCGAAGAAATGTGGCTCCGGTACAGCCAAATGCTCAGGGCTATAATGATGAGGAGAGAAAAAAGAGAAAGGGAAGAAAAGAGAAAGATCGAAAACTAGAAGGTCACGCACGAAGTAATGCCAAGCAGTTCCGGGCTGACCTCGAAGACAGGGGGAGGTTATTTTAGTCCGTGCAAGCCGGACATGCCCTGCCGTAAGGCAGAAGTCCGTAGGGATTTTTTCCTCCCCCGAAGAAAAAAAAAAAAAAACCAGCATAACGCAGGTGATCAACGCTGAGGCCATCATGTCCAGGTGACTTCCCACGCCTCATGCTCTTTATCGCATCTTTAACTTCACCGATTGTGAAACGTAGTGATAATGTAGTGGCATATTTTGCTAGAAGATAAATTTACCGATTATCATGTAAGCACTAGATACTTCCTTAGTAAATCAAAAAAATTGTGCGCTTAACGACAGGAAATAGTGTTAAACTGTATCACTAGGTGAATCTGAAACACCACCTCTTTCAACATAATATTACAAATTGATTTAGATTTTTTGTTTACTGATTTAGATTTAAAAAAAAATTAGCAAATTCAAAGCGCTGCGAAGAACGTGAGGAGGATAGGATTTCAAATCAGAAATTTTTATATTGAAGTAGACCTTTACAAGTGCTTTTGAATAATAGAATGAATCTACCAATCAATTTAATTTAATACCATCTAATTCAATTCACTGGTAAACTATTGGGAAAGCTGAGATGGCAATAAAGCAGTTTTAATAAAAATATGCTATATTACGTGAATGTAGGTAGGTATATTTAGTAACTAGCGAAAGCTTTATTTCAGACCATATTTGAAAATAATAAAAAAAGGTTATTGTGAGTCAACCTTGAAAGATAGATGCTATATCCTATCATTGACTTTTTTAGAACTTTTTGAGAGGAACTTTACCACCATAGTTACATTGTTCTCGTGTAACTATAACTATTTACATTTTATTTCAAAAAATACAGTAAATCTATCTACCGTATCCGAATACACCAAAAGATTAAGATATTGGAGCATACTTTGGAAATATCTAATAACTGTATCAAGAAAATTGAAGCCAATCCTGTTCAAAAATTGCAAAATTTTCATGATGTACGCATGGCTCGGTAAAAACATAAAAAGCTTTATGTCACACAGATAAATTAATAATATATCTTTGGTAAACTTGTAGTAAACGACGTGCTATTCAAGACTCAGGGGGCAAACCGCTCATTTATCAGTAGGTAAATAATTATTCAGATGAATTTAGATGGGTTAGCCTGAATAGGCCCTATTTAATTTACCTATTCAACCTATTACCACGGTATACTTAATAGTACCTATCACCACAGAATGGGCAATAATACTGCTATATGTATTATTATACACGAAAGTACCTAACTACATTTCCAAAAACATTATGCTTTGTACTTCTCTCGCCTTTGCTTATTTTAACCCGACTTCCAATAAAGGAGGAGGTTCTCAGTGCGGCGTATTTTTTTTATATCATGCTATTAATTCCACAAGTTTTTGAAAAAGCCTACTTCTAACTAGTAAAAATTATTTTAAAAACAAAGACTTCGTTAGCCATTTGTATGATGCTGTTTTGAAAATGGCACCATGCAACCGCCATATTGAATTTTTATTAAAAAAAAACTAGATGATGCCCGCGACTTCGTTCGCGTGGATTGATGTTTTTTGATTCCCGCAGGGACTTTTCCGAGGGAAATTTTCTGAGATGAAAAGTAGCCTATGTCCTTCCCCGAGATGTAAACTGTTTCTGTACCAAATTTCATCAAAATCGGTTGAGTAGTTGGGCCGTGAAAGCGTAGCAGACAGACAGACAGACTTATCTCATTCTCTTTCTCATTTATAATATTTAGTATGGATTATAGCCAGTGTCACTCGGGATGATATTAGGATTCTAACGGTACCCAAAATCTGATACATACATCAAAATCTATTCAGGCATTTAGAAGTTATGGTGGAATAAAGAAAATTACAGACAAACAAACATGAACCCTGAAAACATTACACTCCTCTATAGGGTTGTGTAGGTACCTGAAAGGGAGGCTTGCAACCCTTATGGTGCGACTTTGTCCGTCCGGTCACATTATATTTAAGTAACTGCTAGCTTGACTTGAAATTTGAAATAGTAATAAATAATGCTTACCCAACACCAAAAATACATAAAAATTCTTTCCAAAAAACTGATTTCCAAAGCCACTATAAAGTAAAAAATAATTTTGATTTCTACACACTATGTTGAAGTCGGGCGAGCCTGAACTATGCCTATCTATGTTATACTCGCTCGACTTCAACATACTCGTAGTGAGTAAAGTATTTTTAAGAGTAAAGAATTTTTATTTTTAACTTTTTAATGTACTCTAAATCCCTACGGCTCAGGAGTGCAGTACCATGCAGCATCAGAGTTGAGGAGTTGGAAATTGGGTTTAAGTATGAAGTCGTTGCTTGACACCTTCAATATTAATTCATCATTAAAAAATCCTAAATCGCTATTTTTAAAGAGTTCTGTACCCTGCAGCATCAGGGTTGAGGAGTTGGGACTCAGAGTTGTATCGTATACACGTGACTTGATACCTACTAAATGAATTCACCATAAAAATTTCCTAACTCACTAGTTTTGAGGATTTCATGTAGTACGGTACACCTACAGCATCAGGATTGAGGATTTGGAGTCAGAATTCTTTACGGGACCACCTCGCGAGCTTCCTCTCAAATGAAAAAAAAAAAAATTGTTCAAATCGGTTTAGAAACCACGGAGATATGCACCGACATACATTAAAAAAAAAATATGCGCGCCGAATTGATAACCTCCTCCTTTTTTGGAAGTGGGTCAAAAAAATATCATTATTTTGAGCAGTCGAGGGGGAAACTTACCCTCCGTGTCACATATGGCCCGCGCATCATCGAAGGTGGCTGGGATCCGGTGGAGCTTCAGGCGACCATCAATTTCCGGGTAATAGGTGTAGTCGAAACGGAATTGTACGCATTCTGTGGAATTCAAATACACTGTATTAATAATGTCGATATTTTCAAAGGTTAAATTCCACGGCCAGGCCATACTGCCAACGCTTATAGCAATACCTAGGCAATATTACTCAAAATTACAGCTTGATGTCACGTACCTTGAAATAAGGATTATAATTCTAAAATACAACATTACTGATTACTGAAACAATATGGCGTTGGCGTTGAAGCGTTGAAACGTTGGCAGTATGGCCCCAGAAGTGAAAAATATATGCTGCATAACTGATCAATAAATTCGTATTTATTGAGTTAGAGATCAATTTTGATCTTTGTTCTAATCTGGTGCTAATATTATCCACAACCCAACTGACAAATTATAAACCCAAAGTCGTCTGAGAAGAAGCTAGAAGCTTCTTAGAGAAGCCAGGTACTTCAGTATTTAGTTTACACTAGCTGATGCCCGCGACTTCGTCCGCGTGGTTTAATTTTAATTGATTCTTGCGGAAACTCCTTAATTTTCCGGGATGAAAAGTAGCCTTTGTCACTCTCCAGGTCCTCAACTATACCTATACCAAACATCACGTCAATCCGTTGCTCCGTTGCGGCGTGATTGAAGGACAAACCAACAAACCAACAAACAAAGTGACTTTAGCATTTATAATATTAGTATGATGACACTCACAAATAATGTGGCTTTCTATTGGTACCAGAATTTTTTAAATCGGTTCAGTAGATCCAGAGATTACCCCCTATAACCTCACAAACTCACAAACTTTACCTCTTTATAATATTAAGTATAGACTATCAACTACCACCACCACTACCAAGTACCACTGCAACCACTGCAAACTTTCAACCCCTATTTTACCCCTTTAGGAGTAAAATTTTGAAAAACTGTGACATACGTATTTCTTTATTTTTTACCGAAAGCCAAAGTTTCGTTGATATAACTTAAAAAATATTTTTTAGAAATGAAAGCCTTTCATACCAACTATCATCCCCTATTTCACCCCTTTGGGGGTGGAATTTCGAAAAACCCTTTCTTACCTTAACAAAGAACACACTCTCCAAATTTCATGTCTCTAGGACCAGCGGTTTAGACTGTGCGATGATATATAAGTCAGTCAGTCAGTCAGAACTTTGAATTTATAAAATTCACTAGTTTATACTAGTATATAGATTACCTAAAAATTAATTTCTAAATATGAATAGAAAATGAAAACATAAAACTAAAATATCACCAAGTTTGTTAAATACATAAGTATTTTATTTCATTTCATAATGAGAAGAACCGTCTTTTATTTTTCTTTTTAAAGAAGAGCAAGGTGCCGAGTTTCTTGCCGGTTTCTCTCAGCAAAATCTGCTTTCCGAACCGGTAGTAGAGTCCTGACTAATCACGTGATCAAGTGACACAAGTTGTCCTACATGAAATAAACATTTAATTTCGTTTAGTTTACTCGTGGGAAAAGGCTAGTTAATATTTAAAGCACTCACCTATCGCCGTAAACGTAATCAATAATAAAACATATTTACAAAGAGACAACATCACGAATGAAAGGCGTGCTGTGGAATAATCCACGAAGATTTTATTTGGGCACTTTATATTCTTCCGTTAAGGTTCCGTACCTCAAAAGGAAAAATGGAATCCATGTAGGATCGCTTCGTTGTAATCGGTCGGTCTGTTTGTTTGTTTTTATCGGGAACGTGTGGAGGTATCGAGTTGATATTAATATCAAGTAAGTTTAGGTCTACGGTCCCTTGGACCTGTAAAAAAAAATCAAGCTTCTTAGTCAACACAATCAAAAGATACGGCCGTTTGAGCCGCATATTTTGACACTTGAAAATAAATCAAAACCTTTGACCAATGACCCCGCTAACTTTAGACCTATATCTGTACTACCCACTTTCAGTAAAATATTTGAAAAATTAATATTAATTCAATTGCTTAAACATTTTTGTAATAATGACTTATTACATAGTAAACAGTTTGGATTTACACGGGGTCGCTCAACAATCGATGCTGGTGTTGAGTTAATTCAAAATATATTCGAAGCCTGGGAGGAGTCACGTGATGCACTTGGCGTTTTCTGTGATTTATCCAAGGCTTTTGATTGTGTTGATCACGAAACATTAGTCAGAAAACTGCACTATTATGGAATTAGGGGTGTAGCACTGGATATGATGAATTCCTACTTAAAAAATAGGATGCAAAAGGTAGACGTCAATGGAAAGCGGTCTTCCGGATTGATTGTAAAAATGGGGGTTCCACAAGGTTCAATTTTAGGGCCTTTTCTATTCCTCATTTATATTAACGATCTTCCTTACCTTGCCAAGGATAATCATGGGATAGTATTGTTTGCTGATGATACATCACTTTTGTTTAAAATAAATCGTTACGAAACTACTCTTAACGAAGTAAACAATTCTCTCACTAAAGTGGTACAGTGGTTTGAAGCTAATAACCTACTACTCAATGGTAAAAAGACAAAGTGTATCAAATTTACATTACCTAATGTCAAGCAGGTAAAAACCACTGTCCAGCTTGATTATGAGGAATTAGTGGATACCGCTGTTTTTCTCGGAATAACGTTAGATGCTAAACTCCAATGGGGCCATCATATAAATGACTTATCGAACAGACCTGCTGCATACGCGGTTAAAAAGATCCGCCAGTTGACAGATATAGAAACGGCGAGATTAGTTTATTTTGGTTACTTTCACAGCATTATGTCATAAATGGTATATTATTATGGGGTAATGCTGCTGATATTAATTCTGTTTTTGTGCTGCAGAAAAGGGCTGTTCGAGCCATATATAATATGGGACCAAGAGAGTCACTAAGAGATAAATTTAAAGAAATCAATATTGTGACAGTGCACAACCAATATATATTTGAAAATTTAGTATAAGTGCATAAACACATTGATAAATTCAAGAAGAAAAGTGATTGTCATAATGTCAATACTAGAAATAAAAATAAACTTCTAATGCCTGCTTCTAGGCTTTGTAAAACTAGCAATTCCGCAGTGTCCGCTTCTACAATAAGCTCCCAGAAGACATGTTGAAGATGTCTCTGAATAAGTTCAAAGTTAATGTAAAACGTAAACTCATTGAAAAATCTTATTACCATGTGAAGGATTACTTAAATGACAAGGAAGCTTGGCAATAATTTGCTCTAATGGCTCTGATAGTTCCTTAGTTAAGATTATTTGTGAGATGGTGATAATGAAAAAAAAAAAAAACCCCGGCTGAGTTTGTTGTGGGCTCTTCTCAGACCAGGGCGCGTTTGGAACCCTCGTAGCTTTAGTTTTAAGATACCGTAACCGATTATCACCATCGTGTTTTTTTTAAGTAAGTAATTTTTAACGTCAATAAGTGTACCTACAGTGTACCTATATTGAATAAATGATATTGACTTGACTTGACTTGACTTGACCATTACCACCACCACCACCACCACCAACACCACCACCAACACCACGTAACACCACGACATAATACCACGTAGGAACTAGATGGGCCCTTTCATAGAAAAAAGTTGGGCGTCCGACTTGTAGAGCACGTTCCGCACCTGTCTTTGTCTCCGTCGTAGCGCTGTTACGGTTGCTCATCATGTAGATAATTTGTCATTATTAAGTTAACAACTTAAGTCTAATTAGTTTGGCACTGTGTATTTTTTTATTTTAAGGTAAGTAACTGTTTCAATTCACAACTATACATTCCAAAAAAACGTTATTTAATCTACCTATTTAATATTTCTATCCATTACGCAATCATTTAATTTCCGCGGCAAACTGTATGATTTTTTTTTCAACACACTTGCACATAAAGTGGCTCTAATTTCACCGCAATTAGGCAATAAAAACACCTATAATCAAACTGACTTTTTCATTGCTATTATTGACAAGTGAGTTATAGAGTTTTTTTTATTATTTTATCTACTAATAGTTATTTGTTATACAAGAGTGAAAAGTTTTTTTTAACCGCGTGCTCAATTTTGATAACCGAGCAAGCGAAGGATTCTAAAATTGAATCACGAGCGCATCTCGTGATTCAAAAATGCGGTATTTAGTATTATTATTATTCACAAGTGTACTACTCACATTAATGTATTAGTGTATGTGTACTACTCACATTAATGCATTATTTAAAAGAAAAACCCAATCAAACTTTTAATAATGGCGCGTTCTTGTTATTCCATTTTTTTCATTGGCTTCATGGCTCTAGGTTCTAGTTCTTATCTTCGAGCATCGACTATTCAGCCTTTACTTTTTTGATTTATAAAAGTAAGTATAACAATTTTATTTTATTTATATTATTAAATACATTTTTTAGTTCATGAATTAATTTCATCAATCAACTTCTAAATGTTATTATGTATTTCTAAAGTTTTCAAAATAAAAAGTTAACAGTATGAATTTTCTAGCAAGAAAGCTTTTTATTTACTTAGTAGTATAGTGGACTTGAAAAATTAAAAAAAACTGAAAATAAATCAGCACGAAGGTAATAAATTTAACTTACAACCCTGTAAGCCGCATAGCGAGCGAGCGCATAGTACGATTGAGGAGAGGCCCAATTGTCTAAGCAAATCGTAATCATTTGACAGCATAAAACGTATTACTCGAAATGTTTAAGGCTAGGTTTTCCCGGAACTTTAGGTATTTTCGAGCCCCCTGGCGTTCCAAAATTCTCGCGTGCGTAGTTAAATACGCGCTGTGCGGACATTGAGCGAAACTAAAGCGCAGTGACCCCGTACGAGCACTGGTCACAGTATATAAAACATACAGTAGGTAGGTACCTATTTCAACTTGATAGATATTGTTTAGAATTTTAATAGACCAAATTATACCTATGTATTTTACTACTTAGGGCTTCAAATTTTTCAGGACATTGAAATTTTACACTTTTAAATTACTGACTCACGTTGAATAGCGTAAATTAAATAGCGTAAGCATCTGAAATTATAACTTTGAGGGCCTCAGAAAGAAAGGTTTTCATTCCTCTTTCGATAACCGACTGAGAATCTTCAAACGGACGTTTATGAAACGGGCGACTTCATAATAGCTATTTATGCAACTGTATCGTAATGAGGGTCATTTTAATTCGAGTGCTGTTTTTTGATACGAGGCTTGCCGAGTATCAAAATAGGATAGTACGAGAATTAAAATGACTAATTACGTACAGTTGCATACAAGATTTTATCTACGACAAGGACGTCTTTATAATTTTTTACTTTATAAATTAATAAAAACCAAAAGTGCCAGAACCCAGAGCCGCTAAGCTATAGGTATCCTATTTATGAAGATAACCATATCGATACAGCTACGACTCATAACGATACAGCTCCCATACAACGAACTGTATCGTTATGAGAAGCAAACACGAAAGAGGGTTCAATTCGATATAGTTGTCAAATTCGAAATTGGAACTTTTCGATGCTGGAGTAGATAAAATATGTTTACATTGTATTCTATTATGAACGAAAATGAATCTTGTAAAGGATTTTTACTTAAAATAATAATATAATAAATAAACTTTTATAGTTTTTATATCAAGATGTTCATGAAGTTCTGACATCTTAGTAAACCATGGGGCATTTGCTATATTTTTGACGACTTTGTTTTGAAATCTCTGCAGAATTTCTAGATTTGAGTTCTTTGCAGTACCCCATAGCTCAATACCATAGGTCCACACTGGTTTTATGGTATTTTTGTAGATGACTCTGCGTCATGAAAACAATTGCTTTTCTTGGAAGTTGTTGTAGAACTTCAGCCGTTATTAGGCAAAATCCTGAGGCTTTCTTGAGATCCAGTTCTTTTATAACTCTGTGGACCTCTTTAGGCGTACAGCATTTTAGTGGTGGGCTGAGTTGTAGATCTGTTTCTAAGAAGTCGTCGATTTCTCTGTCAGTGGCTGGGTCGGAGCTGTTCGAAGTAAATACTTCACCTAAAAAGTTGCCAAAAGCTTTTGCGCGTTCGCTATCTTTCCTTGTCCAAGTACCATCGCAAATTTTTAAAGGGTGATTCGGAGGTATGGGTGCTGCTTTACTTGATTTTACCGCTCTATAGAGCGAGTACTTGCCCTTCGATGATGCAGACAAGTTAACCAATTTGTTTTGTAGAGTATCATCCTCAATTTCTTTTAGATACGATTTAAGTTCTACAATAGCGCGATTTAGAGCTTTCCTATCTGAAGGGTGTCGACTGGTGGCCAAACTATCCTAAGTCTTCTCTTCTCAAGTACTTTATCTCTAATATCCTTGGGGAGGTTTTTACTACCTGGAGTATGACATCTCTCGGGTGTAGAGATCCACGCTGCAGTTTGAATAAGGTTAGTTATAGCGATGGCTGCTTCGTCAATGTCCTCATTTGTTTTAGTGGGATTTTCAGTGATAGGTGAGATTCAATGTAGTCTCTGAAGGCATCCCAGTCAGTATGTTTACTATACAAGGTCTCTTTTGTTGGCCTTTCGATTATCGTAGTACTTATGGTTCCTATCACCGGCGTATGATCTGAGTCACCATCCAAACAACTTTCGACACCGAGGTACAGATTTGATAACCCTTTGTAAACAAAGGGAAGGGTGAAATAGGGGATGAAAATTTATATGAAAGTCCTTCATTTCTCAAGATATTTCTCAAGTTGTATCAACGAAACTTGGTATTTTGGCTTTAGGTAATAAATAAAGAAGAAAATGGGGCACAGTTTTTCAAAATTCCACCCCTAAAGGGGTAAAATAGGGGTTGAAAGTTTGTATGAAATTCCTTCATTTCTCAAGTTATAGTGACGAAACTTAGCATTTGGGCTTTCAGTCAGATATGCAGAAGTACGTGTTTCACCATTTTTGAAAATTTGACCCCCAAAGGGGTGAAATAGGGGATGAATGTCCTTCGTTTATTAACATATTTTTCATGTTATAACAACGAAACTTGGTATTTTGGCTTTCGGTATACTATAAGGAAGTAGGTACGTGTGTAACAGTTTTTCAAAATTCCACCCCCAAACGGGTAAAATGGGAGTTGTAAGTTGGTGTAAAAGGCCGGCGTTTTTAAAGTTAAATAGCCGTGAAACTTGATATTTGGCCTACCGGTTTAAATTATGAAATACATAATTCACAGTTTTTAGGGTTCCGTAGCCAAATTTGGCAAAAACGGAACCCTTATAGATTCGTCATGTCTGTCTGTCTGTCTGTCCGTCCGTATGTCACAGCCACTTTTTTCCGAAACTATAAGAACTATACTGTTGAAACTTGGTAAGTAGATGTATTCTGTGAACCGCATTAAGATTTTCTTACAAAAATAGAAAAAAAACAATAAATTTTGGGGGTCCCCATACTTAGAACTGAAACTCAAAATTTTTTTTTTCATCTGACCCATACGTGTGGGGTATCTATGGATAGGTCTTCAAAAATGATATTGAGGTTTGTAATATCATTTTTCTCTAAACTGAATAGTTTGCGCGAGATACACTTCCAAAGTGGTAAAATGTGTTTCCCCCCCCCCTGTAACTTCTAAAATAAGAGAATGATAAAACTAAAAAAAATATATGATGTACATTACCATGCAAACTTCCACCGAAAATTGGTTTGAACGAGATCTAGTAAGTAGTTTTTTTTAATACGCCATATAATCAAAATATTTTTAATAATTTAAAACTTACTACAGGTTTGTACGGAACCCTCGGTGCGCGAGTCCGACTCGCACTTGGCCGGTTTTTTATAAATTCTATCCCAAAGGACATTAAATAGTCCTGCAATCTCGCCGCAACAGAGCAACGGATCGACGGGTTTTTTTTCATGGGTTCTTATTATCCCGGAAAATTAAGGAATGCGGGAATTAAAAACTTATGCCACGCGAACGAAGTCGCGGGCGTCCGCTAGCTTGGCATAAAGCTTAAAATACGAAAGAAGTTATATGATATAAAAGGTCAGAAGTGAATTAGAAACAGTGCTCAAATGATACGGCGGACATGATAAATAAACGTGCAAAAACATTGAATTATCTTTAGGTATATTTTTATTACATAAGTTTTACTATTATTTTAAGCCTACCTCTAGTAAAGAATATATTTCTCTTCTTTAGGTTTGTAACCCTTATGGCGCGACTATGTCCGTCCGGTCACATTTTGCATATTTTAGTAACTACTATCCCACCAAAAACATTTCATGTAAAATTGGTTGCCAAGACTCACAAGTGCATAATGCTTTCACTGTAAAAAGTTATGAGATCTCTGTTAGATCCAAGGCCGAAGTTGACCTCCTCTTTGTGCCGCGCATCATAACCCACGGAGTCTGTCTCAAGTTCAAACTATATAGTTCTAAATGCTCTTTACTGTGTACCAAATTAATAATATTATATAACATGTAACTCTATATATAAGCCCTGTCCCTAGCAAGTCTACCTCTGGGTAAAAAGGTACGGCTTGGCCGTTTCGTGTATGTCGCCCTAACTATTCCAGGACTTAAATGTTATGTCAGGAAATAGTTCGACGAATATTAGTGAGATAATTGCGGCGTACTTTTTGAAATAAATAAATAAATACCAATAAATCAAAACCTATACTATTTTTTCGTTTTACCTTATTAGGTTTAATCGAAAAAATTGTTCAAGGAACCTATGTGTGTTTTTTAAATACCTATTTAACGATACCCTACTTGCCATAGTCTATCGACTTTAATTATTTATTGACTATTAGTTGGCGCCATTTTGCTTTTACATTTATTCGGATTCCGTAGAATTCCGTAGAATTGATTGTTGCGAAATCGGTCCAGCCGTTTTGTCTGTGGTGTACTAAAAATGAATCTAAGAAACCTTATAAATCTTAAATGATCATTAAATAAAAAATAATTTAATATAAAAAATACTTTTTAAACAACCGACTTCAAACTCCCGCGCCAAGTTTACAACAACAAGCACACGTTATACGAAGTACTTATTTTATTGTTGATATTTTAAAAACCGCTCGACCGATTTCGATAAAATGTATATGGGACCACATGGGAAGTATGTTCTTTCAATTAAAAAAAGAATCATCTAAATCGGTCCACCCAGTCAAAAGTTCTGAGGTAACAAACATAAAAAAAAAAAAAATACAGTCGAATTGAGAACGTCCTCCTTTTTTTGAAGTCGGTTGAAAATATCAAGGAAACCTAACTATTATTTTACAAGAGCTATTCATCGATACCCCACTTGCCATAGTCTATCGACTTTGGTTTTTAGGGTTCCGTAGCCAAATTTGGCAAAAACGGAACCCTTATAGATTCGTCATATCTGTCTGTCTGTCTGTCTGTCTGTCTGTCTGTCCGTCCGTATGTCACAGTCACTTTTTTCCGAAACTATAAGAACTATACTGTTGAAACTTGGTAAGTAGATGTATTGTGTGAACCGCATTAAGATTTTCTTACAAAAATAGAAAAAAAACAATAAATTTTGGGGGTTCCCCATACTTAGAACTGAAACTCAAAAATTTTTTTTTCATCTAACCCATACGTGTGGGGCATCTATGGATAGGTCTTCAAAAATGATATTGAGGTTTGTAATATCATTTTTTTCTAAACTGAATAGTTTGCGCGAGAGACACTTCCAAAGTGGTAAAATGTGTGTCCTGCCCTGTAACTTCTAAAATAAGAGAATGATAAAACTATAAAAAATATATGATATACATTACCATGCAAACTTCCACCGAAAATTGGTTTGAACGAGATCTAGTAAGTAGATTTTTTTTAATACGTCATAAATCGTAGACCGCAATTTACCTTTCATTCAATCAACTCAAAATCTATTTAATATAAAACTTATATTTAATGTTTGCACGGAACCCTCGGTGCGCAAGTCCGACTCGCACTTGGCCGGTTTTTTAATTTGTTACAGTATAGCTTCTAGTGGACGCCATTTTATTTTTTCATTAATTCGGCTTCCATAGTGACACGTGGAAGACATATTCGGGCATATATTTACTGGTGCAAGAATCATTAAAATCGGTTCACGCGTTTAGGCTGTAGCTGTCCTACATAATTAACATATATATTTTTAACGACCTCCCTGGCGCATTATTTTTACATAATAAACAAACATATATATTTTTGACGACCTCCCTGGCGCAGTGTTGAGCGCTGTTGTCTTAACGTGCGGAGGTCTATCCCCGGCAGAGTCAATTTGGGAATTTATAATTTCTAAATGTTCTCTGGTCTGGCCTGGTAGGAGGCTTCGGCCGTGGCTAGTTACCACCCTACCGGCAAAGACGTGCCGCCAAGCGATTTAGCGTTCCGGTACGATGCGTGTAGAAACCAAATATAGGGTTATGGGTTTGATATAACCGTCTAGCCCCTAACAGGTTATCCCGTTACCATCTTAGACTGCATCATCACTTACCATCTGATGAGATCGTAGTCAAGGGCTAACAATATAATAGAATGATGAACACATATAGTTCGTTCGGTGCGTTCCACGGTCGAGTAAAAAAATACTTACCGGATGAGAAACTTCACGTCGGCATTATCATTCCACTCCAGAAGGCTTTGACTTGGAATATAAATGAGGAATTCAATAGAGCCTCAAAGTGACCGCGCCTGGCATAAGAAGCGCGATCACGTCTTATGCAGCTCCCAGCTTCGCTATTGATCTTTGGAAACTTAGATAAAACACCTCCCGGGCGCAGTGGTGAGTGCTGCAGTGGCCTTATCGTGGGTACCCCGGATTCGATTCCCGGCAGTGTCAATTTGGGAATTTATAATTTTGAATTTACTTTGGTCTATTCTGGTGGGACGCTTCGGCCATGACCATCCCACCGGAAAAGACGTACCGCCTGTAGGTTTGTAGACGTACCGTCTGTAGGTAAATAGCCACGGCCGAAGCCTCCCACCAGACCAGACCAGAGAATTCAGAAATTATAAATTCGCGAATCGAAATCGGGACCTTCCACTATAACACCACAATGCTCACCACTGCGCCAGGGAGGTCGTCAAATTCGACATCTAACTCCAGACCTCCGACTGCCGAGGCCGAGGTGTGAACCACAGACCACTGGGTTATCACGGTGTCGCCGCTCTAACTAATGTCATGAGATAAAAGTTTAATCATTGGCGGCGCCAACTCACCCCGGGAGAAATCAGCGGGCTTGCGCGCTGAATGCGATTACGACAGTCATTATTCATAGCGACTGTGCCATAGGGCCTGTGCGACAGTACCTATAACTAAGCTCAGACTACATTAGACTTATTTTATTAAAAACTAAATGATGCCGTTACTTTATCCGTGTTTATAAAAGTTTTTACTGAACCTTTTTCATTTTATTAAAAAAACTAGATGATGATGGATTGAGGTCTTATGTTTCTCTTCGTTCGCGGGAACTCTTTAATTTCCCTGGATAAAAAGTAGCCTACGCTTATTTCAAATTATAATCTCTGTGCCAAATTTCATCGAGATCCGTTTAGCCGTTCTGGCGTGATTGAGTAACATCCATCCATCCATCCAAAATTTAGCATTTATAATATTAGTATAGGTAGGTAGTTGCCCATAATATATTAAGTCTGCCCGGAACGCAAGCTATTCCTGTACTAAATTATTAACAAAACATCCGTATTGATCACCATTTGTGAATTTATAATTTCTCAATTTTCCCTAGTCTGGTCTGGTTGAAGGCTTCGGCCGTGGCTAGTTACCAATTACCGACAAAGATCGATTTTGCGTTCCGGTACGATTCCGTGTAGAAACCGATTAGGGGTTCAATATAACTGCCGTACTCCTAACAGTTAATGGTATCATATCACTTATTAAATTTATGTACAGTTTTACAATAAAAAGTTTCTAAAAATGGCAATACCCTTAATCTGCTAATTAGAGACATAAATCAAAGTCACGGATAAAATGTAATTAGCGGCCTCATCTAATTAGGACTTGGCTCTTGTTGTAACATTTCTGTTTAACTTTAACGGCAAGTTGAGGCCGGTATCGGTTTTCTTTAATGTAGGTTTTGATATTAACGTTATTGAAGCGTACCTACCTAAGTATCGTTTAAACTTATTAAAGGTATACCTACAATATCACTACCCATTTTAATCCTAAACTTTAAATAATGCGTTTCGTGTCTTTGGACACCCCGCAAGGACATATAGTTTCTAGTTTACCCTTAAACGTCACCTAATAGTTTATTCGCACCAGGTAAATCTGTCTGATGCAAACTACAGTATGTGTTATGTACCTTCAATCTACTCTCCAGCAGTCGCTAATAGATAAGCAGGAAAACCAATGGAATGGAATGGTGGTGAACGAAAAACCACACAAATCCTGTAAAACACCTCAAAACATTTCCTGGAGCAAAATGTTTTAAATATGACTAATTTTTCTCCAATACCGAGGAATCCTCACAAGATTTGACGTAAGTTATTTTTTTGGCAGAAGTTGCCTCAAATAAAGACTTTTCTTTCGTTCTAGACCCTGATTATACTACCTAACGCAGTTCCCAATTCTAATTTAGAAGCTATAACATTAGCCCTTCTTTTGGGAAGGATCAGTAAAAAGAAAACCGAATATTAACTTATTTATTACAATAATATTATAATAGTTCCTCTTAAACATAATACCCAAGGCTCTCTGAGAAATAGAAAAGTAAATATAATATAGAGTTTTTAATAAAATTATGATCAAAGAGAACATTATGAATAGGGCACTGTAACGTGAAAAATAAAACGTGGAAAAATAAGAAAAATTATGTGAAAAAACCCAGCTTGAAAAAATAACGCTCAAACGAATATAATATTTAGTTTTCAGACGTTTCAAATAGGATACTATATGACTTACATAAAATAATATAAGTGATTAAAAAAACACCTCTATAATTTGTATAGTATGGTAAAGTAAGCGCTGGTTGCGAGTTCTATCCCGGGACACGCACCTCTAACTTTTCGAAGTTGTGTGCGTTTTAAGATTTAAAATAACATTTGAAACATCGTGAGGAAATCTGCATACGGGAGAGTTTTTCATAATGCTCTCCAAGGTGTGTCTTCATCTTATCAACCGACTGCCGGCTCACTACTGAGCACTATAGTCTCCTCTCGGAATGAGAAGGGCTTGGCCATAGTCCACCACGCTGGCCAAATGCGGATTGGCAGAATTCACACACCTTCGAGAACATTATGAAGAGCTTTCGGATTTTTCCTTCACTGTTTGAACAAAGTGATATTTAATTTCTTAAGGCACTTACTTATCTCGGAAAAGTTAGAGGCGCAATCCCCAGGATCGAACCTGCGACTCCTTATAGTAGGTGTCTAAACCACTAGGATATTACTGCTCGCCACGTACCTAATAAGTACGAATAGTTCAACAAACTTGTTCGTATATCAAATTCGCAAATTGCTTGTTTGAAAGCGACGCGTGGGTGCCGCCAAACTTCTGACTCGATGCTTCCTGCCAGCGCATATTATTAATTCTAAGCAAAAAGCAACGTGCTCCCTCTATTCCCTGGCGATGAGATATGTGCACGTTTCACGACTGCCCAGGTACTTGACCACTGGGCCGATCTTCTAGGCATGGACATGACATGGACAGGCAGTTGGTTTACTAATTAAATAAATCATAAACTTTATTGCCTCTACAAATTGCTGATCTAGAAATTCAATATTACACTTTTAATAAACAGTAGCTAGTCTAGACCTAATCATGTTAGGCGATTATACCCCATTATTATCATAAAAGGAAACGGATTTCATACAGTTGACTTTTTTCCTCTTTCTGAAACTTTCCAAAATTGAGTCTATACTCTAGATAGTCTAGACTCTAGTAGTAATTAGCACTCTGTCTGTACTTATGGTATGAGGAAAACAAAGAACTATTAAATTCCATTTTCAATATACTTAGAAATGTAATTACCATGAATATTAACTAGAAATTCATAGTAAAATCTTCTTTTCTAATTAGTTGTAGAGTCTTAAGAGCCATGACGTTATCATAAGAGAGACTAGTTTGCCTACATTGTCCCAAGTATTTAGAATTTGTATATAGACTGGAAATACCATTATTCCTCAGAAAGTGCCAGTACTCCTTTGCTTTTATATTATTTACGGACTTTTATATTATTTTCCAGAATTATGATATTATTTACGGAGTTTAAAGAATGCGCTATCAAGTGAAATGTCGGTATTTTCATCGGATAATACTCGTGTCCTCTCCTTAACTAGTCGCTCGTTCAATCAAAGCATCTGCGTCCTCGAGATGCAAATTAAGATGCAAACTGCCACTATCAGCCAACTTCAGAGGTATGTTGATTTGTTGTCTTATTAATTTCGGTGTACATCGGTTCGGCTATCAAACGGTGATACACACACTGATAATATAATATGGTAAGTTTCTAGTGTCCGACCGAAACTGGTTTTTACGACCGAAACCGAAACCCAAACCGAATTTCGGCAACAGTCTCAGTTTCGCCCGAAACCGAAACCGAAACTTCCTTACAAGGATCATGTTTTGAGGGAAAAATAAAGAAAAGATAGTAAAACTTACCAAATTCAAAATAAATTACACGTCACAACAAACAAAACAAACTGCAAACACAAGCCAGTCACGACATGATTAGGCACGTGGACGCGGCGAAATGTCTTCGTCGCTTTCTCGCTTGGGTGGAATTTAACGCGCCGAATATGACCGATCACAGCACGAGAACTCCCGAATGCAGTTTCGGTTTCGGTCGTAGTATCAGCAGGTTTGCCGCCGAAACCGAAACTAAACCGAAACTCGTTTTTTGCCGAAACTCGACCGAAACCGAACTTTCGGTCGGACACTATTTATGATATGAATTAAAGGAATACCTTTCCAATACTATGTAACCCAAGTAGAGCATTGGATAGAAGCAAGCGTTACTTTGCGGAAGTCCATGATAATCAAGGAACAAGGCGGTGAATATCGCAAGCTACATGTGCAAGCTACACGTAGCACATAGATTTGTCTGTTTTGGCGGATTATAAGGAATTAAGCTTCTTGTTCCTTGACTATCGTGTACTTCGGCATTTCCATCCAACACTTTATTAAGGACTTCATCATCTCATGTAACTGTTGCCTTCACGTCAATATTATAGACTGACCCTATTGTGTATCGATGCTCGAACTTTATCCGCGTGTAAAAATCTCATACTAGGCACTTTAAAGATCTAGCCCCACTCGAGATGAACGGAGCGGCGCGGCACGTTGCGGCAAATTATATTTGCATGAGTTTGTACGGGACCGCGTCGCGCAGTGCATCCTGTGCGGCGTCGCTTAAGTGGGCTCAGCTCCATACAATCTCATACAAATAATACTTGCCGCTGCGTGCCGCGCCTCTTTAGTGGGGCTAAACCTTTTAACTGAACGCAATTTCGAACATCTGGCGCCCTCTGTAAACCAGACCCTCAATGGACGAAATAAAAACTCCTCAGGGGTTGTAACGGCCGAGCTGGGCTGTAAAACTTACAATTTCAAGTTTATAACTCTTAAATATTGGAATGGCTCAAGTGTTTCACTTTTTCTCTCTCTCCGCGTCGTATTCCTTATTACTGAGGGTAGTGACCCCTTTCGAAATGAGTATTTAAACTCTTAGGTTTTTGTAACGTTAGTAACGATTAATTATTATCAGATGTTAGTGATAATAACCGGTACCGACGGCTTAACGTGCTCTCCAAGGCACGGAGGAAACAAAAGGGCAAATTTGAACCTCCAAATCATGGTTCAGTTCCACCCCCAACTATATCAGAGATATGTATGACTATAGCTGTTGCCCGCGGCTTGGTCCGCGTGGTTTTTTGGTTCCCGCGGGAACTCTTTGATTTTCCAGGATAAAAAGTAGCCTATGTGTTTTTCCATACTATATAATCTATCTCTGTATCAAATTTTATCCATATCCGTTCTGCCATTCTGGCGTGATTGAGTAGGTAACTAACATCCATTCATTCATCCAAACTTTCGCATTTATAATATTAGTATAGATTATATTATACGTTTATAGTTTCAAAAGGTACGTATTTGATAGATTATCCCCATTAGAGGTTCTATAATAGCTCCCACGCCCAATTGTGGCGTGGATTACATAAACCCCTCCCGCCCTTAATCTGTAACGACTCTGTGCCCCGGTAATGTGACGGTAATAGCACGATTTACCCGGGACAAGGCCGTTAATGCAGATTCGAAAACAATTCTCGTCAAAATGGCACCAGGTTTTGACATAATTTACCTAAATGGTTATTAAATCATCGTTAGGCGGGAAACAAGCTTATTTTTCATTGGTATTTGAATGTCGTGTCCAAGCGTATATTTTATTTTACACGACTGCCCAAAAAAGGTAATGTTTTCAGGGCTCATTTATGTGAGTTTCTTTATTCCACTACAACTTCTAAATGCCTACATGGTTTTTTTTTAAATTGCAAGATAGGCTTGCGCTTGACAATCATGCTTAGTGCAAAGAAATGATGAGGTATAGGTCGGAACGCGCTTGCCTAGAAGACGAACCTAGATGTCTACAATTCATGATGATTCACTCTTGCCTTGAAGATACTTACCTAAGTTATATGTGCCAGGAAACACGTGCGCTGTGATGGTGTTCCACATCCTAGCGGTTCGTACCAGAAACCAATACTCTATGCCAGATCGAACTTGTGCCTGATAAAGAACGAGGAGCGCCTCGTTCTTTATCGAACAGCGGTGTTGGCGTGAAGTACCGCTTCACCTTGTTCAGGATACCAAGTTTTGGCAGCTGTTTTGGCCTTTGACATTTCCCGAAATTGAGGTTGGGAGAGATGTTGGACTTGCATAAATGGGGCATCGTCAGAATTCTTACATCATCCTCAGTGACATAAATGTTTTGAAAAAAAAACTATTTGGCAGAGCAGTCGTCTTTAAATATTAAAAATTATAATTAATATTCAATTCCTAATTGCTTGTTATTCAGTATCTGAATAAAAACTATTTTGTCTTTGGACTATTATATGTGTCAAAGGTACTCGACGAAAGTGTGTCTGTCTGTCCGTCTGCTACGCTTTCACGGCCCATCTTTGCAACCGATTTTGATGAAATTATGGTAGGGAAAGACATAGGTTATCTCCCTGAGGACACTTAAGGAAATCCCATGGTAATTTAATGGTAAAACACGCGGACGAATTCGCGGGTACCAGCTAGTTTATAATTTTTCTATAGATACCCAGATATACCTACGCTTCAGAAGCTTAGCCCTGCCTTTGCTGGCGCGCAGTCGGGAAGAAAGGTCCGTAAAATGTTTTGATGCTGAAAGTTTCAGTAGCTAAGAGGCCTGAATCATCGTCAAATGCTTCATTTAAAGCCGAGGAAGCGTGAATACTTAATGTCGCGGTAACGTTATGGCGCAGCCGACGCGCTGGGCTGGAAGGTGTCGGTTCGAGCCCGGCGTGATTTGTGAGACCCGTCCCAGACATAAATCTCATTTATTTTGCAGACAAAATGTATTATTGGCTTTTATCTGAGACCCCTATTTACTGAAGTGCGTATTTGAGGTTTTTTAGGGTTCCGCACCAAAATGGTAAAATGGAACCCTTATGGTGCGACTTTCTCCGTCTGTCTGTCCGTCTGTCCGTCCGTCACACTCGATTATTTCAGTAACTACCGAAGCTATCGACATGAAATTTGGAATAGTTGTGTATATTAGTGGCCCAAAGACACTGGAATTAAAAAAATTGGAAATTATTTTTGTTCTTATTTAAAAAGGGGAGAAAATCGGAGGGTGGAAATTTAAAAGTGAGATAACTGTACTGTGTGGGATATCATATGAAAGAGTTTACTTTGTACATTCTAAAACAGATTTTTAATTATTTTTAGTCATGATAGTTTTTTATTTATCGGGGAAAAAGTCTAAAAAAATACCGTTCCCCCCCCTTATCTCCGGAGTTTACCAATCGAAAAATCTGAAATAATTATGTTCAATAGGAATTTATGTATATTTTACAGGAAAACTATAGCCAATGCTCTAACTAGCATAGTTTTTTTTATATTAACAGTAAACCTCTACAAACAAAGTTACTTTTGCGGTTCATTAACAAAGGTAATTATTACCATTTTACATCTTTGGTCGTTACAGTTTTAGTCGTGTTACATCCACAGTATTACGAACGAATCTTAAAAGTACCTAGCTATAACTACCTTTTACAATTTTTATTTTTAATTTTTTTTTAATACGTCATAAATCGTAAACTGCAATTTACCTTTCATACAATCAACTCAAATATTTAAAATAAAAATATTTTTAATAATTTAAAACTTACCACAGGTTTGTACGGAACCCTCGGTGCGCGAGTCCGACTCGCACTTGGCCGGTTTTTTATTCACTACAAGTCAGCCCTTGACTGCGATCTCACCTGGTGGTAAGTGATGATGCAGTCTAAGCTGATAGCTGGCTAACCTGTTAGGGGCATAGCAGTTATATTAAACCCATACCCCTATTCGGTTTCTACACGGCATCGTAGCGGAACGCTAAATCGTTTGAGTTTAATGCTCATGTACTGGAGGCAACATTTACCTTAAGGTATTGTAATGTGTGGCCCAATGTGAGAATTGTATAACAAATAACTATTCTTTCTTTCTTGGCAGCACGTCTTTGCCGGTAGAGTGGTACCTAGCCACAGCCGAAGCCACCCACTAATCTAGACGGGGGAAAATTTACGTCGCAACGATTGAACCGATTTGGCTGAAATTTGAAATGGAATTTACACCTTGAATTAACAACAAGCAACAGCTTATCCCGGAAAAGGGTTCAACGACTTTGCCCCACCAGAGTACCCCACCAGTGGAGTAGAGTCATATTGTAAAAATTTCACCATAGACGTTTAGTTGTCCCATTTTATCATTTTCGTGTTGCAGAAATTACGTCGAAGAAAAACTCATAAGTAGTGAAATCCAGGGTTTACAAACTAGGTAGGTAGTGTTTTTATATTAAAAATCCAAATTGGTAGTCAAATTTCTTTAAAATCACAAACTGACTTAGATTTTGGCACAGGAAAATAAAACGAAATATTATTAGGTAAGTACTTTAAAGTTGAAGAAAGTTCTCTATTATCCATACTAATAAGTACTATGTATTATAAATGCGAAAGTGTGTCTGGCTGTCTAGTACACTTTCACGGCTCATCTGTTCAACCGATTTTGATTAATTTTGGCACAGGGATAGGTTGTATCCCGGGAATCACAAAACTATATCCACGAGGACGAAGTCGCGGGCATCACCTAATTCTAGTATATTACAGTAATGTAATTGTATAACCCGGCCATTAGTGTTCAAATGAGTGCTTTGGAGTGTTTACGCCTTCATAGGTTTCAGTGCGAAAACTTCTAGAAGCCGCTTTATATGAGAACTTTGTAAAATGTACCTTACCCTTGCAACCTACGAACCATGCATAATACATGCCATAGAAACTTTATGAAACTACTCGTAGCGAAGTTATGAAAGGTCTCGAGAAAACATTATTTAATGGGCATCCGACCTTCCAGTTCCAGATTGAATTTTGTTCGATTATTTTTATCTTATTAAAATCTAGAACTATGAGTCATATAGTCCTTTTTTCAGGTGAGTAGGCGATATAAAAGGTAAGACCAAGAACTTTTTCCAAGAATACTTTCATCATCACTCAATAACTATAAAAGGCTTTGTCCTGAGTGACTGACACAACATACAAGGGTTGAACGTAGGAAATTTTGGGAGACTATTCTTTGAGTTGCCTCGTTGGATAGCATGTTCGACTGCGGCCGACGAGGTCCCGGGTTCGAGTCCCGGTTCGGGCCATAATTAAGTATTGAGTTTTTCTGACTAGAAATTCTCAGTAGGTTCTAGCCCGGAGTTAGGAAGTTGGCGGTTTGGCACCCCCGTGCCTCGGAGAGCACGTTAATCCGTCGGTCCCGGTTATTATCACTAACATGATAATAGTCGTAAAAGCCCGCCAACCCGCATTGGAGCAGCGCGGTGGGTTTAAGCTCTAATTCCCTCTCTCCTATGAGAGTGTAGGGCAGTGGGACGTTAATGGGCTGTAGTGGTATTCAAGGCATATTCGTGCTTTAACAATGATATAGTAAATTCTGTTTAACACTGTCTCTAAACTGAACTAAAATGACAGCTCTAAAAGTGCTGCCCCTTTCCGCACGAAGTTTTATTTATTTTAATTTTATTTAATGGTTTGCCAACAGTTTAATACACAAACACAAAATAAAAATTACAAACACAAGGAAAATGATTGAGTGCCCAATTTCTGGCAAGCCGGCAGTCGGCATGCATATATCTGATCTCGCAAGTGCGGAGTTACCAGTTACCAAATAATATTAAAGTTTAAATATAACAATAGGAAAATACTGTTTAACAATAATTAATCACTAGAAAATAAAACACAAACAATAATACAGAAATGGCAATAAGCCTACGAGTATGATACTTACTGCATAAGGAAATGTTTATAATGAAAGGGATAGCAATATAAAAAGAGCTGTAATTTTAGTTTAGTTTAAACATAGACTTATTATATAATTACTACTGTTTAAAGATAGTTTACAACAGAATTGGCCTCAATTTTCTTTCCTACCAGACGTTCGACGGCAGTGTCTAGACAGAGCACCGCTGCCGGGTGACAAGGAAGTGACGGGTGAAAGAAAACTGCCAGAGTTTTCAATAGAATGTTCTGTAACATCAAACTTGTAGTTGTATGTAGTTCCCTTGACTACGATCTCACCTGATAATGAGTGATGATGCAGTCTAAGATAGCTGCGGGCTAACTTGTTAAGGGAATGACAGTTATATTAATAACCCATTAGCCTAATCGGTTTCTACGCAGCATCGTACCGAAACGCTAAATCGCTTGGCCGCACGTCTTTGCCGGTAGGGTGGTAACTAGCCACGGCCGAAGCCTCCCACCAGGCCAGACCTGGGAACATTATAAATTCCCAAATTGACCCAGCCAGGAATCGAACCCGGGATCTCCGCACGTTAAGACAACTGCGCTCAACACTGCGCCAGGGAGGTCGTCAAAAGAGAGTACCGAGATTGGCCGGGTCTGTCATTTGTATGTATGGCCGTCGAGCTGTCGACCCACATATAAATATGCTTACGCAGTGACAGTGATATTGGAAAACGATTACAATAATCGATCTCAATATGACAAACGGCGTTTGGTTGGCGCTCATCTGCATCCGCTCACCGCTGAGACATGTCGCTCGAGCAGCAAATGCCATTAGTTGGCGACTGATAGTAAATAGGGCTTGGTATTGTAATCAACATCGCGCGTCTATACTACTACATTGAACTAAACGGTCAATTACAAAGACCAATCCACATTAGGTATGTGTTATTAGACGATGACCGCGACTTCGTCTGCGTGGATTTTTAATTCCCACGAGAATTCTGAAATATACCGAAATAAGATAGCCTAGATGTCCTTCCTCGGGAATCGGAACGCAACTTGTCTTTGTACCCATCAAAATTGATGAACAAATAGACAGGACAAACATTCGCATTTATTTATTATAAATGCGAAAGTGTGTTTGTTTGTTGGTTTGTTGGTTTATTGGTTTGTTGGTTTGTCCTTCAATCACGCCTGAACGGAGCAACGTATCGACGTGATTTTTGGCATGGGTATAGTTGAGGACCTGGAGAGTGACATAGGCTACTTTTTATCCCAGAAAATTAAGGAGTTCCCGCGGGAATAAAGAAAACCACGCGGACGAAGTCGCTAGCATCAGCTAGTATAGTTATGTGTGGGTCTTGAACAAGATTACGATAATCGATCTTAATAACGCTTGAGCAGCGAATGCAATTACTTAGTTGGCGACTGATAGTAAATAAGGCTTGTATTGTAATCAACATCGCGCATCTATTACTGTACGGTCATTTACGAAGACTGATCCCCATGTCCGCAACTTTGTCCGCGAGATTTTGATGTAGTAAGGTACAGATTTAGGTTGTATCCCGGGACATAGGCAACTTTTTACCCGGAAAAATAAAAATAAACTCGCGGGGATCTTAAAACCTATATACCTACCAGCAAACGAAGGCGCGTGCATCTTATTTTAGTCTTACTTCTTACTAAAACTATAAATGCGAAAGTTTGGATACATGATGTATACTTAATCTCGCTAGAACGGCTGAACGGTTCTGGATGAAATTTGGCACAGAGATAGATGGAATAACACATATAGGCTACTTTTTATCCCAGGAAATCAAGGAGTTCCGGGACGAAGGACCAAGTCGCGGGCGGGTTTAGTTAGCAATAAATATTCCATAATAATAAAGAAATCTAATTTCCTTTCGCGCCCTCGCGCGCACCGGCTCCGGAAGTCAAAATAACTATTAAGTATTTCAGTGATTGAGTGTTCATGCCACGCGACAGGTGCGCCGTGCGCGCCATCGCTCCGGGTAATTTACGACGTTTTACGGACATTCATTAAATTTACAGCTTAGGGACATTCTAGAAACGCTGAACAACGCATTTATTTAACAACTAGATATTGCCCACGACATCGTCTGCGATGATATAAAATCCCATCAGAACTATTATTATCTATACCTAATTATTATTACTAATATTATAAATGCGACAGCTTGGATGGATGTATGTTTGTTGCTTAATCACGCCAGAAAGGCTGAACGGAATCAACGGATCTGGATGAAATTTGGCACAGAGATTATTGGTCTTGGATAACACGTATGTTTAAATCTCAATCCATGCGGACGAGGTCGCGGACAACAGCTAGTCCGATATAAAAAGTGCTTTGTCCTTCTCCAGGAAATTTCGTACAGATAATGCATCCTGATGCATTATCTGTACGAAATTTCGTCAAAATTGATTCAACTGATGGGTCATGGAAGCCAGACCGATGTCTATAATTTTAGAAAAAAACAGCCTCATAATTGTAGACCCAACAGATTATGCTAGGATTGAGGATTTTTAAAAAACCTACATTTATAGATGAAGTCTTAAGCATTACCTAAGTACTAAGTAGTAGAATAATAAGTTAAGCAAATTACATTGCTACTTGCTGCTGCGAAGTGACGGCGGATGCGCCGCGCAGTATTTAGTTTAAAGTTCGAGTTGCTCTTCTACGAGTAGCTACACTTTTACGTTATTCACTTAAGAAATCACGTTCACTTACAATTTCACTTGTGAATAACAAGTGAAATTTACAACTTTACTTCACTTCGGTTAACGTGTAAAAAGAAATTCATTCTAATAATATTATAAATGCAAAAGTGTCTGTCTTTCTGTCTGCCTGTCCGTCTGTCAGCCTGTTCGTCTGTCTGTCTGCTACGCATTCACGGTTGCTGCGATTTTTATGAAATTTGGTACAGCGATGGGTTGTGTCCCGGGGAAGGACGATGGCTACTTTTTATCCCAAAAAATTAAGGAGTTCCCACGGGAATCGAAAAAACTTAGTCCACACGGACGAAGTCGCGGGCATAATCCAGTCTCTTATAAATGCTTATCATCACTCACAATGTTACAAGCAAGTGATAATGTAGCCTAAGATGGTAGCGGGCTAATTTGTTAAGGGTATGGCAGTGTTTTATTAAACCCCTACCCCTAATCGTATCGTACCGCGTACGTATCGTACCGGAACGCTAGATCGCTTTGCGGTAAGAATGGTAACTAGCTCTGGCCAAAGCTTTCCATCAGAGTAAATTCATAAATTACAAATTCCCAAATTAATCCTGCCGCGGATCGAACCCGGGACCTCTTACTTGTGACACAGCGCTCACCAGGCTATCATCGTTTTAATCTGAATCAATCAATATTTATTTATTCAAATTAGGTACAATAACTTATAATGATATATAATAATCAGTAACGGTATCTTAAAACTAAAGGGTTCCAAACGCGCCCTGGTTTGAGAATAGCCTACAACAAACTCGGTTTGTTGAGGGGTTTAAAAAAACTTAATATTTAAGTTAATAAAGGTTTGATATTTAAAAAAAACAAAAGGGTTTTTTTTAATATTATCACCATCTCACAAATCATTTTAAACTTAACTTAAACGCCCTGGTTTGAGAATAGCCTACAACAAACTCGGTTTGTTGAGGGGTTTAAAAAAACTTAATATTTAAGTTAGTAAAGGTTTGATATTTAAAAAAACAAAAGGGTTTTTTTTAATATTATCACCATCTCACAAATCATTTTAAACTTAACTTAAAAACTATCAGAACGGTTAGAGCAAATTATTGCCAAGCTTCCTTGTCATTTAGGTAATCCTTTACCTACATTGTAATAAGAACTTACGTGAGCGAAGCCGTGGACAAAAGTTACTATCAACAACATACTTCATACTTATATTATAAATGCGAATGTGTGTTTGTTTGTTGATTTATTGGTATGTCCTTCAATTACGCTACAACAGAGCAACGGATCGACGTGATTTTTTGCATGGATATAGTTGAGGACCTGGAGAGTGACATAGACTTTATCCCGAAAAATTAAGGATTTCCTGAGAATTTCAAAAACAATTCCACGCAGACGGAGTTATATAAAATCTGTTTATTTGCCGGAGAGCAATGTGTTATGTATACACAACGAAGTTACATCTATAATGTTGGCAGATAGAGTTTATATTGTAAAGGCACTCTGCAGCGGATGTGGCGTATACCCGCCGCCGGCTTCCGGTTGGACCTTTTTACGCGCAATGGCGCTTACGTCCGATATCACTTCCTCTTTATTACGACTGCTGATGGGCGGCGCGCCCTTTGTGTCTCCTCTGTGCTTTTGGACCATTTTCAACCCTATAACAAAGTTGATAAGGTTAATTTTAAGGTGTTAAAATGCCTCGGCTGTCGTGTGCTTTGGTTTCCAATCTATTTAAATAATTTCCTCCCGACCACATTTCGGCCACGGCGGCCTCTCCAGGGAGATTTGCCATCTGCGCGGCAGGTATAGTGCACAAGTGTGTGCGCAAACAAAGATGCACTCTCTGTTCCTTTACTCTCATAGCCCATAGCATTGTATGGAAAATCAAACACGACCAGAGATAGATCAGATGCAGGACCGACGGCTTAACGTGCTCTCCGAGGCACGGGGCTTAATCACCGCCAACTTACTAACTCCGGGCTATCACTGAGAAGTTCGTGTCAGAAGAACCCAATATTTGTTATGGGCCGACCCAGGACTCGAAAACGGGACTTCTTCAGCTGCAGTCGAACATGCTAACCGCTAGACCAACGAGGCCATCAAACCTATTTGAATAATAGGTAGGTATCCAGCTACCCGCATAATAATTCTGAATTCTGATGCACTTTCTCTAACATTAGGAACGTTATATTATTATTAATTCTAAATGAAACTCAAATAGGTCTCTCTCTGCGTCGTATTCCTCATTGCTGAGAGATATTAATGGATGACCCCATTCCATTAATATCCCCATCACATAACGGTATAGGAGTTTTCTTGGGATAACAATGCGGTGGGTTCCCACTTCCCAGGTCCTTCCTCATAAGACTCGTCTAAGAGTACTCTTAGACGAGTCTTATGAGGTACTCTTTAGTTAAGTAAGGTACTCTTTCAACTCTTATAAGTTTCTAACGATTATTATCAGATGGTAGTGATTATAACCGGGACCGATGGCTTAACGGCCTTTCCAAGGCACGGAGGAAACGAAAAGTATTCGGACTACCACATTTGGTCACACTTCTAGTTACCGACTTGGTTCAACGTTGCTTAACAATGGCAATCGAATGATATGCGTTATCACAACTAGGCCCCTCGCCCCTCAAAACTCAATTATGTAGATCTACTCATGTAGGTCGATTGAATCATACCTTATACTAATATTATAAATGCGGAAGTGTGTGTGTGTTTGTTTGTCCTTCAAGCGCGCTGCAATAAAGCAACGGATTGACGTGATTTTTTGCATGGGTGTAGTTGAGGATCTGGATCACTATCCAGATCCTCAACTACACCCATACAGGCATACTTTTTATCCCGGAAAATAAAAAAGTTTTTGCAGGAATAAAATAAAACTAATTCCACGCGGACCATGTCGCGGGCTTGTCGCGGGCATCATATAATACGATATGGTTTTCCATTTTTTCTCCAGATTCACTACCGTTAGATATGTAAGGTTGGAAACAGTCGTTGTCAAGTTCTGGAGGTGTGTCGTATCGGTTATCTCGTGTATTTATCTGTTTCCAATAGGACATACGAGTACGTACACCCGCGACGTGAGGGGAATGCGGGCGACGGTACAAGTACGACACGCTATACCGAGTTAATGGACACATTCGAACATCTGTAGCTGGGAAACCATTCGATTACAAAGTTGCAACTGTGAAGCGAGTCTTTTGGGAGCTACTTTGAGTCTTTTACACTTCGTTCCCGTACATTGAAACCGATTAGGGGTTTTGGGTTTAATATAACTGTAATACCTCTAACAATTTAGCTCTGTGCTATCTTAGACTGTATCGTTACCGGATGTACTTAACACATGAGATTTAAAAAATATTCCCCTCGTAGCTTTAGTTTTAAGTAATCAGATAGATTGATAAATTCTTTATTGCCACACAAACATAAAGACATAAAGTAAACACTTAAAAAGTACAGAAAACAAGGGCGGTCTGTCTTATCACTAAATAAAAGTGAGTGAAGTGATTTTGACGACCTCCCTGGCGCAGTGTTGAGCGCTGTTGTCTTAAAGTGCGGAGCTCCCGCGTTCGATCCCCGGCAGGATCAATTTGGGAATTTATAATTTCTGAATTTTCCCCTGTCTGGCCTGGTGGTTACCAGTTACCACCCTACCGGCAAAGAGGTGCCGCCAAGCGATTAGCGTTCCGGTAAGGTGCCGTGTAGAAACCGAATAGGGGTATGAGTTTAATATAACTGCCATGCCCCTAGCCCGCTACCATCTTAGACTGCATCATAACTTACCATCAGGTGAGATCGCAGCCAAGGGATAACTTGTAGTGGATAAAAAAAATATAGTAAAATGATGAACTCATAAACCTGTGCGTCCCGCAGTCGGGTAAAAAAAATACACTTTCCGGATGACAAACTTCGCGTCGGCATTATCATTCCACTCCAGAAGGCTTTGACTTGGAATATAAATGAGGAATTCAATAGAGCCTCAAAGTGACCGCGCCTGGCAGGTTAGCCCGCAACCATCTTAGACTGCATGATGCATCATAAGTTACGTAGTGGATAAAAAAAACTTCTCCAGACAACCCATCCATTAATACATTAAGTCCCCACGGAAGCAGGTGCAATACGAGCCAAGAACTGCACTGAACGGGGTGGCGCTCACACGTCATGTGTCACAATACAAATACTTGGGTTACGGAGGACCATAAAGATCATGTTGATATTGAGCGAGAAAGAAGGGCCTTGGCAGTAAGGTGTAATATGTTGGCCCGCAGGTTCGCCCGATGTAGTAAAGATGCAACAAGTAATAAAATTAAAAAAATTAAAAAAACCCACGACGAACTGCAGAGCTCCATTATACCTTTGACCTTTATAACTTTGAAACAACAATTAGAACTTAGCAAACGTATATATTACATAATATCTAAAACACAAAACTGCATCTTTGACAGCTCACTAGTTTTTTTGACCAGTGTGGTGGACTATGGCCAAACCCTTTTCTTTCCGAGGCGCGCTTGTCACGACTAATCAAAAGAGTCCAAACGTGACGGGTATACGATGAGAATTTAAGGAGTTCCCATGATCGCCTCCTGACTCCATCATGATACCCTGGGCAGCATCTAGGTACAAGCTCAATATATCTAAAACAAAAAGCCCGCATCTAAATCAGCACAGTAGCTTTTGAGAAAAATGGAAACATATTGAAAAAATAACATCATAGACTACAGCTCAGCTTTGTTGTCTATGGTCCTAAAATATATTTAAGAACCTTCTCACAAGCTATACACATCTAATGAAAAAAACCGCATTTCAATCGGCCCAGTACTTTTTGTAAAAAATGGTAACATATCGAAATATTAAAATCATAGACTACAGCTCAGCTTGGTTGTCTATGGTCCTAAAATATATCTAAGAACCTTCTCTCAAGCTATATATATATCTAACTAGTATTTCGCCCTGTGCGCGAGCTGCTAAAGCAGCTCACGGGTTGTGGTTAGACTTACAAGTAGTACAGATTTTACTGTACTAAACTGAATTAATTTATTATGGTGATAACAAAATAAATAAAAATGGCGCAGATTTTTTAAAACTTTGGTAACAGTTTCCTGTTTCGTAACCCCAGGGAGTCCTCAATATCGATTTTGAACGAAATTGGTCAATTAACAAAGAATTTCAAAATGGCGCTGATTTTCTAAAATTTTGGTACCAGTTTCCTGTTTTGTGACCCCAGGGAGCCCTAAATATCGATTTTGAACGAAATCGGTCAATTAACAAAGAATTTCAAAATGGCGCTGATTTTTTTAAAATTTTGGTACCAGTTTCCTGTTTTGTAAACCCACGAAGTCCTAAATATCGATTATGAACTAAATCGGTCAATTAACAAAGAATTTCAAAAAGGCGCTGTTTTTTTAAAGTTTGGTAACAGTTTCCTGTTTTGTAACCCCAGGGAGTCCTAAATATTGATTTTGAACGAAATCGATCAATTAAAAAAGAATTTCAAAATGGCGCTGATCTTTTTAAATTTTGATACCAGTTTCCTGTTTTGTGACCCCAGGGAGCATTAAATATAGATTTTGAACGAAATCGGTCAATTAACAAAGAATTTCAAAATGGCGCTGATTTTTTAAAATTTTGGTACCAGTTTCCTGTTTTGTAATCGCACGAAGTCCTAAATGCAATAAACCGCATCTTAATCGGCCCAGTACTTTTTGTGAAAAATGGTAACAGTGGTTGAAAAATTAAGATCATAGACTACAGCTCGGCTTTGTTGTCTATGGTCCTAAAATATATCTAAAAACCTTCTCACAAGCTATACACATCTAATGCAAAAAACCGCATCTCAATCGGCTCAGTAGTTTTTGTGAAAAATGGTAACATGTTGAAATATTAAAATCATAGACTACAGCTCAGCTTGGTTGTCTATGGTCCTAAAATATATCTAAAAACCTTCTCACAAGCTATACGTATCTAATGCAAAAAACCGCATCTCAATCAGCCCAGTACTTTTTGAGAAAAATGGTAACAAAAAAGTGCACAAACAAACAAACAAACAAACAAACAAACAACCTCTTAGGGCAAACACATACCGTCTCCGCTTCGTCGAGGGTAAAAATTACTTTATTCAAAGCATACTGCCAAAATTTTTACTCGGGAAGCCTGAGGGTCAACTATGCGAAAAAGGCCATGGATTCACTAAGAGTTCAATATAACAATGGCTTCAGGATGCTGTTGGGCTTGCCGCGGCTTTGTTCAGCGTCAGGTATGTTTGCGAATGAGCGAACTGATGACTTCTATGCTATAATGCGGAAGAAGTCGTCGTCACTGCTGACAAGGCTGCGCTCAGGTACCAACGGCATCCTGAATATGTTTGCGAGGAAGATGGACTCACCGATGCTTGAACCACCTTATTCAGGTGCTAGTGAGGCCACAGTTATGATAAATATATGTATATGCTTTAATAATCTATAATAATAATTACTAACATTAGTTTTTAAGTCAATTGTAATACTAACAAGTTGAGCCCCAGTTGCTTGAAATAAAGATTATTATTATTAATAACCGATAAAAACTAAAAAGTCAAAGTATAAAAGTCTTTGTTAATCGACGTTCAAATAGTGTACTGTGTAGTTACCAATTTTGAATAAACATATACTTACTTTGATTTATTTTATTCCATGAGGACGAAGTTGCGGGCAGCATTTAATGCTTGTATAAGATGAATAGGCAAAACTTCAAGGGACCGGGGTCTCTATGGGCGGGAATATTCAATGGGTAGAAGCCATTACTTTCGAATACCGCTCACCCACGCCTCACCGATACATGACCGATTTACTATGATTTATTCATAGTTATTTGTGAAGAGTTTCTAAAGCAACTGTGTGGCTACGCAAGTGTGAAAACAAGCCGGTATGTCCCTGTTTTGCTCGAGGAAAACATCTGAAAATTCATTCTTAGGGCGGTTTCAGACCAGCGTTTCCTTGGGGCTCTTAACGGCTTACACCTTTCACGCGCGCCATAATTTACGCTTCAAAATTGGGACTTAACTTCAGGAACTAGATTCTTAATCATCATTATTATAATTAATCTGAAAATGTGTTTGTTTGTTGTTTCCTTACGCGCCGCCATCACACCACACCACACAAACCATCCAATGCACTCACTACATTTTCTCTCCAACATCGGAGCAGCCTCAGCACATTCGAAGTTGAATATGAAGTCGAAAGTCGCATATCATATGCAAATCAAATACAATAAAATAAAATAAAATAAATGTTAGATAAATATGTAAGTTACTTGCGTAAGCTATTTACTTAAAAACTTACGAGAGTGATTGCAGCCTTAGGTTTGATCAAAGTCGTAGTGGAAATACCTTTTGCAAAATCCTCATTATGATGTACACCTTAGGTACGTAATTTCGGGCCGTTCTATCCCTTGTATAAGCTTACTTACGTATCGGTTAACACATCATCCGCCACATCTCTAAACTTATCATCATTAGGTTTAAAACCACTCGCTAACAATTTAAAGTTGTGCTAATTTCATTCCAGTTCGTTGCCATTTGGACTTACAACTATTCATTTCACTTGTACGAAGTACTTGCTTACATATATATATTGTACTGGATGATTCCCGCGACTTCGTCCGCGTAGATTAGGATTTTTAGAATCCCGGGGGAATCCTTTAATTTTCCGGGATAATAAGTAGCCTATGTTCTTCCCTGGGATACGGGATTTTTTGGGCGGAGTTTTTTTCAAATTCCTGATATCTTAGATTTTAGGCTTTGAATACCTCTCTGGTGCAGTGGCAAGCGCTGTTTTCTGGTGGGAAGTCCCGGGTTCAATCTCCGGCAGGTCAACTCGGACATTTCTGGATTTTCTCGCGTCTGGCCTGGTGCTCAACCGATTTTGATGAAATTCGGTACAGGGGTAGATTGTATCCCGGGGAAAGACATAGGTAGGGTACTTTTTATCCCGGAAAATTAAAGAGTTCCTTCCTAGTTATAAGTGGGTAGTAGTGGAATAAAAAAGATTTCCCGGCATAAAAGCCTTTGACACTCTCTAGGTCTTTAAATATAGCCATCCAAAATCGCGTCAGTCTATTGCGAAGTGATTACCTAAAGGAGAAAAAACCTAATGTCATCACTTTAACCCATCGCGCGCCGGCTTACTATGGGAATAGAATAGAATATAATTTATTCGTCTGAATATGTGTTACAATGATGGTTACAGCATGAAAACCGCAGCATATCCATTCAGGCAACCCTGACGTACAAATTTTGATGTATTTAGTTAAATATTTAAATAACATAGGTAGTACAAGTAAACTTCATAGAAATTACAACTTGAATAAATAAATAATCATACTAATATTATAAATGCGAAAGTGTGTTTGTTTGTTAGTTTGTTGGTTTGTCCTTCATTCACGCCGCAACGGATCGACGTGATTTTTGGCATCGGTATAGTTGAGGACCTAGAGAGTGACATAGGCTACTTTTTATTCCGGAAAATTAGGGAGTTCCCGCGGGAATAACAAAAAACTTAAACCACGCGGACGAAATCGCGGGCATCAGCTAGTGTCTAATAAATTACAAAATATAACGTCAGGCTTTGTAGATCACGGAACAGTCAACTTACTAACTCCTTCAATAAGTATATGTGTACAGTGGATGGCTATAACGATATATGATCAAATAGATAATATTGAGCCAGAGTCTCCTCTCAGAATTAGAAGGATTTGGCCATAGTCCACCACGCTGGTAAGTAAAGGCAGGCTTCAAATACCTTTAAGAACATGGATAATATCGGTTTATTATTAATAACGCGACTTCGTCTGCGTGGTACCTATAAGTTTTTTTGATTCCCTCGGGAACTCCTTAACTTACCGGGATAAAAAGTAGCCTATGTCATTCTCCAGGTCCTCAAATATACCCATGCCAAATCACGTCGATCCGTTGCTCCGTTGCGGCGCGGTTGAAGGACAAACCAACAAACAAACTCACTTTCGCATTTATAATATTAGTAAGATATGATAACCCTGGTATACACTCCAAAATACCTAGGTATGTCTGCCCTGAGTGCCATCGGTTCACAGACAGACATTGGCCTGTGGCGGTGCTCAGCACCCCTTCAGCTAACTGATCCTTTCAGTAAAATTATTGAATTGTATGAAAAATAACATAAAAACCGGCCATGAGCGAGTCGGACCCGCACACAAAGGGTTCCGTACCATCGTACAAGATCTAACACTATGTACTTTTGAATACCTGCGTAAAAGAATCAAGAGAGGCGCTCAAATCACGTTGTTTGTACGGGGCGCCCATGATTTTTACATTTTTTATTTGTTGTTACCGACAGAGCATGAGATGGAGCAGGCCAACACCCGCAAGTGGGTGTCCCAGACACCACTTTAATCAAATAAATGAGATTTATTTTAAATCGAAACTTAATAGCAACTACCTATTTATATTTTCTCTAATATATAAAATTCTTGTGTCACAGTTTTAGTGTTTATGTTACAGTCATAGTGATTAAATAGCTATTATACATAATGACTGGCATTATGTATATTAACTAAATTGACTAGACAATGTGATAAATTAATCACTTTATCCGAATATTATTCATAATAGCGGTTCAAAGTTAGCCAAAGTAATAAATACGGTCTAACTGACTTGTTACTCCTCCCGCTCTTCATCCGATCACCGCGATCTCGAGAAGGAATTGTATAAGTTAGGCACTAATGCATGGGATTCTAAATCAACTTTACGCAAGGAATCAGTTCACTGTCTGCAAAGAAACGTTTATATTACAGTTGATATCGCTCCCCAACATGAAGTTACCATTAGAGAATGTGCAAAAAAATAGTCACATCTTGGCGGTCAAGGATTTCAGCATTGCAACTGTACTGGAGAATGCGTTTCTTTTAAGTGTAAATGTAAAAAGTCATCTGTAACTCAAAATATCACAAGAGCCTTACCTACTTGTAAGAATAAATAATAATTATGACCCGACCCAGTTAATTCATGTCAGTTCATTTTAAATATTTTATTATAATTATTACTTTTCAAATAACAGTATAATATTGCTACACATATATGTAATTAGGTATGCTTAAGGCAAATCCATACTTCCATACTAATATTATAAATGCGAAAGTGTGTCTGTCTGTCTGTCTGTTGCCTGTCTGTCTGCTACGCTTTCACGGCCCAACTACTCAACCGATTTTGATGAAATTTGATACAGAGGTTACATCCCTGGGAAGGACATAGGCTACTTTTTATCCCGGAAAATTGAAGAGTTCCCGCGGGAATCAATAAACATCAATCCACACGGACGAAGTCGCGGGCATCATCTAGTTGAAATATAATTTTATAATCTTTACCTATACCTACTTGTTTTATTACATTATCCAAGTCTTCGAAGATATTATATAAAATTGCTAGTTAATGTGATTAATTCTATGTCAATTATCAGTTTATCTAAATTGAGTAGACATTATAAATAATGACTAGATAATATATATAATATCCGGATTTATTACTTTGGCTGTAACATTTATACTCCTCCGAAACGGCTTGACCGATTTTGATGAAATTTCATATGCATATTCATTAGGTGTGAGAATCGGCTACTATCTATTTTGCATACCTCCACGCGGACGGAGTCGCGGGCATCAGCTAGTCTTACTAATATTATAAATGCGAAAGTTTGGATGGATGTATGGGATGTATGGATGTTTGTTGCTCAATCACGCCCCAACGGCTGAACGGATCTGGCTGAAATTTTGCACAAAGATAGATTATAGTCTGGAATAGCACATAAACTACTTTATCCCGGAAAATCAAAAAGTTCCCGCGGGAACCACAAAACCTCGATCCACGCGTACGAAGTCGCGGGCATCAGCTAGTTTTTTATAATAATAATAGATGATGTCCGAGACTTCGTCCGCGTGGATTAAGGTTTTTTCTGAACGTCTTCAATTTTCCGGAATAAAAAGTAGCCTATGTGTTATTCCAGACTATAATCTATCTCTGTGCCAAATTTCATCCAGATCCGTTCAGCCGTTCTGGCGTGATTGAGTAACAAACATCCATCCATACATTCATACATTCATCCAAACTTTCGCATTTAAGCATAGATTTATTTGTTGTTACAGGGGCAATAGAAATACCTTCACATTCTGTGAAAATTTCAACTGTCTACCTGTTACGGTTCATGAGATGCAGCTCGCTGACAGACAGACACGCGGACTCGCGGGCGGGCGAACGAGCGGACAGCAGAGGCTTACAGAACCCTAAAAAGCTCTCTTAAAGAAAACGCAGCTGTCTATTTGTTTTCTTGCTTTGAAGGGTTTCAAACTTATTGTTGGACTCAGTGGTAAAGACCTTTCATTGTGTTCAACAAAGAACTAAGAACCTCTCAAGTTTTTACACCTGCCTTCAATTCAATGGGTATGATGAACTCGATCGAATCAGCAACTCTTTATTTTAAACTTAATTAAAAACGCGCTTCTAGTATCGAAGTTTGTATGAAATACATAGTTGTGACGTCATCAAATTTATACTCAATTTTTTCTTTAATCTATAGTTTAAAATGATTGTCAAACTTTTCATAGATAGTCAAAGAAATTCAAAAACCCGACTAAGTTTGTTGTGGGCTCTTCTCAGACCTGGGCGCGTGTGGAACCTTCGTAGCTTTAGTTTTAAGATACCGTTGTTATTTATCACCATTACGTCTTATACTTTGTATACCTAACGTAAGTACCTACCAACTTTGAATAAATATGTTTTGACTTTGACTTTGAAAGCTAAAACTAACAGAACCCTCTTTTCAATAAGTAATCAGTAAGAAATAATTTATATTTGACATGGCATCATCCCTATTCTTTATTTTTATTGGATAGTTTTTACTATCCAATAAAAATAAAGATAGCAATCTTTACCTAAGACAGATCTAAACTACTCACCTTTTTAACAACTTAGGGCGAAAACACACTACGCACCTGACTGTTAAAGTCCACGCCCGCTTCGTAGCAGAGAATATGGAATTGCACAGACTAGCGTGACAGGTCGAAGGTGTTTCCCATACGATGGGAGAGTTTCACGCGGATTTTTCGTCTTGTCCTGTTCCTAGTGTGTTTTGAACCTAAGGGTAGAGTTTTTGAAAAGCACCGAAAAGTTTCCACGCTTCGGGGATCTACCTAAGTAGGTACCTACATATGCAAAATCTTAAGTGTGTAGACTCCGTAGCTAACTGTTTTAGGAGGTCTATGTTGATATTCCAGACATTCAGTATTTTAACTAAGTAAATATAGCAGATTATTCTAATAATATTCATATAACATTCCTCATAAATTGTGTCAAGTAATAACTAATAACCTAAACAATGTTAGATAGTTAATTTGATATTAACTTCGTGTACTACATTTAAGTATAATATGCGTAGGTATTATTAAACACGCTTACCTCTACACGAGTCCCGCCTACGTTTTCTCCGAAGGCTTCGGGAAGACTCAAATTTCGTTATTGTTTTTTGAACAGAGCTAATTATATCAAAATATTCTGCGTGCCATTTATTTAAGGCTAGCCCCACTACAGACGCACGGCGCGGTGCGGCACGTAGCGGCAAATATTCTTTGTATGAGTTTGTATGGAGCTGGGGCCATACTGCCAACGCTTAAAGCAATATATTATTCAAAACTAGCTGATGCCCGTGACTTAAGTTTTTTTTTTGATTCCCGTGGGAACTCCTTCATTTTTAGGGATAAAAAGAAGCCTATGTCACTCTCCAGGTGCTCAACAATAACCATGCAAAAAATCACGTCGATCTGTTTCTCCGTTGCGGCGTGATTGAAGGACAAACCAACTAACCAACAAACAAACACACTTTCGCATTTATAATATTACTATGAAGTATGATGACGGTTTGATGTCACGTACCTAACGTTCCTGAAATAAGGATTATAATTCTGAAACACGAAAGCCAACAATAATGAAACAATATGGCTTTAAGCTGAGCAGAGCGAGACCAGTCCTAAAGGCACTTGGCAGTATGACCCCTGGGCCTACTTAAGCGACGCGGCACGGATATGCGCTGCGACATAATTGGGTATTTGACAATTAATAGTCAAATCAGTAACTTTTTTTTCAAACACCTCCAACTTCCTAACTCCGGGCTAGTACTGAGAAATTCTAGTCAGAAAAACTCAATACTTAATTATGGCCCGACCCGGGACTCGAACCCAGGACCTCGTCAGCCGCAGGCGAACCTGCTAACCACTAGACCAACGAGGCAGTTACGCTCTACATTATTAGGAAGCAAATAAAAGTAAAACACATTTCTCTATACGCTTCGAGTGACAAGACAGTAAAGTGTAGTCGCGGTGCGGGAATGAGACATTGCTGGCTATAAATAACAGGCAAGAAACAGCGTGTGTATCTACTCACCTACTATCTATAAGGCTGCTCGCACATTGGCTTATACCACCTGGAAGATCGCTTTTAGTCAGCAATTTCTTGGAGACAGGCCGACTTGCACAACGTTGCGTAAACTTTGTAATTTAGATTTTGTTATTGTGTCCCTTTTTGGTAAGTTTATTCAGGCGTTGATATCAAAAGAACAGAGGTCTGCTTTTTTATACTATAAAAAAAAATACTTAAACACATTTTAACGGCCTTGTAGGCCTTTGGGTTAGTTGTACCATCGGTGATTATGGTTAAATGAAAACGCAAGAAAAGTGAGTGATACATCACACAAGTCAGTATACTTGCATTATGGTACAATTCCGATAATTTTTGCCGATAAGTAGAAGAACCCTGACTTTTGCAACCGAAAGTTTATTAAACCTAGTATCCTGATAAACGTCGACGGTGCAATTGATACCGAAAATTTGATTTTTGACCACTGTACTGTCCTAAGCTCGCTACAACGGAAGCTTGGGAAGCTTCTTTATACTCCACTAGTAGGGCGCGTGGGTGCGTGGCCCGCTAAAGCGGACCACGTAGTGGACCGTGCGGACCACTGTCTACTTACTTGCTCTCCTTCTATCCTAGTGTTTGCTGCCTACGTGTTCTGAAGTAAACAACACACTGCTATGCTAGCGAGGACAGTAGAAGCGCCAGCGTGCTAAGCGTCCGACGTAAAAAAAATCTCTTAAGAAAACATAAAACAGAGACCCCCCATAAGAATCTAAAAGGGCCTTTCAATGTAAAATAACTTTCCAGACATGCATACAATCAATATTATACCGCTGACGATCGGGTACCTTTGGGTGCCATTGAACTTCGCCATTTTGGCTTTCCTAATGGCAAACCGACAATTCTTCCATACAGAACAATTCTTGTAAAAAAAAAAACCATATTAAAGTCATGCATATTTGCTACGTCCACGCTTCCATCTAATACACTTTCTGAAATAGACACCTATGAGATTCTGGCCGTGCTCCTCACCCATCTTTCAAACCCTCGATCATCATCGCTCACCATAAGTAGGTATATTGTTTTCTCCAAAAAATTATGGAGAGTTCTTCTTTAAGAACAAATTTTGAAAAGGAAGCGCAAAGTCTTGCATAGTTCAACACTAAATTGTAGCCTCTTCAATATTCGCCATACATTTTCTATAGAAAAATAAATTCCGCCATCTTGAATTTTTTTCCTGTTCATCAAGTAGGCCTTCATGTCCTGATCATCTTTTGCCAAGAAACCACTCTTCCATCTTCTATACGCTCCGAGATAGACACCGACGAAATTTGTATGGCGGCCATCTTGAATCTGCCATTTTGGATTTTTTTCAACTCACTGCCAATTGGATGAGTATTCGAGTATTTTTTGTTTGAAGAGCCCTATCTTTAAACCCTGGCCGTGCTCCTCACCCATCTTTCAAACCCTCGATCATCATCGCTCTCAATAAGTATTTTGTTTTCTCCGTAAAATTATGGAGAGTTCGTCTTTAAGAACAAATTTTGAAAAGGAACCGCATCAAAGTCTTGCATAGTTCAACACTAAATTGTAGCCTCTTCAATATTCGCCATACATTTTCTATTGAAAAAAAAATTCCGCCATCTTGAATTTTTTTCCTGGTCATCAAGTAGACCTTCATGTCCTGATCATCTTTTGCCAAGAAACCACTCTTCCATCTTTTATACTCTCCGAGATAGACACCGACGAAATTTGTATGGCGGCCATCTTAAATCCGCCATTTTGAATTTTTTTTCAGCTCACTGTCAATTGGATGAAGTTTCAAGTGACATTTGGTCGAGCACCCCCCACCTATCTTCAATACCCTGGCTGTGCTCTTCATCCGTCTTCGAAATCCTCAATCATCAGCTCTCTCCGTAATTTTCCTTTGAATGAATTTTTGTCTTCTATACGAAACGATGAGTAAAAAAAAAAATTTCATACAAAATTTTACAGGAGAGATGATCAATCAGTGAGTGAATCAGCACGAGCAGCTATATATATATTAATGACGGTGAGGCTTGAAACTCGAAGTGGTGAATGTGCGCCCAACCTAATGCTGCCTGCAACTTAGCGATAACACAGTATTTTGTAACTCTTTACGTTTTATATCTAAGTTCTAAGCCATGTTTTATTACTGACTTACTCGTAGGTTACACCAGCAGTTATTTTTGGTGTTGAGGATGGCCAAGGCGTGCTATACAGCCCCTGGTATTTATCGTGTGGGTTTTTTAATTCCCACGGGAAATTCTTAATTTTCCGGGATAAAAAGAAGCCTTTGTCATTCTCAACTATACCTACTCATGCAAAAATCAGGTCGATCCGTTGTTCTGTTGCGATGTGATTGAAGCACAAACCAACAAACAAACACACTTTCGCATTTATAATATTAGTATGAAGTATGTTGGACTTATAAGAAAACATGGCTTACAGTTTTTAACCGCATGTTTGGGATGTTAATTGCGGCATGATTGCTTGAACGCAGACTAGTATACAGGCACGTCGCAGGATAGAACACGTTTCGTCCTGTCGTGGTAGTCTCGTCGTCTCAACCTATAGATACTACTAGTATACCGTCTGCTGCTAGCCACATTATCACTCACCGTCCAGAGGCGATTACAGTCAAGGGCTAACTTATAGTAAACTAGGTGATTCCCGCGACTTCGTCCGCGTGGATTTATGTTTTTTGATTCCCGCGGGACTCTTCAATTTTCCGGGATAAAAAGTAGCATATGTCCTTCCCCGGGGTACAACCTGTCCTTGTACCAAATTTCATCAAAATTGGTTGAACAGATACAGTTTTTTGATTCCCGCGGGAACTCTTCAATTTTCCGGCATAAAAAGTAGCCTATGTCCTTCCCCGGGATGTAACATATCTCTGTACCAAATTTCATCAAAATCGGTTGAGTAGTTGGGCCGTGAAAGCGTAGCGGACAGACACACTTTCGCATTTATATTGGTATGGATTAAATAAAGAATGACCTATGGAGCACTTATTGAATCGACTGATTTTTTAGCGTTCCAGTACGATGCCGTATAGGAACCGATTAGGGTTATATACAACTGCCGTCTGCCGTACCCCTAACACGTTAGCCCGCTACCAACTTAGACTGCATCATCATCAGGTGAAATATCGCAGTCAGGGGCTAACTTGTGGTGGAATAAAAAATGTATGCAAGTTTATTTAACTGAAATTGAATTGAAAAACTAATGTTTATTTAAAACATTTACTTTAATTTAGTACATTTAAGCGTAAACAATATTTTTTTATCTATAACTACGAAATTATTCCTATTTCATAACAAACAATACAATTGAATTATATGACATAGTTTCGAAGAAATCTTCGATTTGTTTGTTGCTTATATTAATAAACAAAAATATCTCGTCATTTTTGGGAATTCATAACTAGTTATGTTAGCCTATTTATATATTGTGAAACTAAATAGTCAAAATGTCGTATTGTCCCCTTTCGTCCAAAACATAGGTACCTTTATGATAATAAATAGCTGGGTTGTACATATTTTTTTAAATCTACAAATACAAACTATATTTTAAATCTAGAATAGAATTAATAGCATTTTATGCCACATCGAATTTATTATTATTATCTATAAAATATCCTCCATTTATTCATTCTATACTACGAAATAAAGAAACAACTCTCTACATCTCAATTGCCTATCCATTTTATATATAAAATCTACAGTAATTTTTCTATATTTTAAATTACTTCAAATAATCCCCACTTATATAATAGTTCGATGCTATACCGTATATTAGTTATTAAAATATACAGTATACTAACCCGTATAATATGTAATAATCATATAGCGTTAATTTAATTTACCTACACTTTTTATGTACAATATAAATCATTTTCACATATTTCCATATTTGGGCTCATAAATATGGGAACATGTGAGACAAAAAGAAAAAACCAGTGCATTTTATTTGCTTATACATTGAATTTGTTTATAATTACAATCACATTTTTAGTTGACTATACTATATTACCTATACTTAGATAGTTTTTTTTACAAAATCTAGTGCAAAGTCTTAATAAGTAAAATTATAAATCTAAATACCTTTGCTACGTAAAAACATCTAATACGCTATATTTATATATACACGTCATGATTGTTACCCTCTATGTTACAGGTTTTACTAATCACATTTATCTAAGAGTCAATACAGATTTTTACAATAAAAAAAGGATTTAGGTACATATGTCTAAAACGATAACATCTAGATTATGAAAGCAAGCAATTAAGAAATCTGTATATGAACTAAATTATACACTGTGTTTTTATACCTACACTAAGTGTTCAACTTATAAGTATTATTTTATCTATTAATCCAACATTATCTATTTAACAACAATTTATAGAATTTAAACTCGTGATTGAATCACGAGTCTTCAGTCTATAAATATATCAAGTAATGACTAATGACAGTTGATTATACAAAATATACAAGTGGTTTCGAGCCGCACGCATGGATTACACACCTATACGATGGTAGCCTGCTCCGGTGCGATATGCGTACGACTGCGTAACGATTCTCAGACGATGTCGTGGCAAGAGTTCCCGTTGCCCGTTCGTGTCGTTTTCGTAGGCTGCGGTCGTCCCGACATGCCATCGTTGAAGGGCGGTGGGCAGTACATTACCTGGGAAGTAAAATATATATATATATGAGACTAGATTATAATACATAGGTACCTACCCACGCTCTGGTTCCTACCTGGTCCAAAGGTTATCCATCGCCATTCAACGTGGTAATGCTGCAAGCTTGATGGATACCTTTGGCCCAGGGGCAACCTGCCAGGGGTGGTCTTTTTGATTAGGGTTTTTTTGTTAGTAGGTAAGTATATAAAAAATATTTTAAATTTATTTTTAATATTTAGATTTTAATATATTAATGAACTTATTATAATTTTATGAATATATATAGAAAAGTAAAAAAAATAAGAGACTAGATGACGTTTTATTTGGTGGTAGCCTTGTCGACTAACCATAAGTAGCACGTCATGTTTTCTCTCGTACGTGAAAACAAATAAATGATTTAATTCCAAGTACTTATATAGAGTTATTGAATTGCTTATTAGGTATTTTCATTCACGTAACGTTCAGCCAAAATTTAACAAGTTTAGTGTGCTTCCAACCATAAATTTCTTTTTAAAATTATTCGACCTTCCAGTATTACGAAGCATATAATAATTTTCCAACTGTTGCCGAACCCTGGCATGTACGTCAAAAGGCCTCACGGTTAGGTTGCGTTACTATGAAACCTATCAAACATACGTCGAGGGTCGCAAAAGGGCTTAAAAGGGGCCTATACCTTCATCCCTCGTCAAAACGAAGTTTATTCGACAATGGAACTCGAACTCAAAGGGCTGTATATTGAAAATAGTATTTCGATAGTTTAACCCACATTATATTGTTACAACCAACAAGCTAGGAAGGTACATTGTTAGCCATAATAATATGTATTAGTTTCTAAATCCATATCCATACTTCCATACTAATATTATAAATGCGAAAGTGTGTCTGTCTGTCTGCTACGCTTTCACGGCCCAACTACTCAACCGATTTTGATGAAATTTGGTACAGGGATATGTTACATCCCGGGGAAGGACATAGGCTACTTTTTATCCCGGAAAATTAAAGAGTTCCCGCGGGAATCAAAAAATTGTTTCTGTTCAACCGATTTTGATGAAATTTGGTACAGGGCTAGGTTGTATCCCGGGGAAGGACATATGCTACTTTTTATCCCGGGAAATTAAAGAGACCCCGCGGGAATCAAAAAATATTAATCCACGCGGACGAAGTCGCGGGAATCATCTAGTTACTTATAATTCGCACTAGATGATGCCCGCGACTTAGTCTGCGTGGTTTACGGTTTTTGAAATCGGTTCAATAGTTTTTGAGTTTATCCATTACAAACAATCAAACAAGTCTTTCCTCTTTATAATATTAGTTTTTTCCTTTCAATACATCCTATTTTGCAATAGTTGTATAAGTATCTACTTATAAGTGGCGTGTCACACGGATAAAGATATTATGTATTATTTTTAATTTAAACTTTGTATACTCGCCGTTGATATATCGTAACACGATTAAAAAAACGATTCTATACGCATCCCTATTTGGATTAGGAGACATAGGTAGATAAGTACTTAGGTACTGGAACTTGAACGATCGTGCTGACTAGCCACGGCCGAAGCTTTCCAAGTCCGACTACACAAGAACACAACATTATTAGCTAACTACTTAGATATGGCTTAAAAGTTCCCTTGTCGGGAATCGAACCCGTGATCTCCCATAAGACTCATGTCTTTGGCTTTTGGAGGCTCATGTCGTCTATCTAAACACCATTAGGGAAATTCCGGTAGCCTACATTTGAATCTCAATACAAATATACATGGACCCCATAAACCAGACGAAGCCGTAATCCATCATTAGTTCACGTAAATAAATGCGCCCGCATGTTTGATCTCTCGCCGAGATGATCTTCTTTGAACTTTTTTTATAATAATATACCCACATCATAAATAATATTCAGTCGATAATCCATTGTTTTCTTTTCGAAATGTAACCTATTTTTGTGTTGTGAGATAAATTTTAGGGTACCGTTTCTTGAATTTGAAATTCAAAACGTTAAGAGCAAGTTAAAAGTAATAAATATAAGTAGACTAAATACTTATATGCGATGAGTAGAGTGTAGTGGGGATGGGGATGGTGGAGGCGACATGTAGAGTGGATGTCGCTAAGTAGAGAGTGAGTTTTTTGTTCCCGCGGAAACTCTTTAATTTTCCGGCAAAAAATTGACTATTTCAGCCGGTAAAGTAGTTTTTGTGTGAAAGGGTAACAAATATACACACACGCAATACAAACTTTCGCTTTTATATTAATATTAAATATAGCGTGATCTATTTCTATCTGTCTATTGTTCTCAATGAGGCATTTATGGAACAAATTTCGAGTTAATTGCCCTCTACGGGCTTTGTCAAATTATAATGGAACGTGGAACAGAGTGGTCGACGAACAATACGTAAAGTTCATTTAAATTAGAGTTGACAGTTAGTTGGAAATCATTGCAGTTCTAATAATTAATTATCCGAAGGTCGTTCGTGGGAATGCACATTCTATTCTTTAAGCAACAAAATTCCACAACTTATTTTAAACTTGCCCTCACACAAGTTTAAGAAATCCATTAAAATTATGCTCATGAAAAAAGCGTAATATACTGTTGAAAATTATGTAAATTATAAAAGAGCATGGATTTGACTCGCTCCAGCAATGCTAAGTACTTAGATACAGCGGTTACTCAAGTATCTACACATGAATGTAATTGTGAATTATTTTTTTCAAAAAGCAACCACCTAGTTTCTTGTTGGTTCTTCTTGGAAGGATGCCTTTCCGAACCAGTGGTAGATTCACTCTAAGATTCAAAAGCACAACAACTCCAACCCGTATTGTCCCACCAACTTATCTGGCCCGTTGGGCAAAATTGGAACAAAGTTTTTCAACGTCGTCAATTTGGTCTAAATATTATATTACTACACATTAGTTTCATTCAAGATATTAACGATGGCAAAGTTCCTGATACTTATCAAAGTTTAATAGCTGATAAAAAGTTTTTTCGACCACTATATTCCTTTATTTCTGGTGCTCGAAATATATAAAAAAAACAAACAGTGTAAATAATAAACCGATGTACACTTTTCAAACATATTTTTTAATTTTTTGACTTATTTTGTGACCAAAGCTAAAAGATAGAAGAGTGATAGTGTGAATAGTTATTGTAACTTTAGGCTCAGAAGGACTAGGCTCCAGAGCCGTTAAACCAGTTAAATAAAAAAATAAAAAAAAGACGTGTGGCACTCGGAGACTACCGCGGTAAAGCTATTGCATAGCATTTTTTATCAACTTATGTAATGAGGAACTTTCCAGCCTACGTTTCTTTAAATTATCATAGGTGGCGTTGTCATGCACACTATATAAGTATATGAGAGTGCAAATGAGGTGGTATGTACCTTATACTAATGCTCTATGGTCTTACGCCCGTTGCTCGGATTTTTTATGAAGAAAACTACTTATGCAGTTTATAAAACTTTAGGCCGGTCACTCACTGTTTCGTTTTGCGATACGGCTGTGTGATTTCGTACGTTTTGTATATGTACGTTAACATAATATCTTGATAAAATAATCAAAGATCAAATAAATATTATAATTAATGCGAAAGTTTGGATGGATGGCTGTATGGATGGATGTTTGTTAGTGAACGGGATCTAGATGAAATTTGGCACAGAGGTAGATTATAGTCTGGAATAACACATAGGCTACTTTTTATCCCGGAAAACTATAGAGTTCCCGCGGGAGCCAAAAACCCTCAATCCACGCGGACGTAGTCGCGGGCATCAGCTAATTTAACAATAAAATGTTGTATTAAATAAAGTTTCAATAATGTGAGTTAGTTTGGCTATTACTTTTTATCGTATATGTTTTTTTTAACTCCAGCTGCATTAAAAGGAAATTCTGTTTCATTATTAATTTCGGAATCAGACGATGATGATGTTGGTAGTAAAGGATTTTCGGATTCTGCATTTTGCTTTTCAGACTCGGAGTTGGACGAGCTCATTTCCTCTTGTGAGATAAATTACTATTAATTGCTTTGTTGGTGGCGCTTCATTCCATGAAAAAATTGAAGGAACTGCATGTCTTTACAGATTCCTTTTTTTAATAATATCTGCAAAGCGAAAAAGTAAAGTACTTTCTAAATAAAAAGGTACCCCCTGAGCAGTGACGAAGTTACTCACGCGAAGGATCGAAATAGGTTTCGATGTAGTCAGATTCCTTAAAGTATATTGTACACACCAAAGTTTTCGACTTCATAATCTGCCCCTCTAACTTCATAGCTTTCATCCAAATACCTCTTTGAATACTATTCTTTGGTCATACTATTTTATGACGTCCGAAATTATTGCACCCAGGCAAATGACACATTGCAACCATTATTAAGTATTTATTTGTTAATCAACCCGGTAAATGGTCTTAAATCAGGGTCTGCGCGGGAGGATCGGTATCCAAATTTCGTAGCCAGCTCTTCATTTACAGTCGTAATCAATGCAAACACGAAAAAATTAAAAAATTCAACGAAATCATGCAACCGTATCGCAAACCAAAAAAGTGAGTGACTGGCCTTAGTTTTCTTCGTAAAAAATCCGAGGAAAGGGCGTCAGGCCATAGAGCATTAGAATAAGGTCATTTGCACTCCATATTATACTTATATAGTGTGCAAGACAACGCCACCTATGATGTTTTAAAGGAACGTAGGCTGGAAAGTTCCTTAATGCAGTATTTTTTTTCCTTTGTTTTTTTTGATATTCAAAAATCAAAATCAAAATCAAATTATTTTTATTCAAATAGACTTTTTACAAGTTCTTATGAATTATTAATTCAAGTTACTAAAAGTTCAAAGTTCAAAGTACAAGTCATTAAAAGTTCTGCTATTCATCGATAGATGGCAAAACTAAACCACAGATCACTCAAATAATAGTCCCTGGGGACAGATAGGACAGTGCAAAAGTTGACGGTTAGTTCCGGTGCATTCGCAAAGAGCTAGTGTCGCAAGAAGTGTTGGGACATAATTTATCTGGGTGGATATATTTTTTTGGTAAATCAATTTAAATTAAATTAAAATTTAATAAAAATAAATATAATAATAATAATCGAAAAAAAAAGGACTGGAGACATCTGGACTCGAACCGGGGTCTTCTGGTATCGTGACCGTCCTATTTCCCACCTGAGCTACTTTAACCTTGTAGATGGCGGCGAAATTTACCTTCGTATTCTAATGATACTGTAGCAGCATGTAGCAGTTTTAACGGAGTGGCAAAGTGTTAGGTTATTTTCGTTACGGAATTTCTGGATTCGGTCTCCACGTTCAAGGCCCGCGATAGAAGATATGCGATAGCTTAAAAATTTAACAAATTTTTATGCCTGTTTGTTAAGTATAATTTGTTTTTAGGGTTCCGTACCTCAAAAGGAAAAAACGGAACCCTTATAGGATCACTTCGTTGTCCGTCCGTCTGTGTGTCAAGACCCTTTTTCTCAGGAACGCATCAAGCTGAAATTCATATCACATACTCAGGTCTACGGTTCCTTGGAGCTGTGAAAAAATCAAGCTTCTAAGCCAACGCAATCAAAAGATACAGCCGTTTATGCTGCAAATTTCGATACTCGCAAGGGAATCAAAACCTACAGGGTACGTCCCGTGAACTCAGAATCTTGAAACTTGGTACGAAGCAACGTCTTATAGCACAAATATAGGAAGAATTGCGAAAAACATACATTTTTAGTTACATCATATGATAAAAATATTTTTAATAATTTTAAACTTACTATCCCTTTCCTCATGAACGCGTAGAGGTATTATATTGAAATTCATATCAAAAACTCTATAATACCTTAAAGCTGTAACAAACTACTGTCCCTTGGAGCTGTGAAAAAATCAAACTTCTAAGCCAACACAATCAGAAGATGCAGCCGTTTATGCTGCAAATTTCGATACTCGCAAGGGAATCAAATCCTACAGGGTTACGTCCCGTGAACTCAATATCTTGAAAATTGGTACGAAGCAACGTCTTATAGCACAGATAAAGGAAAAATTGCGAAAAGCATAAATTTTTAGTTACATCATATAATAAAAATATTTTTAATTATTTTAAATTTAGTACCCCTTTCCGCCTGAACGCGTTGAGGTATTAAATAAAAATTAAAATAGATAAGTGGAATAAAAATGCTATAACTTTTGAAGGTTTAAAGGTTTGTACGGAATCCTCGGTGCGCGAGTCCGACTCGCACTTGGCCGGTTTTTTTATATTATTTTTTATATTCACCAGCGACGCTGTCACCGGGTCAGATATTATGTTTGTGGGACTATATACCACGCAATTTTAGTCAGATATAATATCAGGACTTCAATTAATTGTAATCATTTGGCAGCTTAAAAACACATTTACTCGAACTAAACTTAAAGAGTTATTATTTGTGGTTAAAGAATTTATTCTCAAAGAAATTTACAAAAAAATTCACTCAATGAGAACTTATCAGTACTTATCATAAACTTAACCTAATAACATCATTACGCACAGCGGCGAGCAACAAGTAAACAACATATGTAATAGTATAATGCAAGTGGGTAGAAATAAAAAGAACCTTGCAATGTTTAAAAATTTGTAAAAATTTAAAGAGTTCTTACAAGCTTTTTGACGTGCAGGCACAACGTGCAGGCATCTATGGACTCATTAAACAGGTCAAATGATCAGTTAAAGGATTACGATTTCCTTACACAATCGGGGGACTGAGATGTCGATGTCAGAACCATTGGTTAAGTTAAGGTGGTTGGTCTGTTAATAGATCTTATTAGCCCTGGCGAGGTACTTATAGACTATTTCTAAGAAAGGCACATTAAGGCCCGCCTAAGATTGGTTTTCAAGTATGTAGGCGCGGGTAAATACCTCAACCTTGGATGAAATGAACTGAATGAAAGGCGAAGGATCGTGGGACGTTCCTATTGGGTACACTCTCCTCCGTCTCTTAGAAAACTCTCGTTTCTTAGAAAAACTGTTCATAGAAATCTAATATATTAATAATATTTTGATACGAAAATAATATTATGTTCTGACTACAATAGCTTTTCCTTGGTGCACGGATCGGGCCCTGCCAATCACTCACATGTAGGCCGTAGGTACCTACTGAGACGTGTTCCTACAGCTAAATGTGTCCCAATGGACACTGAAATCAGGGGGCGCCACACAGTTTAGGTTTTATGAATGTTACACGAAGGCAGGAAACTCGTGTAAATAATACACACAGATGATGCTTCGTATAGTATAATTCCACGTTCGGTTATTTCATGTGTTAAATACATATAATGCGATTTAGTTAACCCGAAACACCAATCACAATCACTGGTGACAATAATAATTACACTTTCACTAACAGATAAAGAATGATTCAAGTACCGCCAAGCGATCTTATTTATAGAAGACACATTTAGCATAATGACGTTTTTGTCATGATATTGTATTTCTTGATTCAATTTAAAGTCAAATGAGCTCTTATTATTCATAAACGCTAACATGAAAATCTTGTGGAAATCTTAATCTTAAATGGGCCCAGTACAAAGAATGTTTGCCGCTATGTGCCGTGGCGCGCTGCGCCTCTAAAATTCAAAATTCAATATTTTTGATTCAAATAGACATTTCACAAGTGCTTATATAATAATAATAATTATTATTATTATATTTTTTTTTCTTCCGTGGCAGTTCGCTCGCAGCCAGGATGCAGAAAGCGGTGTTGCTAGACTCGGCTAGGATAGTCCGCCGGTTTCTCAACCTGTCGCCCTGACCCCCGGGCGTCTGGTCTCCCCTGCCGGGGTGTAATCCTCCGCCCGCTACAACTATTTATTTGTGTATTTAAGTCTATTAATTTCTGTTTATTTACGTAAGTTTATTATAACTCTTTTGGCCATAATAGTATTTGTTTTGTATGCGGGCGTGAGAGCTAAATCTATGTCGATAATAATAATTATTATGAACTAGCTGATGCCCGCCACTTCGTCCTCGTGGAATAAGTTTTTTAATTCCCACGGGAACTCTAATTAGCATATGTCACTCTCCAGGTCCTCAACTATACCCATGCAAAAATTCACGTCAATCCGTTACTCTGTTGCAGCGTGATTGAACCAAAAAAACAACAAATAAACACACTTTTGCATTTATAATATTAGTATGATATACCGATAATAATTATGAATAGTCGAATGAATCTACCTCTGTGGTGGGGTTAGACCTTAATAGGGTCCCGGTACAAGTAAGCTGAAGCGTATTTTCACGCATCAAAGTACTTAATCAAATCAAATTTTATTATTACGAAATTAGACTTCCATGAGGCATCTAAGGAGTTGGTCTGCTAATTAACAATTTATCACATCCCCCACGATCCCGCCGGGGCACGGGTAGAGGGGGGAAGAGTAATTGAAAGTATTCCTCGGGGTAAGCTTCAAGAATTACAAGGAAATTGGAAAAAACAAGAATGTATTTTTGTGAATGAAAGTTGAAACAAGGCCGAAGGGATTTTGTTATTTGCCCGCGAAATACGGACCGAATAAAAATATAATTTTTTCGTCATCCTCCAGTCAACAATAGGTGTTCTTCGATGTTTCGTCGCCAAAATTAGATTCTTTTTTAAACCAGTTATTTTTGATATTATTATGTAGCTCGATAAATCAATTAGTATGTAACGATTGAAGGTTTTAAAGTATTTTCAAGTTTTTAAAACGGAACTTGATGGTGGTTTTCTTTTATGTACTTATAGCCAACGTGGTTATAATAGAAAAACAACGTAAACTCCGATTTATAATCCAGGTTCAACCAGCATTCCTTTTTTCTCTATCTGTGAATGTGTCTGTCTCTCTAATCTTTTCAACCGATATGGACGAAATATTGCACAGAGATAAGTTACACCCCGGGGAAGGTCATAAGCTTTTTATCCCGGAAAATTATGGAGTTCCCGTGGGAATCAAGAAAACTTAATCCCTAAGTCGCGGGCAGGGCGGGCGGGTGTATTATATGTGTAGTATTTATGACTTTGATGTATTTTTAATTATAATATATACGTTTTATTATTTATATACTCGTATATATATTATATATATGTATTATAATTTGTAGCTTTATATAAATATTTTTATTTCTGCACCTTCTACCGGTTGTGTTTGTAGCTATGTCCTTTTACACCATTGGTTGCCTGGAAGAGATCGCTGTGTAGCGATAAGGCCGCCAAATTGTATAGGTACTTACTTTATTTTTAGCTAAGTTTACTATTGTTTATTTTCCTTTGTGGTGTACAATAAAAGTATATTCATTCATTCATTCATTCATCATCTAGTAATTGTAATAAATGTTCAGAGGAAAATGTAGACCACGAGTTTTACGCTGGAATAAAGGGGGTTGTGAGGTGTTCGAGTGAGCAGGCACTCTACCTCAGTGGAGTAAGTTATCATCATTGTTACCTTCCTGAAGGCGATTCTGAAGTTCTCCGAGAGGAACGCGTAGAGCACGGGGTTGACACAGCTGTTCATGTAGGCGAGCACGTGCGATACGATCTGCGCTGTCACCGTGAAGTAAGTGATGTTGTACGCCTGGAGCGCCTTCACTAGCAGGATTATCTGGAACAATGGAAATGGCAGTTACAATCCACTTTATGTAAGTTGACCCAAAATGGCCGTCGTCTACGCAGCTGCATTGTACTGCAGGGCCGAGTGGATCAAGCAGATTGGCAACTGGGCGCGAAGTATTTGACAGAGAAAACAATCATGCGCGCTAATATTATAAATGCGTAAGTGTCTGTCTGTTTGTCCGCTACGCTTTTTTGGCCCATCTTTTCAGCCGATTTTAACAAATTTTGGCACTGAGATAGGTTGCATACCGAGAAAGGACAGGCTTCTTTATGAACGGAGAAATGAATGTTTTCCCACAGGTTCTAGATGTTTGAAGGGTGGCTATTTATAGGCTATGTGGATTTTCCATTGAAGAGCTCATTCATAGTCATAGAAATAACACATAGGCTACTTTTTATCCCGGAAAATTATTCCCGCGAATCGAAAAAACTTAAGCCACGCGGACGAAGTCGCGGGCATCAGCTAGTAAGAATAATATTTGACCAAATATTTCAGTCAAGGTTCTAAATCAAATAGAATTAGGTATATTTTATGAATGCGTGAATTTTTCCATGCATACCTACTCATTATGGTTTTATAGAATTTGTATGGTAATTCTCTTTCAAGAGCCCTAATCCACCACTTTATGATTCGAAGCTAAATTATACGCTTTGCTAGAATAATATTTCTTTCATTATACCCCATGTGGGCTATGGTGCAAGTTGATAAGAATAGCGGGTTCTGGAATCTGGACGCCTAGTCGGACATTTTCTTACCTTTTCGATCGCATACCTATTCAATTTCATACAAATCGTAGTTAACTTTTAACGCATTCGGATAGGTAAAAAATCTCCCACTAGACCCAGGTCGTATCAAAGTAGAAGCGTGAGTTCCGTTATATTCTTCGGATGAATTATTTACTGGCTTGCACTATAAATCGTCTGTGGAATCAATTTCTTAACCTAACTTGCAGAACTAATTAATTGCATACTGTGTTTTACTATACGGGACTTCGATATACTATAAAATACTAGATGATGCCTGCGACTTCGCCCGCGTGGATTGAGGTATAATATTAACGATGGCCTTTGTGGCTGAGCTGATGTCATAGTAGAGGGTCCCGCGGAATCCTTCAGTATGTCATGGCATCCTTCGGCATTCTGATAAATACGTCTGTGTCGCGCTGCACACTTTCCAATTGATTATAAATACATTTGGCAACTAGTCAAATAAGCTACTTTTTTTCAAACGTCAAAAAGCCTGCTTAGTTTGGGATTCTGCATGAAATACTGAACTGTGAAGTCATCAAAGTTCGACCCACTTTTTACTTTAATTGATAGTTTAAAATAGTTATTCAACATAAAACTAACATGGCATGTGGATATTACGAGAGATCCTATTACTTTTGAGAGATATCTCAGTTCAATAATCACAAAAAAATAATAAATTATCTAGTCAAATACCTTAGATTTCAATGCGTTCGGACTGTTCTCTGGTGACTTACGCCACTGCAGCCGGCACGCACTGCCCTAGTTCTAGAGTCATTAATTCCCATTTATTTATCGACTGCATGTTCCTATATATCCCTCCATTTTAATCAACTAAAATTCATTTCACAAGCTCTTTTAGTTTAACATAAAGCAGAATTAATAAAAATTAATTTCAAGAATATTTGGATAGATAATTTTGTTCGATTAAGAACGTGTATTACTAAAGTAGATTCGTATTCCAAATCTACTATTTAATAATACATGGTACTTTAATAGCCTACCTACGGTTTTCATACCCTTCACAGATTAGCACATTTGCCGAATGTGCAGCAAATGCACCTGTTGGTGCGTCTTTCACGGAAGGCTTTTTGCAATCAGACTTGCTTGCAAGGTGATTCAGCCTAAGGTGGAGCGCGCTTGCCTAGAAGATGCCTATTCACTCTTGATTTGGAGATACCTATAATAAAAGAGGCTCGCATAATGCGCGAGTGCAGATTGCACCCAAGTTTTTTTTTAATACTGCTTATGTACTGTACGCAGTACTACTTAAGTACCTACTGGCCATACTGGCCGCTACAGCGTCACCTGGGGGGGTTGGGCGAGCGCGAGGCGTCGCCGAGAAATGAGCCCTAGGGCTCGAAGACATCACCGGACAACGTCTTCCTAAAGGAACTTCCTGTGAGGCTAGGACCTCGGCTTAGGATGACGTTGGGACGAATGGGAGGTCGGTTGGACTAGACAGACAGTCCATACGCCCCCGAGGCCGTGGGTTGACCCACTTGACACCACGTCCGGGTGATGTAAGATATCGGCGCCCTAGATTGCTCCCTTTATACCCCTCAGTTGTAAGGTTACTTTTTGACTGTATGCAGGCAGCGCTAACTGATCAATCAGACTTTCAATCAGACGCATTCGCTAGATGTGTACGCACCCTTAGACTGCATTATCACACCAGAGGCCCAATCCTCTAAGTAAATCGTAATCATTTGACAACTTAAAAGTATTACTCGAACTGTTTAAGGAGTTCACACATGCTTTTTGACGTGCAGACGTCTATGAACTCCTTAAACAGGTCGAATTATCTGTTTGACAAACAATTACGATTACCTACTACATATTTCATTACACAATCGGTGGGCAGGTGTGATCGCGGCCATAAAAATGAATAAAAAACCCTATTTCAAACAGTCTATGTACACAGCGAAGCATCGTGAAGTTATGTAGAAGTTATATCTAAGTTCCTAAATTGTGTGCAGTGAGCGGAGACCTTAAAATTAATCAATATAACTGCTACTCTAATTTAGTTTGAAACAACGGAAGTTACTTCAACTCTGTTACGGTGAAATTACAGTTTCTTTGATTAAAATAATTCCCGGATAGACCGCGCGGTGGCGGTTCCTTGAGCGTTCGACGGTTTAGCAAAGTATTCGATTGTATAATATTGTAATTTTGTAATCGTAAAGTACGTAATTTATTTGAGAACTAGCTGATGCCGGCTACTTGGTCCGTGTGGATTGAGGTTTTTTTTCTCGCTTTAATTTACCAGGATAAAAGTAGCCTATTGTACTATTACTTATACTGTGGTGTTATTCCAGACTATAATATTATAGGTATCTCTGTGCCATATTTCATTCAGATCAACCGTTCTGGCGTGATTGGTTATCAAACATCCGTCCAAACTTTCGCATTTATAATATTAGTATAGTATAGATGGATTGAGTTACCATGGATTTGGAATTGTATATTTTAGTCTCTGTTTTAATTTGCATAAAGGATTTTTTGTGAGTTCAGAATATTAAGATATACCTAATTGTAACATGTTACAAAAGCGATTTTACAATCATCATCGTCGTCAACCAATAGACGTCCACTGCTGGACATAGGTAGGTCTCTTACAAGGATGAAAGAATCAAATGAAGGACTGCAATGCTCGCGATCATTAGTTAATGTCAATGGACCACTAATTCATTTTTATGACACAGATTTTGTAAGGCTTCATTAAATTTTAAGTGTTCATTAAAATGAAATACGAAATGAAATTGAGAGGAAGAGCGAGATAAAAGAAAACCAATCGCTTTACCAGACGGATAAATCGAACAGAAATTAACCAAGAAAATCCTAATCGGGATTCAAACCTAGAAGTTTTTCTTTGCAACATAATTAATAACCATTATCAAGGGCCTCTTGCACGAGGACATTTATACTGATTTAGTTAAATTTTATAATGCTGTCTTTTTGGTAAAAGCATATTGCAGTTCCCTAAAAGTGACAGCATTAAAAATTTTGTTATTAAGTCTTGCAACCTACCTGGGGCAAATGTATAAAGAGCTAGCTTAAATTAGACACATCATAGAAATTTTAATATGCTTATCTAGTCTTTACTTGTTCTGTGAGACACATCCTAACCTACGTCTCAAGGTCTAGTGAAAAATTCAAAAGTATAGTTTACCTGTATGGGACACCAGCAAACGGCGAATACTACAACAACGACCACTACCATCCTGGTGACTTTCTTCTTTCCTCTTCTGCTCTCCGCAGATACCCTCCCGCCCGGAGCGCTCTTCCATAGCCTCGACAGCATACACATGTATAGCACGCTTATCAACGCCAGTGGTATCACGTAAGAAGATAAAAAGAAGGACATTTGGAAACCCAGTTTACTGTACCCTTGGTCCTCCAAAAACACGCAAGAAGAATGGTTCGTATGCAAGTAGAAGTACTCCCGTTCTCCGTGACATATTCCTACTGGAATAGCTGTTGTTAGGACCACCACCCATATACAAGCTATCGCTAGCAGGGCATTTTTCTCTGTTCTAATTGACATGGAAGCTATAGGGTGAACAACTGCCATAAACCTGTCTAAAGACATCAAAACTAGCGTGTATACTGATGCATGTGCGGTCACCACTATAAAATATTGCACCACTTTACACCATAGATCCCCAAACGGCCATCTTGGCATTACATAGTCTGTAGCAGTGAAAGGTACACAGAAAATCACGAACAACAAATCAGCAACTGCTAGGTTTATTATTAGTAGATTTGTAGTTGATCTCATACCAGGGTTGGCAGCGACTACTAAAACCACTAGTGCATTGCCAACTAATCCAACAATTCCTATAAATCCGAAGAAAATTGGTACAACCCTGGACACGACATTTTCAAGTAGATCGTCATTTTTGAATTCTATACTATAGTTACATCCTAATAGACTGGATTCTTTGCTGGTTATGTTGAGACATATGTTGTATATTTCTTCTGACGACTTCATTTTGAATTTCAGTGGATCATGTTCTTTACGTAGCTTATTGCGTTCTTATCTTCTCTCAAACTCACAAAATTGATGTCTTCCATAGACGAGTCGTTCACCTGTAACAATACAAAAATAAATGTTATTATGCTTCTTCTATTTTGTTGCATCGATATTGACACCTAGTTCAAATCAACATTATAATCGTAGTACACCTAATATAGAAATCAATTTCTATTTTCTATACACTGAAATTTCGTATATATATTCGCACGTAGCGCGGGTTGCATGACGTAATTACGAGAACAAAGAGTGAAACCAGAACCAACCGCACACACGTGTCGCGAATACGTTAGGCTGGAATATGCTAAAATATGTCAATATATTAATATCATGAACTTGCCCTTATGATAATTAAGATCATATGACAATAAAGTGATCTGAAATATCTAAGATGATATGTGAATGAAGCTTACCTATTTTTCTGTATTTATGAGTAACTTTTGCAAACACAAAGTTTATTACATTCTAGAGATACTAGAACCTTATACCTACTTTTATGATTCAAAACTGTTATAACGTGTTTTAAATGGTAACAATGAATTGGCTTTCTAATATCATTGTCCCAATTCACTATGATTCAAATAAATCTTAACGGTTACATAAACAAATAGAACGTCTTTCCAAACCTGATCTTCACAATATTTTTTTTTACGTCATCACCCTCATAATAGTAGATTGTATTATAAGGGAGCAAAATAAAATTTTTACGGCGAGGGCGCTTTTTTGAATCCAGAGCGAAGTGAGGGATTCTTTAGTAGAATCCTGAACGTAGCGAGGGATTCAATGTTCGTCGCCTGAGCCCAAAAATATTTTGCGCCCGAGTGATACACTCTACTTTTCATCACCCTCTATATGAGAAAATAAAACTACAAATCCATCAGACATCCTCTTCAGATACGTTTTTATTTTCGAATATGTGTCCAGTTTTACGTCGTTATTAGAACAGACTGTTGATTTTAGCATTGAGTAGGTACTCCAAAGAGTGGAAGGTTGTTAAGTTTTGGCTAAGTACTGGAAGTAGGCCAAAACACAGATTCTGAAAAATTCTTGGCGCCTCTTGCATTTCTCCATTCAATAAAATTACCATAGGCTTTCATATATTTCTCCCGGGATTTTGCAAGTAATAGATATTCATCACATTTCTTGCGTCAGTTCTAACACTTTCAGGAGTTAATTCTATACTTTCACTCTCATTTTTCAAAATAAAACCATGAATTTTTAACAATCCGTGAAAATTTACGAAAACGCGGGCTGTAGTTCGCGCGTTTTTAATTTGGTTTCCTTTTTAGGGTTCCGTACCAAAATGGTAAAATGGAACCCTTATGGTGCGACTTTCTCCGTCTGTCTGTCCGTCTGTCCGTCCGTCACACTCGATTATTTCAGTAACTACCGAAGCTATCGACATGAAATTTGGAATAGTTGTGTATATTAGTGGCCCAAAGACACTGGAATTAAAAAAAATTGGAAATTATTTTTGTTCTTATTTAAAAAGGGGGGAAAATCTGAGGGTTGAAATTTCAAAGTGAGATAACTGTACTGTGTGGGGTATCATATGAAAGAGTTCATCATTCTAAAACAGATTTTTAATTATTTTTAGTTATGATAGTTTTTGATTTATCGGGGAAAATGTCTAAAAAAATACCGTTCCCCCCCTTTATCTCCGGAGTTTACCAATCGAAAAATTTGAAATAATTATGGTCAATAGGAATTTACGTATATTTTACAGGAAAACTATAGCCAATGCTCTAACTAGCATAGTTTTTTTGATATTAACAATAAACCTCTACAAACAAAGTTAGTCTTGCGGTTCATTAACAAAGGTAATTATTTATTAATAATGGTACGGAACCCTTCGTGCGCGAGTCCGACTCGCACTTGCCCGGTTTTTTTTTTATTCAGCCGGTGGCGGAAGCTCGGCTATAGGCCGTCGTACCAGCCAGTCTGAACACTAAGATGTTCCAAATTCAAAAAGTGCGCGGCAAAGATAATTGCGGCGCACTTTTTGAAATAAAGTCGATTAAAAACTCGTTTACGCCCGCTAAAAGTTTCTTATGGAAAACAAGACCTTTGGGGGCACATAAAGGCGAACCAAGTCGTCCTTTTCGAATAGATGGGATGAAAAATAATTTTACTGGTAAGGAATAAAAAATTAGCATAATCAATGTCTTAGCACTTGACGTAATTACGAGAACAATGAGTTAAACCAGAATGAACTGCCCGCACGTGTCGTGAATGCCTCACGCTGCGACAACGTTGGGCTGGAATATGCTAATTAATGTGAATATATTAATACTATCACGAACTTGACTTTATGATAATTAAGATCATAAGGCAATAAAAAGTTCTGGAATATCTAAGATGGCGTGTGAAATGAAGCTTAAAACGACTTTTCTACAATTATCTTCCGCAATAAACAAAGTTTATTTAATTCTAGATCTTCTAAAATGTTAACATCATGGGTACCTAACTATACTGGTCAGTTTAGCACTTCGAAGTTTCAAATATCGGTAAAAAGTTTTCTGTCGATGGAGAAAAATTAGGTTATGAACCGTTCTTGAGCAAAGGATACTTTTCGTGTATGTACTATGTACGAGAACTTTTCGACCTAGTTCTTCCCTCACTTTCCAATATCGCATTCAACGCTCGTTTGAAGGACTGACTCCGCCTATGTATCTATATTCTATAGCAAAAGAATACTTAAATGGAAGAAGAAAAGGGAAAAGACCAAGTTTTACAACTACAATAATTTGCTCTAATGGCTGTGATAGTGTGATAGACAAAACCCGACTGAGTTTGTTGTCGGCTCTTCTTAGACCAGGGCGCGTTTGGAACCCTCGTAGCTTTAGTTTTAAGATACCGATTATCACCATCATGTTTTATGAGTACCTAAATAATTGAAGTCAATAAGTGTACCAACAGTGTACCTTAACTGAATAAATGAATATTTGATTGATTGACTTTTGATCAACACCGAGACACTTTAGGCTAGAACTAAATATATCCAAAAAAAAGTATTTTTTTTTTAAATTACCTTGCTCGCGAGATAACTTCCATGTAGAGTGTTGACACAGCGGTTTAACTAAATTATCAAGTAATGCTCCGTATTCCAATATATTATTGTAATAGTATACCATGTAATATTTCAAGGTAAGTAGGTATTATTTATATTTGTAGACTGTTGCTATTAAATATTAGGTATTCAATAATATTCTAGAAAGCTAATATTAAAGTAAAATATACCAAATCACAATGTGATGTGAAGCAGCAATCTATAGATATTGTTTGATGTTTCAAATATAAAAGGATTCTCGAGAGGCTTACAAGTAATGCCTCTTGATTTGCTCTTGATTCTTGATTTTAGTCTTTGTACATGTTCATCTGAGTTCGGCTTTTGATCAAAGTACATGTTAACAATGGATTAAAGCCTTTTATAGGATTACTAATAACAATGTAAGCTTACGCGCTCGTAGGTGTTTTGTGAATTCAAAACTAGTTTTTTTCAGTCAGACCTGCCTGCAAGTGGTGATAGCTAGCTATCATCTAGCTATAGCTAGCTAGCCCGCTATGGCTAGGTAGCCCGCTATAGCTAGGGGGTAGCTGATTTTAATGACGTTGTCTGCGTAGATTTAGGTTTAAAAAAATCGTGGCAACTCTTATATTGTGCCACTGTCGAACTTCATCAAAATCAGCTCATTTGGGCCATGAAAACAGACAGCCTTTGCTTGATTTAAATATTTTAACGTTTAAAATTGACGTTTAACGTTTTGATTTAAATATGCCTAAACTATTTTATCGTAAACAACTGCGATTTTCATTCAGAAAATCGATTCACATTACAGATTCAGGTACCTGGTACATGCTGCCACTTTTCCACTCAAATTATTTGATTGTCACTAGATTCACTCGACGATTCAAAATCACTTGTATAATGACACTTTTTTAATATTCTAATATATATAAATCTCGTGTCACAATGTTTGTCCTCAATGGACTCCTAAACCACTTAACCGATTATAATAAAATTCGCACACCATGTGCAGTTCGATCCAACTTGAGAGATAGGATAGTTTAAATCTTAAAAAAACATCAATTCACGCGGACGAAGTCGCGGGCATCATCTAGTATTTATAAGTTTATTTGAATTTAAAACATATGAGTATGACTTATGAGTTTGAGTTTTGAGTAATTAAAATTTTCCACACTGGTCACATTCGATAGCAAAGCAAATAAAATGGAACATATATATACAAAGCTCCGATGTTTCGCAATATTGATAGGTACTTTTTATTTGATACGCCATACAATCCGAAGCACTGTTTGCGGAGCGCTACGTGACGAGAATTCGTCCAATTCACTATTTCATTACGAAAATAGTTGCAGCGATGCTCTACGGAGGTCGGAGCACGAGTGGGATTAAAGAACCCTGGAGTGGTGGTTATTCTGGGAGATTCCGGGTTAGGCCCCGGTAGGGTCAAGTTAAAAACTAATAGGTCTTTTCTGCCACGTACCTGCGAATTATGGAACCAACAGCTGTGTTCAAAATAATTGTGAGCGATGTTGTCTTATAAACGGGAGGTCACCGGTTCGATCCTCGGGAGGGTCTATTTGGGAATTTATAATTTCTAAATTTTCCCAGGTCTGGTCTGGTGGGAAGTTTCCGCCATGGATATTTACCACCCTACTGGCAAAGACGTGCCGCCAAGTGATTTAGCGTACCGGTACGATGCCGTCTAGTAACCGATTAGGGGTATGTGTTTATTTTTTTTTAATTTACTGTTCCAAGATAAATCTACCAAATAATATTAAATATACTAGAAAATAGCCTTCCTCTTAAAACTTTAACGTTTATGCGAAGATGGCGATTAGCCTGCTACCATTTTAGACTGCATCATCAATTACCATCAGGTATAAAAAAAGACGTGTGGCACTCGGAGACTGCCGCGGTAAAGCTATTGCATAGCATTTTTTATCAACTTGCCTAACACTTTGGTTGCTTTGGATGTAATAATTTGTTTAAAATTATTTCGCCTTTATATTCCAAATCATCTTTTCATAAAAATAGCCTTTTTATTTTCAATACTTTGAAGTCAACAACACAAGTAGTCATAGCAACCAAAGTGTTAGGTTTTTTTGTTACGGAATTTCTGGATTCGGTCTCCACGCTCAAAGCCCGCGATAGAAGCTATGCAATAGCTTAAAAATTTAATATAAAAAAACTTTAAGTAAGTACATCGTTTGTTAGATCGTAAGCAAATTATGCAATAAGTACGCTATGACTTATTATTAAGCCTTTCGCCTTCATCTCATTCCATCGCCAGCCCACTGCTGGGCACAGGTCTTCTCAAATAATGAAAAGGGTATTGGCCGTCGTCCATCACATTGACCAAGTGTGGACCGGATTTTTGGAAATCGAATGGAAACGAAGCTGTGTGTGGTCGCTTGTTCTTTCAGGAATACTTATTATGTTTGAAACACAACATATTGTTCATTCTATTATTATCCTCTCTCTAATATTTTTCCAAAAGAAAAATAAAGCAATTCAACCTGCTCTAGACACAGAATCTAATTTTGTAATGTTTATGATAACGAAGCGCCGCTTTTCGGGATTCCGAACACTTTCTAATGAAAAATTAACAATTCATATCGTCAGTTATGAAGATTTGTGTATTTTTACTGTGGAATTTTGGCAGTTAATAAAATACACAAATAATTTTTAATTTGCAAATTTTTGCAGCTAAATTAAAAAATACGAAGGGACCACCGAACATTGTATATTCATAAATTCACCTTTCTTTTTTTAAATAATTATTCCGATTTATTTTAAACTAGATGATGCCCGCGACTTCGTCCGCTTGGTTTAGGTTTTTTGACTCCCGCGGGAACTCCTCAATTTTCCGGGATAAATGCCTATGTCACTCTCCAGGTCCCCAATTATACCCATGCAAAGAATCACGTCGATCTGTTGCTCCGTTGCGGCGTGATTGAAGGACAAAGCAACAAGCCAACAAACCGATAATAAGCAAAGCATTTATAATATTTAGCATGATAATACTCTTTTCCTCTGCAGTTCAGAATGTATGGAAGCGGGGTTACCTAGAAAGAATAGGAAAGTGTTATCAAAAAGCGCAAAAATCTGCGCAAAGGTATGCGGAAGAGGAGAACAACGATTTTCTCCTATCGCGCTAGTATGTGCAGTTCCTTATAAAAGTGAGTATGCATAGATTTTCCGCCAAGCTAAATAAATTTCGCTCTAAATTGTGTGCTGCCTGTTTGAAATTTATTAGTAGAAATATGTCGAAATACCTAATAAACATTGATTTAGGTTGGGTAAATAGTTGCTAATTTCCATTCCGAAAGCGTCTTAACTAAAATAAAGATTGGGCTAAAACATTTTTTCAACTAAGCCGGCTCTTGAGTAATGAGTGTACAATTTTGAGGCAAATGTTTTGGAAACACACGTGCGTATTTAAATAATTTCGAATCGCCAATAGCTTTCGACGTAATTACACTCATATTTTAGAGCTGCACGCGCGTCAGAGATTTTCAAATTAAATGCAAGAGATCGAAAGTAACCTACATAACTTGAATTAGATTTATCCAGCTTTTTTTAATCCACTGCAAGTTAGCTTTTGACAGTGATCTCACCTGGTAAGTGATGATGCAGTCTAAGATGGTAGCAGGGAAACCTTTTAAGAGTATGGCAGCTATTTACCTACTCTACACGGCATCGTATCGGAAAGCTATATCGCTTGGCGGCACGTCTGTGCCAGTAGGGTGGTAATTAAAAGGGTGGTAATTAGCCACGGCTGAAGCCTCCCACCAGACCAGACCAAGGAGAATTCAGAAATTATAAATTTCCAAATTGACCCTGCCGGGGATCAAATCCGGGTCGAACCACTTGTGCTAGGGAGGTTTTAAAAGCGACGCGTGTAATGTAAACACAATCAATGTGAGCCGGTTGCTATAGATGGCGTATTTTAATGGTAAAAGCGTTTCGGGCCAAGCTTTCAGCATTACTTGCTCAGTGGCTCTAACACTCCAATCCTGTATTCACGGTCGAGTCTGTTGATTGATTCTTCGTCCCTGACATAATATTTTACCGTTTCAATATTGTCAGATGGGACGGACAGTCCCACAAACTTATCTGGCCCGGTGGACAAAATTAGAACTAATTTTTATGACTGTTTAGTTTTTGTTTATGTTTGTATTTTATCCATACTAAAATTATAAATGCGATAGTGTGTCTGTCTGTCTGTCTGCTACGCTTTAACCATTTATATAACCATAAGATAATTTTTTTAACCGATTTTGATGAAGTTTTGTATACAGGTTACATCCCGGGGAAGTATATATATAATATAGGCTACTTCTTTCGCGTGGATTACAATTTTTAATGCTCGAGGGAACTCCTTTATTTTTCGGGATATAAGCCTATGTTCTTCCCGGACCCTAGCATGGTGACTACCCCTATACAAAATTTCATCAAAAACGGTTGAAAAGATGGGCCGTGAAAGCGCTTAACGCATACACTTTCGCCTTTATAATATTAACGTATGGATTTTTTATTTAGCTTTCAGTTTATTTTATAGTGAAGTTTTAAATATACTGCTATTAAATAGCTATATGTTCTGGAAATGAATAGATTCGATAATAACATTGCAGGCGTAAAGTATGCTAATATAAATATTCCTGTTAAATAAAGCAAGATTTAGTGCCTATAAAATTTGCCAAGTGTTTGATTTCGATTTGAATTACGATGACTGGTGTGGGCAGACCGCTAGCGTAGGAGCGATTAGCGGAGTTTGTTGTTTTAATTAAAATACTTGGCGCCTAAATCAGCCAGTAATCCCAGAGACAATGTGTGCTGATGCGAACACTGCGTGGAAACGTACGGCTCAATTGATAACACGGAATCGCCCGCGGTTTTATAATTTCAATTACAGGTTATATATTATATTATGTCACCTTTTCGGAAATTGTCTGACTCACCCCCGGGGGACATCTCAACCCCCTCGCAACGAGCGTTACGGCAGGCAGCCCGTAGTCAACGTGCAGTTGCCGTGTTTAGAGTGTAACTGTGTGTTAGACTTCGTTCGCGTTGCTTAAGTTTTTTAATTCCCACAGGCACTCCTTAATTTTCCACCACCACCACCACCACTACAGCCCATTAACGTCCCACTGCTGGGCACAGGCCTCCACTCTCATAGGAGAGAGGGAATTAGAGCTTAGACCCACCACGCTGCTCCGATGCGGGTTGGCGGGCTTTAACGACTATTATCATGTTAGTGATAATAACCGGGACCGACGGCTTAACGTGCTCTCCGAGGCACGGGGGTGAAACACCGCCAACTTCCTGACTCCGGGCTAGTGCTGAGAATTTCTAGTCAGAAAAACCCAACACTTATTATGGCCCGACCCGGGACTGGAACATGCTAACCACTAGACCAACGAGGCAGTCATTTTCCGGGATTAAATAAATATGCCACTCTCCAGGTCATCATCTATACCCATGAAAGAAATCACGTCGAACTGTTGCTCTGTTGCGGCGTGATTGAAAGACAAACTCTCTATTTAACGTCCTTGAGGATAAAATTTTCAAATTTCAAATTTTTTATTTTAAACCAGAAGCCCAAATACCAACTTTCATGGTAATAACTTGAAAAACTTGAGATTCATACAAACTTTAACCCCTATTAACCCCTTTTGGGTTAAAATTTTGAAAATCTGCGACACACATATTTCTTTATTTTTTACTGAAAGCCAAAATACCAAGTTTCATTGATATAACTTGAAAAATATCTTGAGAAAAGAAGGCCTTTCATAACAACTTTCATCGCCTATTTCACCCCTTTGGGGATCGAATTTTCAAAAACTGTGAAACACGTATTTCTATATTTTTAACCCGCAGCTCATATACTATATAGCTTTATGGCTATAACTTGAAAAACGACGGACTTTCATACGAAATTTCAACCCCTATTTTACCCCTTTGGGGGTGGAATTTCGAAAAACTCTTTCTTAGTGGATACCTAGTCACAAAGAACACACTCTCCAAAGAGAGTATCATGGTGGTATGGTTTCATGTCTCTAGGACCAGCGGTCTGTGCGTTGATATATAAGTCAGTCAGTCAGTCAGTCAGGACTTTGAATTTTATATATATAGATGAATATCATAAATGCTCAAAAGATATAAACATAGCAAATATGACATGGCGGGCGGATATATAAAAGTTATTCGATGTAAAAAACAAGATATTAAAAAAAAAAAATTGTAAATAGGTACTTAAACTACATTATACTTCATCTTATTTCTATAATCCAACAGTTTAATCTCTGCGCTCCACTTAGCCGAGATATTAAAGCCATTTCTAATAAAACGTCTATATAAATATTTTGGAGCGCGAAGCTCGGGATGACGGAAAATGGTAATGTCTGTCTGTGCGCAGCGTATCTCCGACACTCAGGTATCATATCAATTTAATGTGACGTACTAAAGCTTCTTTACACCTTACTACCACAGTTTTACTATAAAACTGTGTTACAGTGATTTCCCAAGTAGTTATTATTGTATACTACCTGTTGCCCGTGACTTCGTCCGCGTCGTTTTTGGTTTCCGCGGGAACTCTTTAATTTTTTATTTATTAAATTTTATTTTTTACTAACGGGATTAAAAACAACAAATATCCATCCATCCATACATCCAAACTTTCGCATTTGTAACGTAGTATACCTAGATATATTATAGATGTATAGTTATTATCGTTATAACCCGTCAAACTTATAAATACAGCCACTGACTGTTCCAATTGTGGCCACCGGGTCAGATTAGTTTGAGGAACTATAAATGAATGGAGATAGTGTATACCCTGAGATAATAATATATAGGCTACATTTTATATCACAAAATGTAAGAGTTCCCGTGGGAATCTGAAACTTTAATCCACGCGGAGGAAGTCGTGGGCATCATCTAGTTTTTATAAATGCAGTTGAATGCCGTAGTTTTAGTAATGTAAAGGAATTTTAAATTTTTAGCCCTTAATATCATGATATGTAATACTAACTGAAAAGAGTAGGTACTAGTAGTAGTCAGTATTCTTCTCTATCGTATCGCAGTCGTCTCCTCGACGTTTAGCAAAGACAATTCCAAAATGTCGTGAAGTATGGCGTCGTTATAAATATAACACGTTGATTAATCACTTATACGGCCTCATAAGATATACCTAATACAATATTGGCTTTGGAACCCATACAGAGCTATTATACCTACTCAACACTCGTACCATTCTGCCGTTATATTAACACTATCCATCACTACCCGTATTATAAATTATGCGAAAGTTCGTTTATCTCTATTCGGTTCCTCCATCAATCACGCCGCAACGTAGCTTCAGATCGACGTGATTATTTGCATGGATACAGACCTGAAGAGTGATATAGGATAATTTTATCTCTGAAAATATCCCACGATATCCCACGGGAATCTGAAAAACCTCTAATCTACTCGAAAAAAGTAGAGGCCATCAGCTATCCAACAATGAATCGTGGAACAACGATAAAAAAATTAATGGATTTCTCTAGTAAGGTAACTTTATCTTTATTAGCAAAGGTTTTTGGGACCGAATATAAAATAGTTTTTCCCTTCATCTATAATACACCAAACTAATACTGTATATTTTTTTTAATAAGTTTAATATTTTAAGTAGTAGCTTGAACTTAAGTTCAAGTAACTTGGAATTGAGCTTAATTTAGCCTAAAGTATTTCCATAACAAGTAGGCATTAGGATGCTTCACAAACGTATGTATTTAACTGTATTTAAACTCGGTAAACCTGGACCGCAACTCCGCCGCCGCCCGCCGCCGAATCGTTGCCAATATTATAACAGGCTGAACTTTATTTGCGAAATATTTGCGTATTGAAATTCAAATTGTATGTAGAAATGGGAACTCGGAACGGAATATATTTGAATTTTTGAGGACATGACCATGGACATCATCTAGTGTATTAATATGAATTAAACATTGTAATTAATGATAAATGATTTATATATTTCACTTAGGATAACTTGTCCCACTTATGACATGTCAAGACTCTACCACCGGTTCGGAAAGAAATACTATATATTAGCTGATACTGATAATCATACTTTTCATCTCCGTAAAAATATCGAATTCACACAGGATTTTGAAAAAACTAAATCGAATTTAGTTAGTTATAAAATAATTATAATACCTACCATAGCATAATATTTGTAAGTAGGTACCTATTCTGCATTAAAGTTGTACATTATTTTGGTAAGTGGTTAAGAAAAATAGTCATTACAATTTTCTTTATCCATCTTCAAAGAATTAGCGAAAAAGATTACAATATTAATTAAAATTCTAAATTAAACGCTCCTCTTAGTTAAATATTATCTCAGAAACAATAGAATTAAATTCTTCACGAAGTTTCGGAGCACTAAATTGTTTCAGACAACGTTAGAATAACTCAATCAATTCTTTTTCGACAGGCTCCTAATTATCTCTGATAACACAGCTTTTTTTCCCCGTACTCGAGGTTTAATTAATTTTGTATGATTTTTAAATCTACCTTAATTAATTTGATGAAAGCAAAAAGGTTTCGTTATTTTTTTATGAAAAATAAAAGCAGATTCCTGAGTGGATTGATAATTCAATATCCAACAAATAACCGACCTACGTCCGGTTTAGTGCTCCGGTAGGAAAGATGAATAATTATACTCTTTACGACTAATCAGAGTATCCTTAGCTCTATTATTGATGATCATCATCTGGGACCCATCGTTGGCTTACTGATCTATTTTATCAAACTTAAACAAATAATAGTTTTAAAATAGCAAGGAGAAGAGGGAAAGTAAAAGTCAACGTTTTTTGGGGATAAAAATTATTTTTTTAGTCGAAGGCTGAATAAAACAGAAAAAAAATATAAAGGTACTAATGCCCGGGACTACGTCCGCGTGGGTTGAGATTTTTGGTTCCCGCGTAAACTCCTTAGTTTTCCGGTATATATCTCTGTGCGAAATTTCATCCAGATCCGTTCAGCCGGTCGGGCGTGATTGAGTAACAAACATCCATCCATACATCCATCCATCCAATCTTTCGCATTTATAATATTTATTTAATGTTTCTCAGAAAAGAGATACGCATATTTTCATCAAAAAACAAGCTACCGATCTATCCTCGCAGAATAGAACAAATTATATTATGACAAAAAATCCAATCGTGTTTTTATTCATCATATTTTTTCTGGAAATGACAATTTGGACTCAATTGAAAATGAAGGTGGAATTTTTCGCTCAATTCTCCAACTTATGATAAATCATCTTTATGACGGAGTAGGTACAGAAGTTGTGTGATTTATATTTATTTTTTATCGAATACTAGCTGATGGCCGAGTGGTTTAAGTTTTTTGATTCCCGCGGGAACTCCTTAATTTTCCGGGATAAAAAGTAGCCTATGTCACTTTCCCGGTCTTCAACTATACCCATACCCAAAATCACGTCGATCCGTTGCTCCGTTGCGGCCTGATTGAAGGACAAACCAACAAAGCAATAAACCAACAAACCAACACACTTTCGCATTTATAATATTAGTATGATATTTTTATACATACCCCTGATCGGTACCTACATGGCATCTTACTGAGACGCTAAATCGCTTGGCGTGCGTCTTCGCCGAAAGGGTGATAACTAGCCACGGCCGAAGTCTTTCACCAGACCAGACCAGAAAAAAAAGATTAGAAATTTACATTGCTGGGCATCGAACCTGGGACTTCGCACTTATAACAGCATAGCATTCATCACTGCACAAGGAAGGTTGTCAAAATATAAATATTTTAAATATCCCGTCCTGTCAGTGGCACCGATACCAATTATTCTATACATTCCAAACTAGTATTTTATCTGTGATACCACAGAATCGACAATAAACAGGCGAAAACATCGCCAAAATTTCAACAGTAAAAATTTAAAAACAATAGTTTAGTAAAATCTACCGAATGCCTTGCTTTTATCGGTAAACTTTCCGAATATGCCAAACTTTCAAGTAAATTTGACTTTAAATTCTACTCGTATATTAATAAAGTTATGGGAAGGTTGTTTTGAACGCATAAAACGAAGAAGTTTTTCACTCTATACAAGCTGAATTTTTAGTGGTTTTAGGGCCTCAGAGAGGTGATTCGGAATTAAGAGTACAATTTATTTATACCATTTATCCTGACCCTAGTATTAAAATAAAAAATAAAAAATCGAGAAATTATGATGTCGAAAATTTTGCGATCAATTAGTAGGTAGCGCTAGTGCCAGCTGACTGGCGAGTCACGTGACGCACGAACCGAGCGGCGCGCGGCTGGTTGTTCACCTTTGGCTATCAGCTGTTAAACATTCGGTAAAGTTTCGATGTACTTACCATCATTGCAGTTATTTACAGCTCACGAAGTAGGTGGGTACACTTATTTTAGGTATTAAATTTTACAATCTTATTTACACGTATTTACGCACTTTCTTTGATAAGAAATTTCGCGGATCACGTGGGGGTTGTTAAAGGCCAAAAAATGTTTATTGTGCTGGTTAAAAATTCCAATACAATTAAAAGTTGACTCGTCAGTCCACAGAATGCTTAATTCACGATTATTTAATGACCACTGACAAAACTCAATCCTGGCTGGCCCATCGTTTGCTCCGGCGAGTACCTACATGCGGGAACGACCTCGACCTTGAGCATGCTCTGTTGCAGCTAAGATAGTAATACTCGACGGAATTTGTGGGTTTCGGATTCCTCGCATACGAAAGGAGTTTAAGCCATCCGGTTGCAAGTAGAACCGTCGAGCTTCTGTCGCATTGTAATGGCGTACATCTGCACCATACTTAGGTATTCCAAATTGGCGTATTCGTAATGGCGATCCATTTTTGCGCGTATTTGAAAACCGAAGTAGCGTCACCAACCGCGCGTGTGACGCGTGTTGCGTAACGTGCGTAACTGAAGCCGGAAGTCGGCTAGTCGAACGCGGTCGGCGGCGCGCGGGCCGTCAAAGGATTGAGGGGCGGGGCTTCGATTAATGGACGCCAGACGCCGCTCGCGCCTCCATAGCGTCGGTACGTCGGCTAGCTTCTTGGAATTTCGCCGCGTAGCGGTACTAATGTTTCTCACAGTTACGAGTTTATTTCGAAAATAAAATCTAACTTAATAAAGTAAGTAGGCTGTAAAAATAAAAAAAACAAGTGGAGTCGGTAGTACTGCTAAAGGCGATTCAACTCGCCGCGGCTTTAAAACCACTAAAATTTCATCGTGTATAAATGGAACTATGTGAACTTCTAAACAAACTACCGTCTGCTATGAAAGTATCACCGTGGAACTGTTCATCTACTACCTACTACTATCTACTTGTAATTATTATACTAGCGGATTCCCGGCGTGTGCTACCACAGAGTACGTAGTGCTACTACGCTAATAAAAAAACACCATCTTCGCATTATTGCCTTTCTAACGAAACCGGTTCTGTTTAATTTAGCATCCATACTTAATATTATAAATGCGAAAGTGTGACTGTCTGTCTGTGTCTGCTACGCTTTCACGGCCCATTCTTTTAACCGATTTTGACAAAATTTGACTATCTATCCCGGCTAAACAAAATCGTTTTTATTTCAAACCCGGGATAAACTTCCAAAAGGTGGCAGGCATCATAAAATTTAAGCGTTTTAAGCAGTTAAGCTTTAAGCAGTTTGATGCAAGCTTATTATGTTAATGAATGTTTAAGCAAAGTTTAAGTAGGTATACTCTTTAGATCTAAAGTCTGATATAATCTCAAAACGTCAGGCTTTAGTAACTTCAGCTGATGCCTTTTGAATTCTTAAAGCGGTCCGTGAAATGTTTGTAGCCGATAAAACACTCGTAAACCAGCCCGGCGATGCCGCGACGCTTTCTGCGAACACAACCTGAGCCTAACCGCTGGGCCACAAGTTTGCCGTCAGAGTCACAAGCAACTTTTTTTTTAATCAACTACAAGTTAGCCCATAACTGTGATCTCACCTGATGGTAAGTGTGATGCAGTCGAAGATGGTAGCGGGCTAACCTGTTAGCGGTATGGCAGTTATAATTAAAACATACCCCTAATCGGTTTCTACACGGCATCGCACCGGAACGCTAAATCGCTTGGCGGCACGTCTTTGCCGGTATAGGGTGGTAACTAGCCACGGCGGAGGCCAGACCAGAGAAATTCTGAAATTATAAATTTCTAAATAGACTCTGCTGGGGAATGAACCCGGGACCTCCCACGTTAAGACAACATCGTTCAACACTGCGCCAGGGAGGTCGTCAAACTTCTTCAAACTTCTTCTCAGTCGTGCACTCTTGACAGAGTGGTCGTTGCTGCTGGGGTGATACTGGTACGCTCGTCATCGGTTTTCTTTAATTTGGGTCGCACCGCCTCCCGCGCGGCGATGCTCCTCCACTTGTCTCGATTAGTAGCATTGCGGGAGCACTCCACCACAGGTTTCTGGGTCACAGTTTTTATCAGGTCTGTCCATCGAGTAGGTGAACGTCCTCTGGCTCGCTTTCCTTCCACATGATCCTGTACCACCAGGCGCCCAATTGACCCTTCATTTCTGGAGATGTGGTAAAGACAGCGTAGAAAATCGTCCAAGTACGCTACGTGTACATGACTATATTTTAACTAGCGTTTGCCCTCGACTTCTTCCGCGTGGAATTTCAAATAACTGTGAAAAACATTAAACTCTTCATTTTTCACCGAAAGCACAAATACCATCATAGATATAACTTGAACCGCCTATTTAATCTCCTTGGGGTGGGATTTCGAAAATGCCTTCCTCAGTACACTATTCTAGGGTGTATTCGATTATAGTCTCACGACTGATTGCGGGTTTAATTTGGAAAAAAACGACTTCTAAGGTGCTCAAGAAATATTCTCTTAAAATTTCTAATTTCTACGTGCGGAGAGGTAAAAATAGACCTCCTGATGTCGCTTATGTGACACAGCTGTGGCCCCGCGGTTCAGCCCAGCTCTCTGGCGATGACGTTTTGAATAAAATAGACGGCCACATTTTTAAATTGAAGTAGCTACAGAGAAAGACAGCTAGGTAAATTCAGGTTATATTTTCTTTTTTATGTACGTGATAACTCTTATCAAGACGTTATTTTGCGGATGTCCATGATAATGAAATAACTTGAAGTTTATTTTGCTATAATCCTCCAAAATAGACAAATGTATGTGATACAGCGTGTAGGTACTTAAGCCAGCATTCAAATTATTCTCATTATTAAATATTGAGAATAATAAGAAAATATATAGAATAATTTTGGCTCTGGCGGATTTTATCAAATTAAACTTCAAGTTCTTGAAAGACCGACCTCCTTTTTCTTGTCCTTGTTGTTGTTGTTGTTGTTGGCCTTGTTTTAGGCAGGTTGAAAATTCCCAATCGAACCCGGTAAGGAATCGAACTCAGAACTCAGTTCAGATGGTTAGCTGATGCCGTCCGTGAATTTAGGTTTCTAAAAATCCCGTGGGAACTCATTGATATTCTGGGATGACTTTTTCATCTAAGAATATCAAAGACTGAAAGAAGAAAACTGCATCGAATTTTGATGACATCAGCATTTCATATAAATAACATCCGCTAATATGCGCGCGTTTTGACGTTTGAAAAAAAGTTGCTGATTTGACTTGTTGTCAAATGCCCAATACTCATTATTACAATTGTATGGGTAGATATAAAAGAACTTTATGTATGAATAACACAATGTAATGTGGTAACTATATCACCACCACCTACCACCAACTATATCACCTACACAGGCCTCCACTGTCATAGGAGAGGGAAGGAGAGGGGAGGAAGGAAAAGGGTGGTAACTGGTAACTATACAGTTTCTGCAAAATGCATGTTTCCGAGAGCCTCTTCAGAAGGCTCGTTATATTAATTAATATTAAAATGATAGCAAGTGGTTCCGTGGCGAGAGCACTTGAAGCTAATTAGCCCGGAAACATCCATCATCCCGCATCTGTTTCGAGTATACGCGAAATTAAGACGAGTGGGGTTTTATATTTTTTAATACTTTTATTTTACTTTTGGATAAAATATTATAATATATTTGGTTTTCGAATGAAGAATACTTGTCCAAAATACGCTTATACGGTCTAACCTAGCCAAGCGCAAGACTATCTAGTAATTAACAAGGGAACATAATAAAAAAAATAAAAAATGCTCCCTGCGGAAAAAGACAGTCCTATTTTACTAGTGCTGTCAAATAAGTTTAGTTTATAGGTATCGTGTCCCAAGGCACAATTGTCTACGCAAATAGTAATCATTTGACTGCTTAAAACTAAGGCGGTCTTCGCAGTCCGCACATAATCCAATAGATGGCATTACTAGTACGATGCACGCGAACACGAAGAGCCGAACTCACGATTACGAAGTTTTCTCTGAATTACACTATACAAGCTGAAATTTTTAACCGACTTCCAAAAAAGGAGGAGGTTCTCAATTCGGCGAGTATCTTTTTTAGGGTTCCGTAGCCAAATTTGGCAAAAACGGAACCCTTATAGATTCGTCATGTCTGTCTGTCTGTCTGTCTGTCTGTCTGTCTGTCTGTCCGTCCGTCCGTATGTCACAGTCACTTTTTTCCGAAACTATAAGAACTATACTGTTGAAACTTGGTAAGTAGATGTATTGTGTGAACCGCATTAAGATTTTCTTACAAACATAGAAAAAAAAACAATAAATTTTGGGGGTTCCCCATACTTAGAACTGAAACTCAAAAATTTTTTTTTCATCTAACCCATACGTGTGGGGTATCTATGGATAGGTCTTCAAAAATGATATTGAGGTTTGTAATATCATTTTTTTCTAAACTGAATAGTTTGCGCGAGAGACACTTCCAAAGTGGTAAAATGTGTGTCCCCCCCCTGTAACTTCTAAAATAAGAGAATGATAAAACTAAAAAAAATATATGATGTACATTACCATGCAAACTTCCACCGAAAATTGGTTTGAACGAGATCTAGTAAGTAGATTTTTTTTAATACGTCATAAATCGTAAACCGCAACTTACCTTTCATTCAATCAACTCAAAATCTATTTAATATAAAACTTATATTTAATGTTTGCACGGAACCCTCGGTGCGCGAGTCCGACTCGCACTTGGCCGGTTTTTTTTAATGTATGTCGGTGCATATCTCCGTGGTTTCTAAACCGATTTGAAAATTTTTTTTTTTCAAAGAGAATTTTTTTTGGTTAGAGGAAGCTCACAAGGTGCATACAAAATTCTGACTCCAAATCCTCAATCCTGATGCTGTAGGGTACAGAACTTCTTAAAAATAGCGATTTAGGATTTTTTAATGGTGAATTCATATTGTAGGTGTCAAGCAACGACTTTATACTTAAACTCAAGTCCCAGCTCCTCAATTCTGATGCTGCAGGGCAGCATCAGAATTGACTAAAAGTAGGTAGACTAAAAAGTTAAAAATAAAAATTATTTCCAAAAAACCGACTTCCAAAACCACTGTAAAGTAAAAAATAATTTTGATTTCTACACACTATGTTGAAGTCGGGCGAGTATAAAAAAGATAGGCAAAGTTGACGCATCGGGCTCGCCCGACTTCAACATAGTGTGTAGAAATCAAAATTATTTTTTACTTTACAGTGGCTTTGGATGTCGGTTTTTGAAAAGAATTTTTTAGTGGTTTTAGGGCCTCAGAGAGGTGATTCGGAATTAACAGTACAATTTATTTCTACCATTTATCCCTAGTATTAAAATAAAAAATCGAGAAATTATGATGTCGAAAATTTTGCGGTCAATTAGTAGCGCCAGCGCCAGCTGACTGGGCGTCGGGCGAGTCACGTGACGCACGAACCGAGCGGCGCGCCACTGGTCGTTCACCTTTGGCTATCAGCTGTTAAACATTCGGTAAAGTTTTGATGTACTTACCATCATTGCAGTTATTTACAGCTCACGAAGTAGGTGGGTACACTTATTTTAGGTATTAAATTTTACAATCTTATTTACACGTTTTTACGCACTTTCTTTGATAAGCACTTTCGCGGATCACGTGGGGGTTGTTAAAGGTCCAAAAATGTTTATTGTGCTGGTTAAAAATTCCAATACAATTAAAAGTTGACTCGTCAGTCCACAGAATGCTTAATTCACGATTGTTTAATGACCACTGACAAAACTCAATCCTGGCTGGCATATCGTTTGCTCCGGCGAGTACCTACATGCGGGAACGTTCTCGACCTTGAGCATGCTCTGGTGCTCGGAATTGCCCATGGTCGATTAAACGCTGCGTTGCAGCTAAGATAGTAATACTCGACGGAATTTGTGGGTTTCGGATTCCTCGCATACGAAAGTAGTTTAAGCCATCCGGTTACAAATAGAGCCGTCGAGCTTCTGTCGCATTGTTATGGCGTACATCTGCAGTCTGCACCATACTTAGGTATTCCAAATTGGCGTATTCGTAATGGCGATCCATTTTCTCGCGTATTTGAAAACCGGCCGTCGGCTAGCCGAACGCGGTCGGCGGCGCGCGGGCCGTCAAAGGATTGAGGGGCGGGGCTTCGATGAATGGACGCCAGACGCCGCTCACGCCTCCATAGCGTCGGTACGTCGGCTAGCTTCTTCGAACTTCGCCGCGTAGCGGTACTAATGTTTCTCACAGTTACGAGGTTATTTCGAAAAAAAAATCTAACTCAATAAAGTAAGTAGGCTGTAAAAATAAAAAAAAACAAATGGAGTCGGTAGTACTGCTAAAGGCGATTCAACTCGCCGCGGCTTTAAAACCACTAAAATTTCATCGTGTATATACATCGTGTATTTAACTGCCTCGTTGGTCTAGTGGTTAGCATGTTTGACTGCGGCCGACGAGGTCCCGGGTTCGATTCCCGGGTCGGGCCATAGTTAAGTGTTGGGTTTTTCTGACCAGAAAATTCTCAGTACTAGCCCGGAGTTAGGAAGTTGGCGGTGTTTCACCCCCGTGCCTCGGAGAGCACGTTAAGCCGTCGATCCCGGTTATTATCACTAACATGATAATAGTCGTTAAAGCCCGCCAACCCGCATTGGAGCAGCGTGGTGGGTCTAAGCTCGAATTCCCACTCTCCTATGATAGTGGAGGCCCGTGCCCAGCAGTGGGACGTTAATGGGCTGTAGTGGTGGTGGTGGTGGTGAATATACCTACGACCTCCAAAGACGAACGGTCGGACCAGTGGTCCCCGAGCACAACATGACCCGCTCGGAGGATGATCGTTCTTTGTTGCGGTCGAGCCGTATCACCCGCTCCCGTACAAGTTCATACATCATACATGCTTTTTTAACCGACTTCCAAAAAAGGAGGAGGTTCTCAATTCGGCGCGTATCTTTTTTTTTTTTTTTTTTTTTTTTTTTTTTTTTTTTTTTTTTTTTTTTTTAATGTATGTCGGTGCATATCTCCGTGGTTTCTAAACCGATTTGAAATTTTTTTTTTACATTGGTTAGAGGAAGCTCACGAGGTGGTCCCATAAAAAAATCTGACTCCAAATCCTCAATCCTGATGCTGTAGGTGTACCTACGTCTCAAAACTAGGGAGTTAGGAGTTTTGATGGTGAATTCATATAGTAGGTATCAAGTCACGTGTATACGATACAACTCTGAGTCCCAACTCCTCAACCCAAGTCCCAACTCCTCAATCCTGATGCTGCAGGGTACAGAACTCCTTAAACATAGTGGTTTAGGATTTTTTTATGGTGAATTAATATTGTAGGTGTCAAGCAACGACTTCATACTTAAACCCAATTTCCAACTCCTCAACTCTGATGCTGCATGGTACTGCACTCCTAAGCCGTAGGGATTTAGAGTACACTAAAAAGTTAAAAATAAAAATTCTTTCCAAAAAACCGACTTCCAAAGCCACTGTAAAGTAAAAAATAATTTTGATTTCTACACACTATGTTGAAGTCGGGCGAGTATAACAAAGATAGGCATAGTTGACGCGTCAGGTTCGCCCGACTTCAACATAGTGTGTAGAAATCAAAATTATTTTTTACTTTACAGTGGCTTTGGAAGTCGGTTTTTTGGAAAGAATTTTTATTTTTAACTTTTTAGTGTACTCTAAATCCCTACGGCTTAGGAGTGCAGTACCATGCAGCATCAGAGTTGAGGAGTTGGAAATTGGGTTTAAGTATGAAGTCGTTGCTTGACACCTACAATATTAATTCACCATAAAAAAATCCTAAACCACTATGTTTAAGGAGTTCTGTACCCTGCAGCATCAGGATTGAGGAGTTGGGACTTGGGTTGAGGAGTTGGGACTCAGAGTTGTATCGTATACACGTGACTTGATACCTACTATATGAATTCACCATCAAAACTCCTAACTCCCTAGTTTTGAGACGTAGGTACACCTACAGCATCAGGATTGAGGATTTGGAGTCAGATTTTTTTATGGGACCACCTCGTGAGCTTCCTCTAACCAATGTAAAAAAAAATTTCAAATCGGTTTAGAAACCACGGAGATATGCACCGACATACATTAAAAAAAAAAAAAAAAAAAAAAAAAAAAAAAAAAAAAAAAAAAAAAAAAAGATACGCGCCGAATTGAGAACCTCCTCCTTTTTTGGAAGTCGGTTAAAAAAGCATGTATGATGTATGAACTTGTACGGGAGCGGGTGATACGGCTCGACCGCAACAAAGAACGATCATCCTCCGAGCGGGTCATGTTGTGCTCGGGGACCACTGGTCCGACCGTTCGTCTTTGGAGGTCGTAGGTATATTCACCACCACCACCACCACTACAGCCCATTAACGTCCCACTGCTGGGCACGGGCCTCCACTATCATAGGAGAGTGGGAATTCGAGCTTAGACCCACCACGCTGCTCCAATGCGGGTTGGCGGGCTTTAACGACTATTATCATGTTAGTGATAATAACCGGGATCGACGGCTTAACGTGCTCTCCGAGGCACGGGGGTGAAACACCGCCAACTTCCTAACTCCGGGCTAGTACTGAGAATTTTCTGGTCAGAAAAACCCAACACTTAACTATGGCCCGACCCGGGAATCGAACCCGGGACCTCGTCGGCCGCAGTCAAACATGCTAACCACTAGACCAACGAGGCAGTTAAATACACGATGTATATACACGATGAAATTTTAGTGGTTTTAAAGCCGCGGCGAGTTGAATCGCCTTTAGCAGTACTACCGACTCCATTTGTTTTTTTTTATTTTTACAGCCTACTTACTTTATTGAGTTAGATTTTTTTTTCGAAATAACCTCGTAACTGTGAGAAACATTAGTACCGCTACGCGGCGAAGTTCGAAGAAGCTAGCCGACGTACCGACGCTATGGAGGCGTGAGCGGCGTCTGGCGTCCATTCATCGAAGCCCCGCCCCTCAATCCTTTGACGGCCCGCGCGCCGCCGACCGCGTTCGGCTAGCCGACGGCCGGTTTTCAAATACGCGAGAAAATGGATCGCCATTACGAATACGCCAATTTGGAATACCTAAGTATGGTGCAGACTGCAGATGTACGCCATAACAATGCGACAGAAGCTCGACGGCTCTATTTGTAACCGGATGGCTTAAACTACTTTCGTATGCGAGGAATCCGAAACCCACAAATTCCGTCGAGTATTACTATCTTAGCTGCAACGCAGCGTTTAATCGACCATGGGCAATTCCGAGCACCAGAGCATGCTCAAGGTCGAGAACGTTCCCGCATGTAGGTACTCGCCGGAGCAAACGATATGCCAGCCAGGATTGAGTTTTGTCAGTGGTCATTAAACAATCGTGAATTAAGCATTCTGTGGACTGACGAGTCAACTTTTAATTGTATTGGAATTTTTAACCAGCACAATAAACATTTTTGGACCTTTAACAACCCCCACGTGATCCGCGAAAGTGCTTATCAAAGAAAGTGCGTAAAAACGTGTAAATAAGATTGTAAAATTTAATACCTAAAATAAGTGTACCCACCTACTTCGTGAGCTGTAAATAACTGCAATGATGGTAAGTACATCAAAACTTTACCGAATGTTTAACAGCTGATAGCCAAAGGTGAACGACCAGTGGCGCGCCGCTCGGTTCGTGCGTCACGTGACTCGCCCGACGCCCAGTCAGCTGGCGCTGGCGCTACTAATTGACCGCAAAATTTTCGACATCATAATTTCTCGATTTTTTATTTTAATACTAGGGATAAATGGTAGAAATAAATTGTACTGTTAATTCCGAATCACCTCTCTGAGGCCCTAAAACCACTAAAAAATTCTTTTCAAAAACCGACATCCAAAGCCACTGTAAAGTAAAAAATAATTTTGATTTCTACACACTATGTTGAAGTCGGGCGAGCCCGATGCGTCAACTTTGCCTATCTTTTTTATACTCGCCCGACTTCAACATAGTGTGTAGAAATCAAAATTATTTTTTACTTTACAGTGGCTTTGGAAGTCGGTTTTTTGGAAAGAATTTTTTGACGTGCCGGCATCTATGAACTCCTTGAACATGTCGAATTATCCGTTTGAAAAACGAATACGATTTCCTTACACAATCGGGCTGCTCGTCAGAATCGTAAAGAACTGTTGTTGTTGGGTTGCTTTCTGTCGGTTACGGAATTTTCCCTTCTACCTTTAATTTTTTATTCCCATTGAATAAAAAGTAAAGAAAAAGATTGTTTTTACACAAAGGGCAATTTAAAGTACTAGTCTTTCATAATACTCTTAAAATAAACTTTAGTATAAAAGCTCGTAACATTCCCAGGGGCCATACTGCCTACGCTTAAATCAATACTTAAGCAATATTACTCAAAATGACAGTTTGACGTCACGTACCTTGACGTTCCTAAAATAAGGATTATAATTTGTAAAACACGGAAGTCAACAAAACAAAACAATATGGCTGGCAGTAAGGCCCCAGCCCAGTACTTTTTATAAAATAGGTTCTAATTAGCGTAGAATGACGATCTCATTCCTTACCATTGATACAAAATTACAAAGATTCCCACTAAGTAGTTTTATTTGTAAAGAACTACGAGTATGTAACTCGAGTGACGAGTCCCTTTTTTCTTGTACATTAGGACATTCCACAATAGACCTACACATGTCTATTGTGCTAAGAAAATAATTTATAGAGCTTTTTAAAAGAAATGCTTTATTGTGAAAGACTTGATTTTTTTGCAGATCCTAAAGGCCATTTTTCTACGAAATATGCTGAAAGTGCTAACCGAAATATGCTACGAGAGATATTTAGATAAAATAATATTTATCATTTCATTTTCTTAGCTGCCCTGTAACTAGTGAAAATTATATCTTACTACGCTATAAAGATAACTTGTAAGTATGTGCCAAATATGAAGTTTCTAGATGAAGCTGTTCGTGAATAATATGTTTAGTAGTGAGCATTTTTAGTGCGAAAACAGACAAGGGGCAAAAAAGTCAGCGCCTTCAATATTCATCCGCAGACACTAGCGCGACAGGATAAAAAACTTGCCGTCTGATGCGGGTAACGTGTAGATCTGTCGAACGTATGAGTAAGGAAACTGCATACTAATATGACATTAGAGTTAAAGAAACTTGTATTAAAAATTCTGCGTTTCCTCCATCACGCCACTGCCGGCCCGCAGCGTTCCTCTATCTAGACCCTCGAATCGAACTACTGATAAGTAAGAACCTATCTATCTACCATTGTGATACAAATATTATCTTTGTCAAGTCTGAGTTTTTTGCCGGCTCTTCTCAGTAGAAAGACCTTTCCGAACCGGTGGTAGAGTCTTAACGTATCATAAGTGACACAAGTTATCCTACGTGAAATAAATAAATCATTAATTATCATTATCTTTGTCAAGTATATAAACGTGGATGGCACGTGTATGAAGAGGCGGCTGACGTAATTGCCAATTAGGGCTGTCCCATTGATGTTTATGTATTTTGTACAGAGGAAAAGCGATATTATTGACTTCGATACGCATCCAATCACACAGAGAATCTTGTTTTTGTTGGAAACTTGAGAAAATTTTAGACTGATCGCACATTGCTACAAGAACCGCTTAAATTCAAAATTGGTGCCTACACTTTATGAACGTCAATTATTCAAAATATAAGACGTATTAGTGATCTTAAAACTAAAGCTACGAGGGTTCCAAACGCGCCCTGGTCTGAGAAGAGCCCACAAAAAACCCAGCTGTTTTTTTTTAATTATCACCCCTACAATTAAGCCGCAATACCCCGCTTTCTGTACTGAAAATGCGAGTCAGGTCAAGCTGCATAATTAGAATGAAAAGAGACACTGTAAAATACTTTGACTCTTGTAGGTTTAGGTGGACGGTTGGTATGCGGTCACCTTTATAAGAGTAGGTGAGCCGACAACAATATCATTCTTATGTACACAAATAATAAAGTCACAGCTTTTTTAGGTTTGTATCAACAATCTCTTTGAGGGTTCCGTAGTCAACAAGGAACCCTTATAGTTTCGCCTTGTCCGTCCGTCTGTCTGTCTGTCCTTCGCTTAGCTCAGAGGCCATCGATATTAGGAAGCTGAAATTTGGCGTGGGTATACATATTAATCACGCGGACAAAGTGGTAGAACAAAATACGTTTAGTAGGATGATTTGTTTTCTCGTGTATCCCATAGTGTTGGGTATCGTTGGATATTAGGTCGTTCAAAATTATTTTGGGCGAGAAAAACTATTTTCAATTTAGCGATTCGTTTGTGAAAATATATTAAGCTTTAAAGTGCTAAATTTTGTTAGAGCCAAGTGTCCCTCCCCTTCTGCCAGCTAAACGATTGTCTCAAGATACATGAAAACATTTTTTGGCACTAGTACGATATTATAACGAAATTAAAAGGAAAACTATCACAGCTAAGTAGGCTTTTCAATTTTACGAGTAATAGTCGACAAACATATGAAATGTCCGCATATTGTGACGGGCTGTTACGGAACCCTACACTGCTCGAGGCCCGACACGAACTTTGTCAGGTTTTTCAGGTTTCAGATTTGTCAGGTTTAGAAAAAAGCTGAAAAAATTAAATGATTTATTACACGTAGGACAACTTGTGCCACTTATGATACGTCGTAAGAATTTATCAGCGGTTCGGAAAGTCGAAGACTTAAACAACTTTATTGTGTTGGAATAAAGCACCACCACCATAACGATGTCAGAAATGATGTCTTTTTTTCAAAATGGAAGATAGTAAAATGGTTCGTTAAACCAAATCGTCTTTCTCAAATAAACTAACAAGGAGAAAATTTGATTTGGTCGGTCATTGAAATAAAAATATTGTTAGTTATTCGTTGCTTATTTTACTTATTGTTATTCGAAGTCTACAAGTTAATTATTTAAAAGGATACCCTCCCTGGCGCAGTGTTGAGCGCTGTTGTCTTAACGTGCGGAGATCCCGGGTTCGATTCCCAACAGGGTCAATTTGGGAATTTATAATTTCTGAATTTTCCATGGTCTGGCCTGGTGGGAGGCTTCGGCTGTGGCTAGTTACCACTCAACCGGCAAAGACGTGCCACTAAGCGATTTAGGGTTCCGGTGCGATGCCGTGTAGTAACCGATTAGAGGTATGGGTTCAATTACACTGCCATATTCCTAACATGTTAGCCTGCTACTATCTTAGACTGCACCATATCGCAGTCAAGGTCTTACTTGTAGTGGATTTCAAAAAAAAAAAATAAGCGCCGATAGCCTGGTTTAGACACCATTGATTCCACCACCAGTGATTTTTTGCATGAAATTTCTCCATAACGATTAAGCCGTTTACCAACCAATCAATCTTGTAATGAAACGATAATTAACTCTATTATCAGATTCATACGACACACTTTACTTTGGCATCGGTGCAGAATGTAGATGTTAAACAAAGGGACACTTAATCAATTATTATCGAGAGAGGGAAATTGAATTAAATTGTAAGTGAAAGTTTAAACTGTGTCGTCTGATCGAGATCACAAAAAAAATTAACGTAAAATTGTGGTAGATTTACCAGTATTAGTAACTTATATATGTATTGATATAACTTGTTGTACAAAGGATAGTCATATCCTATAAACAAAACTTTATTAACTATCGAATTAATAGATATTTATGCTTTTTCATCTAAATATATTACAGGTGACTACCACGCGACAGATCGGGCTGAAATTTCTCAGGTCATACTTCATTTGATGCGGTACTTACGTAGTAAGTAGAAAGTATCTTTGAAACTCATAAATATTTCGATTTAGCTGATGCCCGCGACTTCGTCCGCATGGTTTAATCTTTTTTATGATTCCCGCGGAAACTACATAACTTAACTTAACATAAGCCTATGTCTCTCTCCAGGTCCTCAGCTATACCGATACCAAAAATCACGTCGATCCGTTGCTCCGTTGCGGCGTGATTAAAGGGTAAACCAAGAAACAAACACACTTTGCATTTATAATATTCGAATGAAGTATTATATTTTCAAGTTCTGAAATGTCCCTGGAGGAAAATAAAATAATAGATAGGTATAGAAACGGACCTTAAAGAGACCCTTGCGACCTTGGCTTGTGACACTCCAGTTTTTACAATATTAATTTATAAGTTAGGCAAGTTCTTGTCTGACTTTAATTTTTTTTATCCACTACAAGGTAGTCCTTGACTGCGATCTCACCTGATGGTAAGTGATGATGCAGTCTAAGACGGTAGCGGGCTAACCTGTTAGGGGCATGGCAGTTATATTAAACCCATACCCCTATTCGGTTTCTGCACGGCATCGTACCGGAACGCCAAATCGCTTGGGTGGTAACTAGCCACTTTAATTACGTTTGTAATTCGATAAATTAACCTTCATTATTTTGGATCGTACCTAATTGTTTTGATGTGATAACTTAGCACTCTAAGCTAGACTTCGTCAAAAACTTTTTGAAACGCAGGGATCTGGCTTGGAAAAATCCTACGTGACAAAAGGCGTTTAATTTTGCCTCTCTCGCTCTACAGTATAGATGGATAGGGAGAGAGTAACTGTATATTTTAGTTGGTATTGAAAATTATAACCACATTTTGTTATAGTACATTAAAGTTAATGTTTTGAACACTTCCAACCATCTATAAGCAGCAGTGCTGAAAATGAGGCATATTGCTCTTACGGGGAGTCCAAGGACACCGCACGTCTCATTTTAGTATCAAAATCTATATACAGGGAAGATGTACCGCGCTGCTCTAAAGTGCTTTTATATAGACACATTTACCTACGCGAGTAATCCATCAGGGACTTACTTCTCTCGAAGTTTATGCCTGCTTTGAACCAATCTCGATAAAATATCCTGAGCGTAACCTTGATCTTGTACTTGAGAACTGTATGAAGGAAATATGTGGGCTTAGAGCCATAGACTATAAACTGGTTTTTAGTATCAATAGCTTGGCACCGTTGAGAAATGCCTGATGAAAATGAAACAGTACTTATATCTGAAACACGTATATTTTTCTCGTTTATAACACCTCTCAAAACTCTACAATTATAATTCTCAACAAGATATTTAAGCGTGACATAATTTAGATCAACGCCATCTATTGAAAGATGGGGATTGTACATTAGTACGGCTGATTAATCTTGAATCTTATTATCTTACTATCCCCAAACCGGGAAAGGACCGCCGCCTACCAGGAAGCTACCGCCCCATCACCCTCCTGCCGCACATCGCCAAGCTGTTTGAGCGTCTGTTGCGGCGAAGACTTGCCCCGCACCTTCGCCCGCGTGCTGAGCAGTTCGCCTTTCGCAGCAACCACTCAACGACGCTCCAGCTGGCGAGAGGACTGCATTATATCGCCAGTGAGAGGAATCGTGGCCACTTCATCGTCGGGGTCTTCCTCGATATCGAGAAGGCCTTCGACCGTGTGTGGCACGATGGACTCCTGGCGAAACTCCTCTCGACCACTCTACCACCCGCGTTTGTGCGGCCGGTAGCTTCATTCCTGGAAGGCAGGTCCTTCCGAGTGCGAGTAGCCGTTGAAGGCGCGGACTCCCAGCCGCGTCCGATACGGGCCGGAGTACCCCAGGGCAGCTGCCTGTGACCGTGTCTCTACACGGTGTACGGTCAACCTCGGCGCACGAGAGCGACCCCATTGCCCGCAGCGCCGAGACCCCTGGACTAGACACGGGTCCTACACGCGGAGGTGATGACGTCACCCGCATTGCGGACCCAACACCGGATATGACACCCGACCAAGGGGCCCGTAGCCTACAAGGCAGGCCCTAGCCGGTCTTCCGGCTTAAAGATACCCACCGGGGCACAGAGTTGCCCCGCGCCCCGCCCGGGTAAAGAGGCTCAGCCTCGAGGCCCGTACCCCCGCTTGACCCTTCGGGCCAAACGGAGAAGAGCCACACTATAATCTTGAAATTTGGTACGAAGCAACGTCTTATAACACAGATAAAGGAAAAGCATACATTTTGAGTCACATCATATTAAAAAAATATTATTAATAATTTTAAACAGGTTTGTAGGGAACGCTCGGTGCGCGAGTCCGACTCGCACTTGCCCGTTTTTTAACTAATCTGAAGACTATATTCGTTTTCGGACACGAACTTGTCTTTTTATGAATGATCGTAATTTGTGTGCACAGATGAGCACGTCATGCTTACGTCATTAGGTTGCATTAGGTCAAGAACTAAACTAAGTTACTTGTTAAACAGATTACATCTAGGGTGTGGTGACGGGAATCTATAGGTACTAAATACTAATCAAATAAATATTATAAAGGGAAACGCCCAGTTGACTAAGGGGTTTTGGCCAAGGTGCAGCCATCAATGAAACAAATTGTAGGCATAAGGATTGAAATCGTAGATTAAGAAACCAACACTATTTTGACCGTAAAACTCGGACGAACTTCTGTAGAGCATGTTTAAAAAAATTCAAGTTACAATAAAAAAAACATGTAGTTTTCGATTTTTTATTAATTTTCAAGTAAATTCATAACTAGAACGCATAGCCTGATATCTTGCCCAGCCCAAGAAACTTAGTTATCACATGGGCACAACAGCCTACTGTCCTTCGACCAGCTATACGTAATCCAAAGTAAAGCCAGGGTCGTCATCGGGAGCATCGGCAGAGTCCATAATAGCAGCAAAATCGTCAGGTGTAAAATACAGCAAACCGAGGAAGAAAATCACGATTACGAAACACACAACATTAGCGACCGATGAACGTGAATAAAGAGAATAGAGATAAGTCAATGTCAATAATGTCTATGGCCATAGAGATGTATGCCGTGAGCCAATGATGATAAAACGATGTTACGTACATCGATTCATATCGATGTGTACATTCACTGAATCAGTTCAATTGATTAATCTAGCATGTCTATGTTTATTTATATAATATATTATTTAATAAGGTTTTTATAAGATAGCGATAAAACCATTAAATAACCAAAAGCGAAAAAGCTTGGCTTTAATTATTATTCTGAAAATATCGATCTCGGATTATCGATTCTTGGTATATCGACTTTACGAAATGATGATTGCACTCCCTACATTGTCAAGATTGACATTACGAGCCACGGCCCGCGGAAGTGGTTTGAAAATAAAGAATGTCGACTGAGTTTTTCTTTTAAACTAACTAATTATTTCCGAGTGCTACGTACAAATAGGTAACTGGAATATACTAGTTATTAAATATGTCTTTTTATGATATTCATTACATTGCTGGCTGCTCCTTGGCCAAAAATGGGCTTTTCCCTTTGGCACGGAGATAGATTGTAGTCTGGAATAACAGATGCGAAATTGTGTCTTTCTGTCCGTCCGTCTCTCTGTCTGTCTGTCTGTCTGCTACGCTTTCATGGCCCATCTGTTCAACCGATTTGAAGAAATTTGGTATAGGGATAAATTTTGTATCGCGGGGAAGGGATGCATGCCTGTTTGTATAATAATAAGTAGGTAATAAGTTCGATTTACTCTAACATTTATTAGTTACTTCTTTTAAAAAAAACATGTAACGCCTTCTACAACGTTGACGACGACGAATACGATGCTGTAGAGTTATCTTGAATGAAGAAAGTTGGTGCCTGTAATAAGACCATACGGACTAATAAACATTGACCCTAAAATAAAAAATGTAAAGTTGATTTTTGGCACAAGTGTACCTTATAGTCCTAGAAGTATTTACTCAAAATACTTCTACCTTCTACTATACCTCCCCTCATCCCCCCCCCCCCCTAAAATGTCTCCCTGAGCGCGGTATTTTATAATTTTCTCAAAAAATATTAGAGCTAGAAAAAAACTTTCGAGGCCGAAAATTATCTTCATCAAATTATCTACAAAATACAATTTTATTTCATTTCGATAAGACTAATAGTTTAGGAGATATATTTTAACCCTTTGTGCATGAAAACAAATATTTTGCACTAGCTGATGCCCGCGACTTCGTCCGCGTGGTTTAAGTTTTTTGTTATTCCCGCGGGAACTCCTTAATTTTCCGTGATAAAAAGTAGCCTATGTGACTCTCCAGGTCCTCAACCATGCCAAAAATCACGTCAATCCGTTGCTCCGTTGCGGCGTGATTGAAGGACAAACCAACAAACCAACAAACAAAGTGACTTTCGCATTTATAATATTAGTATGATGTATGGCTTTTTGTAATGTAGTTTCTTGTAATTTCCATAAAAACGGATAGAGCTACTAACTAGCTAGCTAAAGCCCGCGGCCTCTCAGACCCCAAGGAACACTTGTGCCAAAAATCAGCTTTACATTTTTTTATTTTTATCCATACAAAGCTTGCATAAGTAGCCTGAGCTAATACTTTGCTTAGCATCAATAGAGAAGAGCTGGCAAAATATCTTACCGGGTCACTGGAGTTGAAAAGAAATTTTATGGATCCGCATTTTGCATGGAACACTTTTCAGTTGGCGGGGCGTTTTACTATCAACAGACATCTTTTTCATACGGTCTGAATAACCTTACCATGAATAAGTTCTACTTTGCCGTTTCAGTGAATATCTTGAAGTTTTCAACGTGTATTTTTTCGCGGTTGATTTTCGCGTCTTTCAGGGCGGCCTCCGTTACAACAATTAAAGAACTCAATAATATAATGTTTTATTAACTAAATCATCCATTCCAGAATGTTAATAAATAATTATATCGGGTATTCTATTGGAATCATTCGATATTCTGAACGGTCCGTAATTTAATATCGTTGTCCTGATCGATTTCAAATTAATAATTTCAGAGCTTTGATTTATATTCAGGGGCTTATTCTGAATATATTTACCAAAGTTGATGAGAGGTTGGCTTTAAAGGTTTACCGAAGGGCCATAACATTAATGTACGAGCAAGAGCTACAATAGCACATTACAGCCCAGGCCGGAAGTAAAGCAATTTACGCCTGACGAGACAAAACTGAGGACTTCCCAAGTGATTTTAAAAGGACGGGGCTCCAGCTGAGCCCTTTTTAAGTACACGAGGCCGTGAATTGCTATTTCGGCAGAGATTTGTATCTCAACTATGTATTTCATACAAACTTCCATGCTAGAAACGCGTTTTTATGCATGATAAAGTGATTTGATTGAGTTTTTATGAACGGGTTCTTTTTAGGGTTCCGTAGCCAAATTTGGCAAAAACGGAACCCTTATAGATTCGTCATGTCTGTCTGTCTGTCCGTCCGTATGTCACAGCTACTTTTTTCCGAAACTATAAGAACTATACTGTTGAAACTTGGTAAGTAGATGTATTCTGTTGGGGAACCCCCAAAATTTATTGTTTTTTTATTATTATTTCTAAGTTATTTTTATTTCTAAGTATGCTTAGAACTGAAACTCAAAAATTTTTTTTCATCTAACCCATACGTGTGGGGTATCTATGGATAGGTCTTCAAAACTGATATTGAGGTTTGTAATATCATTTTTTTCTAAACTGAATAGTTTGCGCGAGAGACACTTCCAAAGTGGTAAAATGTGTCCCCTCCCCCCCCCCCCCTGTAGCTTCTAAAATAAGAGAATGATAAAACTAAAAAAAATATATGATGTACATTACCATGCAAACTTCCGTCGAAAATTGGTTTGAACGAGATCTAGTAAATAGTTTTTTTAATAATTTAAAACTTACTACATGTTTGTACGGAACCCTCGGTGCGCGAGTCCGACTCGCACTTGGCCGGTTTTTTAAGGCAGCTGTCATCCCTTTATCAGTCGCTGATATAGCAAGGTAGTGGCCCGGCGGCCAAGTTTCAGATCGTTAGGTCCCGCGGTGGCCAATTTTGTGGAAACGGCAACGTCACAAGAGAGGTTTGTAATTATTTGGCCGAAGTTGGGAGCAATTTTCGGCGAAATGGACGAATAATTATTAGCAACGCTCAGAAGCGTCGGACCTTTTAATGTTCATTAATTTATAATTTGGCGATGATTGAGGCCATTTGGGACGTTAATTTTGTGAAACGTCGGATCCATATTTTACGCATAATATTATATGAATGTCTATATTATCTATCTACTTAGCTGTATTCACTCAAATATATTGCCGACTCACTACTGTTCGGTGCTGCAACGCCTAAAGCCATATTGTTTCATTATTGTTGACTTTCGTGTTTAAGAATTTTAGGAACGTCAAGGTGCGTGACATCATTCTGTCATTTTTATTTATGCAAATTAGGTACACTGTTAAATTTTTGATCGTCGAATAAGTATAAAACGTGGTAGTGATAATTAATTACTACGAGGGTTCCAACCGCGCCCTGGACTGTGAAGAGGCCACAACAAAATTATCACCATCTCGCAAATCATTTTAAACTAAAGAACTATCAGAGCCGTTGGAGCAAATTATTGCCAAACTTGTCTTGACCAATGTCATGTAAATTGTCATGTTGTTGTAGGTTGTCCAGTAGGACAACCTACTTCAGCTCGTATGTCCTTACTGTTCCGGCTTCGTGCAAAGACGTGTTCCTCAGTTCAGACTTTTGGCCTGAGGGCATAGTTTACCGGCGTTTCAGGGAAGCCAGATCCAGAATCCCTACAGTTATATAATATTTTCATATGTTTTTATTTTATTTAAGATTATGTATGATATATTATATATACTACGGGCCTAGCTGCCTGATTTAAAAAAAATGATAAATAAATAAATAATTAAGGAGAACTCCCCGGTATTTAGGTTTCCTTACTCCTCACCATTAAAGCTATTAGTGATAGGTACTCCTTAATTTCATAAGATGCACTAATCCTTTCTTAATGCAACCACAACTACAACAGGTGGAACATTCATCATAACCCATCGCACTATCGGATTAAGACCATAAACCACCACGCTGCTATTCAAGCTTTAAATTTTTGTGCTTAACATTTTCAATAAAGATAAAAACTGACCGTATACTGAATTCGTATTTACAGTGTGTTGACGCGTGATCTTTTTGGACGGTTTCCGGGAAAAGTACAAATAAAAGGAAACAAATAATTGAAATTGCAACCTCGTTCAATAATTTTGAACAATGGATATCTTAGGACTTTCGAATTTTATCAGCCGAATTGCCAATCGGGTATGAATTCACAAAAGAAATTGATTAATACAATTCTGATTAAAACTCAACTGGTCAATCGAGTTTTGTACATCGCTGCTGGTGATAAAACAGCGCGTTTATTAACAAGTAGCCGATGTTCGCGACTTCGCACGCGTGTATTTTTTTATATTTGGAACGCTTGTTGTTTTTTTAAATCTTAGAACTCTGATTTTCAGTGAAAAAACCTATGTCCCCTGCAGCCAATGTCCTTCCCCGGGATGCAAACTATGTTTGAACCAAATCCTTTCCCAATCGGTTGGAAAGATGACAGACAGACAGACATAGCAACACACACTTTTGTGTTTATAAAAGTAAAGGACTAGATGATGTCCTTATGATTGAAATGATGTAGAATGTAGATGATGAAGGATTTTAAAAAGCTGCAGGTAGGAATCTCTATGATTTTTGAGGATAAATAGTAGCCTGTGCCTCTGTTTTTTTTCCGGCATGGAATCTTAGCAACTTTCTAGATGAATAGGTATACTGTGTACTGAGTCCCACGGCAGTGAATATCTCTTTTCAATAATCTATGAAGCATAAAATTAAAGAACCTTTTTAAATTATAATTCCTTTTAAGACTTGTTTAATTCAAGATTAATTTATTCAACAGGTCGACTCATTAAAAAGTCTAAAGTGAGGAATACGAACAAAAAGCTGTGCAGGTCAAGTGGGATTCGAGTGGGACTTCACCCTTGTAGGGAGCGCTGGGACTACGCCCTACGATTAAGAGTTCATGGCGTAATGAAGTGTCTACCTGCTGACTATTTCCGAAAAAAGTGCTGATAGCCTAGTGGTTTCCTTCTAAAACTTGGTGTAATTTTTTGATGAAGATCTTCACCCGATGAGCTTTTATATAAAAGATCTTTGGGTGAAGATCTTTGGAGACGGAATAGACTTCAACATAGTGTGTAGAAACTATTATTTTTACTTTGCAGTGGCTTTTGAAGTCAGTATTTTATTGTATTAAAAATATATGCGTATTTTTTTTTAGCAAGGTAAGTAAGTAGTTTACCAGGTAAAGTACTTAAACCGAAGATTGAGCTAAATTAACGCTAAAATTAGCAGGTGAAGCGTTCGTTAAAAGCCTTAGAATAGCTTGTCATCCCTAATGGAGGGGTGTTAGGACAACGCCCTCTTTATAACGCCATATCGAAATTGAGTTCGTGCCTAGTGGCCGGTGCAACGAAAATCGTGATTCAATATTCGCGGATACACATTTAATGGGCTATGGGTACCTAGCGGTAATACGGGCAGCGAGAATTTGGAATATATATATCGATTAAATTCACTCCAAATTATATTTTGAATGTTAGATTAAAGCCAAAGTCAAAGTCAGAGTCAAATATCACCAAAAGTAATTCGGTTTCAAATCTTTTTTCACAAACCTCTACCAACGAGCTCTGAGCTAGCTCGTAGAACTCTACGTAATAGACATTGAAATCCGTAGAGGTCTACGACGTATGGACTGAGCCATCTGTTGCGTACTGACTACAGTATAGGTAAAAAATCAGAAATAAGTTTTTTCGTAAGTTTCTTACGGAAGCGTAGTGGGGCAAATGACACTTGATCTGTGTGAAAAAGTTGCATCTGCCCCGCGACTGTACGCCGAGGCCAGCGGGGCCGATGGCCCTTTTTTTCCCAACTGCCCCGCTACCGGGGCAGAGCCAGCGGGGCAGATGGGACCACGTCCAATAGGGGCTCTTCAAAAGGCGGATTTAAAACAAATTTCTCAAAAGCCGGCAATGCATTGGTGGGCCTCGGTACACGGACATAACGCCTGCCCGTTTGCTCGCTATATATTATTATTATATTTAAAAAAAAAAACATACTTTCGCATTTTATACTTAATGATAATATTAGTAAGATAATAATATGATCCCAAAGGCGTGTGAAGTGGCCTATGTCCAACAACTTTTCTGAGAGGAGAGTCGCGTACTACTCGCGTAAGCCGGTTTACTGTAACTGCCGGACCCCTGACAAATTAGCTCGCTACCATCTTAGACTGCATCATCACTTACCATCAAGTGAGATCGCGATCAAGGGCTAACTTTTAATGGAATAAAATAAAAAGTAAAAGCGAGTGAATGAGAGAGATTATTCGTAGTGTGTTTTATAGTAATAAGCAGATTTCTAGTTCCATAGTTTTAGCTCTAAGGCTGCGTTCACACTGCGAAAAACATTCGCGCGAATTTTACTCTCGCTATTTATATTTCGCGTACAGGTTTCACGTACTCCTACCTAATGTGTATCAAAAAAGCACTTTTTTTATTCGCAAGTGCGTAGGTACCTATTATGATTTCTAGTGTTTTTTTTATTCCACAAGTTAGCCCTTGACTGTGAGCTCATCTGATAGTAAGTGATGATGCAGTCTGAGATGGTAACGGACTGACTTGTTAGGGGTATGGCAGTTATATTAAACCCAGTCGGTTTCTACACGGCATCGTACCGGAACGCAAATAGCCACGATTGAAGCCTTCCACCAGACGAAGTTTAAAACCAGTGTTACAGAATTGCGAAAAAAAAACACCCGAATGTTTTTCGCAGTGTGAACGTAGCCTAAAGGTTCCCTTTACGCAGACGCGCTACGTATGGCCGTATCTTAAGAGAATGTAATTAGTCCCATGCGGGGCGCTGGTTTATGCCTCGACGGTGTCTATTCAATTAGCTTTTATGATGTTTTTACTGCCTTTTATAGCACTAAAGCCATGGGACTTTCTTTTCTGTTCTATCCATATATTTCGATTAGTTGACTTCTATTAAAAAAATAAATATTTTACTTATTTCTATACTTACTTATATTTTTGTTACTCAATCACGCCAGAACGGCGGAACGGATATGGATGAAATTTGGCACAGAGATAGATTATACACGCGGACGAAGTCGCGGGCATCAGCTAGTAAGTCCTTTCTCCATATCATTCAGCCAGCTTTTCACAGAAATAAAGCACATCTATTTTGAACCGTTTCACAAACAACAAGTAACAAACAGTTTAGAGTCGCACCTACGAGTTGCGCGTCAACAGTTGGGTCCGCGTTTTATCAAAGGCCTTTCAACAACTGTATCAGCTCTCTGTGATAAATAACTTCTAACATAGTTTGTAGTACCACAGAATAGACCGTAATAGTACAATGTCGTAGTACGCTACAATTGAAGTTTTACTATCAAGGTGCGTTTTACAATCGTAGCTCTATCTGATGATATAATATGATTTATTTATTAATTTATTTATTGGCATCATCTAGTCATACAATAGAAAGAAAAAAGACAAGAATGTTTGAATATTTGATTGAATTTGTCTTACCGTAGTCAAAACAACAGGGACGTTTAGGTAGTGAAAAGAGGTACGTAAAAGTTCGACAACCCCGTGAATATTAGGTACACGTGTTTTTATCACTGATAATCCAGTAAATACAGCGGGAGCAAATAAAGAAGGGAAATGTCAAGGGAGCGAAGTTATTTGACGCAAAATAAGCTATTTAATACGAACTTTTCTGCTCGAGAGGAATTCCCGAGAAGGGAGGAATTTGTTTCATGAAAAATTTCACACATTAATGATCACAACCCTCGGGTGTGTATACTGTATTGAGTTAACAGACTCTCCATTTAAAAACGAAACACACTGGGGAATAGACAGGTCACGATGTCCACGCGATATGTTCGCGTCTGAGGGTAGACTTGTTCGTCGCGCTACTTAGTTTTTTTTTTAAATCAATGAATAGGATTGCACTTGACGACAATCATGCTTATTACTAAGCAATGATGAGGTCTCATTTCCCTCTCTCCTATGAGAGTGGAGGCCTGTGCCCAACAGTGGGACATTAATGGGCTGTAGTGGTGGTGGTGGATGAGGTCTCGGTTGAGGCGGCTTGCCTATAAGATACCTATTCACTCTTGCCTTGAAGATACTTAAGTTATACGTGGCAGGGAATACATGCGTTGGAAGGGTATTCCACATCCTGGCGATTCGAATCAAAAACCTAGAGTAAAACGTGTGTGTGTATTCCTTAACAAAATTCCACAACCTATTTTATACGTGCCTTTACAAAAGTGTAACATTATTTAATTTCAATTTCAATTTCATTTATTCAATACAGACAACATTTATGGTCCATTATTGTTAGTAACAATATAATCCTAATATCTATGTTAGTACTTAGTGTTAGCGTTTATGAATAATAAGAGCTCATTTGACTTTAAATTGAATCAAGAAATATAATATCATGACAAAAACGTCATTATACTAAATGTGTCTTCTATAAATAAGATCGCTTGGCGGTACTTGAGTCATTCTTTATCTGTTAGTGAAAGTGAATTAAGTGAAAGTGTAATTATTATTGTCACCAGTAATTGTGATTGGTGTTTCGGGTTAACTAAATCGCATTATATGTATTTAACACATGAAATAACCGAACGTGGAATTATACTAGAAGCATCATCTGTGTGTATTATTTACACGAGTTTCCTGCCTTCGTGTAACAGCTCAGAAGTGTTAATGAACCTCGTCTTCGGCTAAAATTAAAGGTACGTGTGAATCGATTATTATTTTTATAGTAATAGTATCTTAATTCAAATCAGATTCGAGTGTTAACCAAGCAATGGTATATATTGAGTTTAACAAAAATGTGATAGTTGTTTATAATACAACTTGCTCATAAAATGTTATAAATATTTGAAGAATAGAAATAGTCTTATTTTGGGAGTAGCTAAAATTGTAAAAAAAATTAATAAAAATAGAAACTTTAAAATAGTATCTGAGTGTAAAAAAAATATATATATGTTATAAAATATATATAATATGATTGTTTCTAAATTTTTATACGCCTTGTAGTGGCAATTGCATAAACTAATTCTATTAACAGCCTGCATACATTCGATTTAGTTTTTTTTTAATGGGTTCACATGATTTTCGTTTCGAATAGCTACTTCGATTTTCGATACCTATGTACCATGATGTATTCCTTTTCTGTGTTGGTTTAAGTACCTATCAGGCAGTAGTTGTACCTTGCCATACCTAGTACTGAGTAGTGCCAACATATCAAAAGTAGTAAATTGTTTTGTTTCGTGAAATTTTAAAAGAAAGCATGAACGAAAAGAATTTCAAACACAAACATAAAAAAAAAAACATTTTTGGAGCAACCTCTATAGTAAATAGTAATCACGCATAAACTGCAATCTGAAACAGGTTTCGCTGGCAGCGACGCGATGTTGATAAGCGCTAAGCTAAAATTTTTGTAGATTACCCACTTAATTTTTAAGTTAGTCGCATGTTTATTTCTTCAGTTATAATAATTATGTCTTTCCTATATATTAACACGGTGCAAAGTAAAGCTGACTGTGTCACTGTTTGTAACACAATTTCATATCAATTTATAATTAAAAAAAAAAAAAAAAATTCAAAGATAATATTATGTAGATGTCATTATTAGTAAGCTGAAAAATAATCCACACACATTTTACATTAATTTATTATTTCCCAAGTTTACTACCGATGAAATATTTTCGTGTATTTCTTCTGCACGATTCATAGTAGTGGCGAGCCGAAAATTAACGTGTTTCTGTTTTTTTTTTCCATGTGGATATCAATTACTTCAATGAGTGCCTGCGGTGTGGGCAGGGTGTGATGATGGTGCTCTGACGCTGTGAACTTGATGGCGTGAATGCTGACATGGAGGCGCGTCAGGGTGTGATGATGGTGCTCTGACGCTGCGAACTTGATGACGTGAATGCTGATATGGAGGCGCGTGTGTACTTGCGGTGTCGGAGGCCACAAAGCTGTGATGGGCGAGTGCTGGACTGTGGATGACATGGAGGCGCGTGTATACTTGCGGTGTCGGAGGCCACATTGCTGCGATGGGCGAGTGCTGGACTGTGGATGACATGGAGGCGCGTGTATACTTGCGGTGTTGGAGGCCACATTGCTGCGATGGGCGAGTGCTGGACTGTGGATGACATGGAGGCGCGTGTATACTTGCGGTGTTGGAGGCCACATTGCTGCGATGGGAAAATACTGGACTACGAATATGGTGAAATCATTCATTAATTTATCTATTTAATTATGGGTTGATATAGAATCATGTACTTATTGCTCGGTCGAATAAGAATGTTTTTAATGGAATAAGGGCCGGTTGATCCAAATCAATGGTTATCGTAGCTTACGTTGACTTCTGTTAATTTACTAGTGTTGCTTCATGGTAAAAATAACGATTGACGCCTTCTTTGACTAACGCTTGTGGGCGCCATATTGGGAGGTTACGATCCGTCAAAATGTGTTGATGCAAACCAACCTAAGCTGTAAATTTAAAAAAATCGTTAGGACTGATTTTTAACAACTTCATGATTGGTTTTGAAATAGAATTTTGAAAACGAAAATAATGATTGGAATCATTTTATTGAATTATTTAATTAATTATATTCTTCTTTTTATTGAATTATCTAGTATTTACGTTGTCTGTGTAATAGATGATGAAGAGATTAATTAATATTTGTCTTAGCTTTTGTTATCTAAAGAGAAAGAAATCAATTCCATTGAAAAAACATTTTTTTTCGTATTGTCTGAGGAATAACGTGATTTTATAACATGCTTTTGTAGGTAAATTTTATGTTTGATTATATTACGAAATTGATCGATCGAATTGAATGATGATTTAATACTGATGTCGACAATGTTGTGAATATAATGGACAATATCAAGGTTGAAATGAATAACTGGCTGTTAGTTGATAAAGTTATTTTAGTCGCCACCGAGTTTCTTACTGGTTTCTTGTCGCTAGATCGTGAACGAAGGTGGTTATGCAACTGGTATTGTGAAAGATATATTATATGATTTTAGTGTTGTGAATGAAGGTGGTCACTCAATTGATAATGAGAGAGATATGTATCATATTAGTTGTGATGGACGAAGATAGTCCACAAATGTTATTGTGAAAGTTATGTATGATTTTAGTTGTTGTGACCGACATTGTGAAAGTTAGAGTTAAGTATTAGGATTACTGATTGTAAACGTGAAGTCTTCACTCGTTTGTTGTAATCTCAGTTCAATAATGTGAAGGTTACCTGGCTGTTTCACAAATATCCGATTGCATAGTATTCCTTTTATGATCAAAACACCCAATAAACTAGTTTATCTAAACTATTATAAAAAGGTATATTTGCTTAAAAAAAGAAAACATAATTTTTCACTGTAAAATCAATTTTATGTGGGCTATTCGTTAAACATTCTTTTAAATATATTTTAGTTACAATTTGGTATTCCGACTGACTGTTCTAACAATACACAGCTGGACGAATCGGGCTGAAATTTAAAGATAGCTATTATGACGTGGACATCTGTAGATAGCTAAGAAAGGATTTTAGAAAGTACAAACCCTACTAGGGGATAACCGGATGCCCATAAAGATCGAAGGCAAGGTATAGAAAACGGCAGTCTGACCTGCAATGCTTGTACGGCACAGAGTGCTGGGCAACCAAAAAGACTCGCGAATAGAAATTGCGTGTTAACGAAATGAAGATGCTTAGATGGAAGCCCAATGAAACTAGACTCGATAAAGTGCGGAATGGGCAGATCAGAAGAAGTTTTAAGGTTGCCCCAATAACGGACAAAATGGTAGAGGGTCGTTTACGTTAGTACACATTATGCGGCGAGAAGAGGATCATGTTGTGTGGAAAGTATTGGCAGAACGCGAGGCGGAGAGGTTACCCTGCAGCCACGTGGTGGACAACTGTAACCTGATATGGAGCGCGAAGCAGTTTCAGCAGCAGACAACCCAAGACAGAATATATTGGCGCAAGCAAATGAGAAGAACTGACTCCAAATAATGGAAAAAGTCGAGAAGAGAGAGAAAGAGAATCCACTTAGCGTGGATAAGATAGGGGTTTGAAAAAGGAAATTTTAACTCAAGCTGCAGAATTATTACTTTTTGCTACGGAACCTAATTTCTGATGTTATTAACTAAGCAACGGGAAAATGAGATTTTTTTTGCAACAATCGCTAAATATTTCAAAGAAAGCGTCAAGTAAAGAACAACAAACTACTTGTCCTACTGATATAATATATCGCCATCAAATTTACAAACTCAGCCACAGTGTTTACAACTCACCAATATTTCACGTTTTAAAGCTTCATCATAATATAATGTTCCTCATATAAAGGAAGAGCACCATTCGAATTTATGCAGTTAAATCGATTTTTTAAAGTTATATATGTATTAAAATCTTAGGTTAGGATTCAACATAAATATTCAAAAGTAGTTATGCTATTTTGGGCTAATATACCTTCATTCAATTTATTATTTATTATTGCTTTCATGTACAATGTTCATAATACAATCACAGAGACATGAGGCCCCGTTAGGGTATTGCAATATCGGATATTTTAAACAATCAATTAAACTTATATATTAAAAATGTCAACTTAATTTATAAAAATTTCAAATCAAGAATTAATTCAATAAATTTATAGGTACATAATATTAGACTTTCACCCTTAACATAAAACTTAATTAACATACTAAGAAACTGTAACGGTTTTGGTAAATTGAATTTAAACATGGCATGTCATGGCGCTTAGTATAATATGATATTTTTAAAAGTCATTTTAATCGTATTTAAAAGTCATATTATGTCCATGGAACTAATTCTATTACGTCTATGAGTATATTCTATTACGAGTAATTGAGCAAATAGTCAAATAACCAGTTAAATAATAAGTCAAATAATAAGTCAAATAATCATACAATAAAATAATAAATAATATATTTTTTTTTTAAATTTACGATTAAATTACATTACATTCGATAAAAATAGCACTAACTTACTCATTTAAAATTACTAAAAACATTTAAAAAAAATGTTAAATGTCACCGAAAAAAAATTTCGAAGAAATATAGCGGATACGATAGTACTTTTCAGACTTACTTTGATAGTGTCTGACTTAGTGATTTGGAGGACGGCGGCGTGAGTTTTTGGAGGCGAGTAGTGCTATTGAGAGTGGAGGTTTGTTTAATTAGCACCCGTTTGAAATTCGTAACAACGCGGTTTCGGCGACGCGAATCCACAAGTTTACTCCCGACCAAAAAGTGCTCAACGCGGCTGAAGAAGATTTCACTTCAAAAAAATAAAACGAAGCGAAGGAGAACGTATTATGTTTATACGTAAGCGGATCGGTAAATTAGCCTTAGAGATAGCTTCTAAGTTTTGTGATGATTAGAGTTAAATAGAAATAAGTTTTGTGAAAGTTAGATTTAAAGAGAAAAGCTTTATGACGATTGAGTGATTTGAGTCCTGAGATGACTCCTAAGTTTTGTGATGATTAGAGTTAAATAGAAATAAGTTTTGTGAAAGTTAGATTTAAAGAGAAAAGCTTTATGACGATTGAGTGATTTGAGTCTTGAGATGACTCCTAAGTTTTGTGATGATTAGAGTTAAATAGAAATAAGTTTTGTGAAAGTTAGATTTAAAGAGAAAAGCTTTATGACGATTGAGTGATTTGAGTCCTGAGATGACTCCTAAGTTTTGTGATGATTAGAGTTAAATAGAAATAAGTTTTGTGAAAGTTAAATTTAAAGAGAAGTTTTATGACGATTGAGTGATTTGAGTCTTGAGATGACTCCTAAGTTTTGTGATGTCTAGAGTTAAATAGAAATAAGTTTTGTGATAGTTAGAGCTAAACAGTAAAGTTTTATGACGATTGAGTGATTTGAGTCTTAAAATGACTCTTAAGTTTTGTGATCTTTGTGATGATTGAGTGATTCGAGTCTTATAGATGACCCGAAGTTTTATGATGGTTAGAGTTGATGAGAAAAGTTTTGTGATTTTAGAGTTTTCGTGATCTTGGAGTCCAGTCTAAGGTGTATCCTTAAGTCTTCGAAATTTTGGAGTTAAGTTTTGTAGATAAGCAGTATGCGTGATGAGCAGCTGATCTTGCAGTGTCTTGAGATTTTGGAGATAAATTTGGGGGATAATCAGTATGAGTGATGAGCAAATTAGCTTAAAGGTATTTCTGATTTTATGTTATGTGCTTAGAAAGCTTTGAGAAAGCTTGGAAAATAATTATGTAATTTGAGAAAAATCATAATTATTTATACCATCAGTGTAAAATATCAATAGTGAAACTAAAATTATGATGACGAATTTTAATTAAAAAAAATTGTTCTTAGTCACTAGTTGAGTGATGAAATCAAACTAAATTACAATAGATTTTTGGATCGAAATTATGCATACTATAATTAATAAAAAACACTTCGATTTCCAAAAAAATAATAAAGATATCATGTCAATAGCAATTGGAGGACCAATGAAATGATCAGATGGCCGGAACAATTATCATTTACCGATAAAATAACTATTTTTTTTTCCATTCTGCAGAGTTTCTTGCCGGTTCTTCTCTGTAGAGTATAGGTTCCGAACCGGTGGTAGATTCACGCGAGGACTCGTCTAAACAGGACGGCCGAGCTGTTAGCGTTTATGAATAATAAGAGCTCATTTGACTTTAAATTGAATCAAGAAATATAATATCATGACAAAAACGTCATTATACTAAATGTGTCTTCTATAAATAAGATCGCTTGGCGGTACTTGAGTCATTCTTTATCTGTTAGTGAAAGTGAATTAAGTGAAAGTGTAATTATTATTGTCACCAGTAATTGTGATTGGTGTTTCGGGTTAACTAAATCGCATTATATGTATTTAACACATGAAATAACCGAACGTGGAATTATACTAGAAGCATCATCTGTGTGTATTATTTACACGAGTTTCCTGCCTTCGTGTAACATTAGAATCTAAGGTGTTAGTAACAATTTAAACTAATTCTATGTTAGTACCTAAAAACTAAAAGGGATTTAGTCCTCTGTGTGAGTTTCCCCACCAGAGGACTATCCATTTTCCCTGCTATGCTATTCAGGATGCTGTTGCTGCTTCAGTGATGCTGTTTTCTTGCGCCAGATAGCATCAAAGCTATCTGTCCGCGCCTGGGAAAACATCGCTGACGCGCTGCAGAACCTAGGTCGCCGCAACAGCACCCAATGCATTATTATATTGGACTCGCAGTGCGTTGTAAGCCCTTTGCGTATACCGGAACCATAGGCTCGCTGAGTATAAGGATGAACAGTAGGTTCTGAAAAGAGTTATCTTCACAGCCTCTGTACATCGGGCAAACCTGCGGGCCAGCATATTCGCTCGGACTGACAACGCCCTGCGCTCCCTTTCCATGTCCGCATCGTCCATTTGATCGTCTGTTACAACGTGGCCAAGGTACTTAAATTTGTACACTCTATTTAGAGCTACTCCGTGTAGTTTTAAAGGAGCTACATAACTTGGGCACGCTGCACCAGCCTTAAATATCATAAATTCCGTCTTCCGGACATTGTACTGCAAGCCATACGACGCAGCGTATGACTCACACGCAGCAAGCATCTTTCTCAGTGCGTTGATTGAAAGTATGCTCCTGAAAAAAGCTTATTATACTGTTGAAGATTATGTAAATGATAAAAGAGCATGGATTTGACTCGCACCAGCAATGTTAATTGCTTATGTTTTTATTTTTTTATGTCGACATAGGCTTACGCATCATGCTTAGTGCAAAGCAATGATGAGGTCGAACGAATTTTGAACGATAGGTAATAGCTGTTATTTGTTATACAAGAGTGAAAAGTTGTTTTTTAACCGCGTGCTCAATTTTGATGACCGAGCAAGCGAAGGATTCTAAAATTGAATCACGAGCGCAGCGAGTGGTTCAAAAATTAGAATCCTGAGCGTCAGCGAGGGAATCAAAAGAGCACGAGGTGAAAAATCTTTTCACTCGAGTGCAACACGTAACTTTTCATCCCACCTCAGCGAGGAAATGACATGACGTGAAAGAAAATGGTGCGCGCAAAGCAAATTAAAAAAGTACACCAAGAAGGTTACGTGTGTGAGTTTTTAACAAATTAAAAACGGTTGTATGGAAATTCGGCACCATAGAGGTAGAAGTAAATAGGTTTTAATGATGTTTTGAATTCACAAACTTCATAGACGAGTGATATTTACTAACGCGCGCACGATGTTCTAAATTCAATTTACTTTATCCTCAAGAGGATAATAACGGCTTTTGCATTCAGATATCGAAGATTAAAAATACTCTTTCCGAGATGGTGGGATGAAAAATGTATTTGTCTGGTGAACACTTGTGTGCGTTGCGTATAATAGTGAATATATTTGGCTTGTGCGATAGGACAAAACGGTAGTCCACTCTGGCGCGGACGTTTCGTGTGGAAGTTATGTTCAGTACACTCCCAAGAGTATATTTGCTGTAAAAAAGAACAGTCGCAAGGCAAAAGCCTCAACAAGCTCTATAGAAAGAGAGGTCATGATAATATCCATACTAATATTATAAATGCGACAATGTATCTGCCTGTTCGTCTGTTTGTCTATCTGCCACGATTTCATTGCCATGAAATTCCGTACAGCGGTAGGCTATGTCCCCGGGAAGGACATATGGCTACCTTTTATCCCGAAACATTATAGAGTTCCCTCGGGAATCATAAAACCTTAATACACGCAATCCTTAAGTATACGGGCATCAACTAGTTATAATATTTAAAAAAAAATCGAAATGAAATGGAGATACAGAGTAAACCAAACTACGAGTAAATATAGCTAAACTTTTAATTCTACCGTCGACCGGAAAGTAGGTACTTTCTTCTTTGCACCGCCAACACCGTTCCAAAGAAGAAAGAAAACCTCCAATTTTAAAAGTGTACACCATTTCGTAACAACTTCCCGAGACAATGTTAGTTCGATAAAAGCAGTTCAGTACGACCGAACCCCTTCCTTTATAGTGATAAACAACATTGCAGCTTTGAAACAAAGTCTCACCTGAAACATAGTTACACGCTACATTCGATTGTAGCCTTTATTACTAGTGCGACAAGAAATATGTGTTTCTGAAAAGTATAAAGATAACTCGAGTTTATCCTATCGTAGAACATCTAAAAACTTCGACGTGTCTTGCACAACAAAACCTGCGCAGAATCGTTAATGCAACAGTGAAATATATATCCTATTTTGTATGAACGTCTATACTTATACTATACTAGGTTACTTACTTTTGCGCCTAGTGTCTACTATAGAACATACTACTTTATTTTTTAAGAAAAGGGCATTATTTATTACTTACTAGCTGATGCCCACGACTCCGTCCGCGTGGTTTAAGTTTTTTTGATTCCCGCCGGAACTCCTTAATTTTCCGGGATAAAAAGTAGCCTATGTCACTCTCCAGGTTCTCAACTATAACCATGCCAAAAATCACGTCGATCCGTTGCTCCGTTGCAGCGTGATTGAAGGACAAACCAACAAACTGACTTTCGCATTTATAATATTAAAAAGTATGAATAGTATGACTAGCTGATGCCCGCGACTACGTTCGCGTGGAATAAGGTTTTTTCTTCGGGAACTCCATAATTTTCCGGGATTAAAAGTAGCATATGTCACTCTCTAGGTCCTCAAGTATACCCATGCTTAAAACCGCAACGATCTGTTGCTCGGTTGTGGCGTGATTGAAGGACAAACTAACCAAACACACTTTAGCATTTATAATAATAGAGGTTTTTTGGTTCTCGCTGGAACTCTTTAATTTTCCGGGTTAAAAAGTAAGTTATTCCAGACCATAATCTGTCTGCGTGTCAAATCTCATCCAGATCCGTTCACCTGATCTGGCGTTATTGAGTAACAAACATCTATCCATACATCCATCCATCCATACAAACTTTGGCATTTATAGTTTTAGTATTAGTATATGAGTGTGATATGAAGTACGAGTATGATGACTAGGTGACTTTGGCGGCTAGTACCTACTTGTTTGCAATCAGTGATGATGCTAATTTGCAGCGCGATTGCCTTTCAATATGCGCGAAGATTGGCGTCCGCGGCCGAAACGCAGTCGGGAAGAGATTGTTATTTATGGCGACAAACTAAGCTTAGCCAAATTAATTGGCACGGCTTTGATTCCACGCCCACCGGGCTAAAAATCCCGATTGACGCAATTAGTGGACACCTAATCCATCTGTACTCTATACTAATATTATAAATGCGAAAGTTTGCATGGATGGATGTATGGATGTATGGATGGATGTTTGTTACTCCATCACGCCCGAAGGGCTGAACGGATTTGGATGAAATTTGGCACATACATAGATTATAGTCTGGAATAACACATAGGCTACTTTTTATCTCGGAAAATTAAGGAGTTCCCGCAGGAACCTAAAAACCTCAATCGACGCGAACGTAGTCACGGGCATCAGCTATGCGAAAGTGTGTTAGCCTGTAAACGCTGTAAAACCCATGTTTTAAACCGATTGTTTATTGTTTATATGTTGCACAAAACAGGAAATAACTACAACATTTCAAGTAAGTAAGTATAAAATGATAGGATCGGTTCTAAGTTATATAACTCAAAACATATGCACATATCATGACTTATACACAATAGTTATTTGTTATACAAGAGTGAAAAGTTGTTTTTAACCGCGTGCTCAATTTTGATGACCGAGCAAACTAAGGATTCTAAAATTTAAAAAAAATAGAATCCTGAGCGTCAACGAGGGAATCAAAAGAGCACGAGGTGAAAAATCTTTTCACTCGAGTGCAACACGTAACTTTTCATCCCACCTCAGCGAGGAAATGACATGACGTGAAAAAGTACACCAAGAAGGTTACGAGTGTGAGTTTTTAACAAATTAAAAAAGGTTGTATAGAAATTCGGCACCATAGAGGTACCTAGAAGTAAATAGGTTTTAATGATGTTTTGAATTCACAAACTTCATAGACGAGTGATATTTACTAACGTGCACACGATGTTCTAAATTCAATTTACTTTATCCTCAAGAGGATAATAACGGCTTTTGCATTCAGATATCGAAGATTAAAAATACTCTTTCCGAGATGATGGATGAAAAATATATTTTTCAATACACTTGCTCGAAAAATGCACTTACAGAGGCAGTAATGCAGTAAATATTTACCGCCCTCGTGCGGTAAATTTGCAGTTTTTTTTATTTTTGTTCCACGTTACTTCTAAATAAAAAGTTTTCTTGCAAGAAGGTTCATAGTGATATTGACATTGTATAGTATAGAAAACCTAAAAAAATAATTAAATTTAGATGTGAATTGATGAAATTAATTCATAAAATAAAAAAAATATATTAAATATAATTAATTAAAATTATTTTAAGTTTTTGAAATCATAAAAGTAAAGGCTGAATAGTCCAAGATAGGAGTTGAGAACTAGAACCTAGAGCCATGAATCTAATAAAAAAAAACGCAATTACAACAACGCGCCGTAGTCTATACTAAATCTTTAATCTGTGCGCGGCGAGCGCTATTTTTAAAAGAGTCATTGAGTATTTCTTATAAATTATTAAATAATTTATGTGGTTTAAGTGATTTGGAATAATGAAATTAAATAAAAAATTAGGTATTTTACATGTGAGAAAAAATCGCGCTATTAATAGCCGCCTAAAATCTCGAAATAAGAACGGGCGTGAGAAACCATCTTCTAGTACTCACTAGAAGATGGTTCTCACCTCTGTGTGTGTGTGTGTGAAGACACTCACCTTGTACCTACCTACTCGAGTTTTATTTTCAAGTTTTCCACAAATGTATTGAAAAACGTCGTGTGATATACGGGCGTTAAGGTTATAACAATCACGTGAAGATGTCAAACCCTCGCCTGTGGCTCGGGCTTACAAACGTCAGCTCGATTGTAATAACCTATTTACCACCCTTGTATCACTAAACCCTTGTGTAACTAGTAAATGAAATAAAGATGGAAATAAATAGATATCTAAGTGTTTGAAGTTAAAAATAAAAATCAGAAATATGCATAGAATTTATAAAATTTTGGCGAAATTTGGTACCTACAGACAAATTCCGGGAAAGGGCAAAGGCTTCTTTCAATTCCGGAAAATTAAAGAATTCTTGCGGGATTTAAAACTTAATCCACACGGACGAAGTCTCGAGCAACATCTTATAATTATCGGCTGAATAAATTAAAATCACACGAAAAAGTTATCGGGTAAAGCTCCCCGCTAATGGTAATTAATAATTAATTAATTATGGTGTTAATTAGTACCTGTGAAATTTAACATTGAAATATTTAAGTTAAAATAAGAAAATTGAGATTCAAAAATGTTTAACTAAAAATAAACAATTACTTGCGGTTTGTATGACAAGTCTAGACTCTACTTTAAGAAGCGGTGATGGCCAAGTGGTTTAGATACTGGACGTTCTATACGATGTCGTGGGTTTGATCCCCGGACACTCACCTCTAACTTGTTGGAGCTATGTGCGTTTTACGAAATTAAAATAAGGAGCACTTGCTTCAATGTGAAGGAAAATATCGTGAGGAAACCTGCATGCCCATAACTCATAATATTAAGGTTTATTATGTGTTAAAACCAAATTTAATCAAAATCGGTTAATCATAATATTATGACATACAGATACACTTTCGCGTTTATAATATTAGTAGGGATTCAATATAATAACCTAAATCAAACATTTGTGTAATGAATAATTAATATTATACTATATATAGCTCAATTACCACTCACTCATTGACAGAATTGTTTCTCCTAGAAAGAGACAGTAAACGATACAATGACGTACGGGAGATGTGTTCGGGTGCGGGATGAGGGAAAGGAAAAACTATTGACATTTCGGAAAACAAGATGGCGGCCGACGTGATTCTCGCAACTCTTTTGTTTTCCAACCGATTTCGTTAAAACTCGCAACTATTGAAGAAATTAGTAAACGATCTATAGAAAAAGTGGAAAAAGTTGGATAAACAAGATGGCGGCCGAGCCGTAGTGTTTTGAAATTTTTGATTTTTCGACCCCGAACCGCGGCGCCACAGATCCGAAACGGCGTGGTCGAGCATAATATTTTTTCCTTTTTTCGTCTACAATTATCCTGTATTTTGACAGAATGGGAGTAGTTTTCAAAAATTCAAGATGGCGGCTGTCGTGGCTGCCGTTCGGTTTGAGGTACGAAAAAACGCAATTTTAAAATTCAAATTTCTCACAGTTGGCAACGTCGGATCGTTTCGACTTCTAGGGGGCGATTGCGTGTACTGACTCGAGGTATGGATTGGGGAAAAAAATTACCCCATTTCTCGGGAAGTTTTCAAGATTTACCCCAAAAATAAAAAAATCTAAATACGTATTTTTTGCAAAGTTCGAGTACGAGCAACCACGTGTCCCACTTGTACGAATGACATTTGGGTATTTTCGTCGCCGAGGTCTGGCAACACTGGAATTTATCAAAGAAAAAGTGATTTTCGACATGGTCTCTTTTCAGGAGCAATCATTTCGGCTGGGTGCGAGCGAGATGAAAAATTGAAACGTCATCAGGAGCGGTATATCCTGTAGTTTACGGGAAAATTATGAAACTAAGTAAAATGTTTATGTGAAACGAGGTGGCGGCCATTTTGTATTCTTTTTGTGTTTTTGAAAATTTCGATCACGATTTTGAGGCAGTTGGCAACATTTGGGAAAGTTGAAATGTATGGATCGATTGTGTATCTCGACCGGCAGTATCGAGATATCTAAACAGTGTTGCCACATTTGGGGTAGTTTTCGAGATTTTCCCCAAAAACTTCCTCCTGTAAAATTTTGTATGAAAAATTTTTTTTTCACTGATGGCTTCGTATAGAAGTCAGAAAATATAACTTGAGGAAAAATATGGAGACATCTGATGATTGAGGATTTCGGAGACGGGTTAAGAGCACGGCCAAGGTATTGAAGATAGGTGGGGGGTGCTCGACCAAATGTCATTCGAAACTTCATCCAATAGACAATGAGCAAAAAAAAACTTCAAAATGGCGGATTTAAGATGGCTGCCATACAAATTTATTTGGTGTCTATCTCAGAAAGTATAAAAGATGGAAGTGTGGTTTCTTGGAAAAAGATGATCAGGACTTGAAGGTCTACTTGATGAACAGGAAAAAAATTCAAGATGGCGGATTTTTTTTTTTTCATAGAAAATATATGGTGAATATTGAAGAGACTACAAGTGTAGAACTATGCAAGATTTTGAAACGGAAAGAGCCAGAAAACAATACAATGATGTACCAGAGATGTGTTTGAGTGCGGGATTCGAGTGAGGAAAAATTATGACATTTCGGAAAAACAAGATGGCGGCCGACGTGATTCTTGCAACTCTTATGTTTTTCAATTGATTTCGTTAAAACTCGCAACTGTTGATGAAATTAGTAAACAATCAATAAAAAAAGTGGAAAAAATTGGAACAACAAGATGGCGGCCGAGCTGTAGCGTTTTGAAATTTTTGATTTTTCGACCCCGAACCGCGGCGCCACTGATCCGAAACGGCGTGGTCGAGCATAATTTTTTTTTCCTTTTTTCGCCTACAATTATCCTGTATTTTGACAGAATGGGAGTGGTTTTTAAAGATGGCGGCTGTCGTGGTGGCCGTTCGGTTTGAGGTACGAAAAAACGCAATTTTAAAATTCAAATTTCTCACAGTTGGCAACGTCGGAGCGTTTCGACTTCTAGGGGGTGATTGTGTGTACTGACTCGAGGTATGGATTGGGGAAACAAATTACCCCATTTCTCGGGAAATTTTCAAGATTTACCCCAAAAATTAAAAAAAATTGGTTGTCTGTAAAGTCGGTTTACTGACGATAGTTGAACGTGACAACGTCTTAAGAAAATACTGATGGAATTGTAGCATTTTTCAAAAGAAAATTTTAATTTCATTTGTTTAATAGATTTGTATGTATATAGAGAAGGAGGTAATTGGAAATCACTGCACTTGATACTCGATCAAAACATGTAAATGTACTATAGTATAGCAGCTGTCCACGCAGACGCATCGCTCACTCAAGTAGGAGAGAGACGGGTGTCGAACGCTGCCGAACGCAAAGGCCGATTGTGCCTCTTTGTCGCTCGTTCCGCGCTTTCGCTTGCACTTCAAGCCTTACATGGAACGCCTCAGAGCGAAGTAACGCCGCATACTTCATCTTTTTTCGTGCGTGCAGCCGGCTATATCGAATTATAAGACGTTGTCACGTCAAAAATCTAAATACGTATTTTTTGCAAAATTCGAGTACGAGCAACCACGTGTCTCACTTGTACAAATGACATTTGGGTATTTTCGTCTCCGAGGTCTGTCAACACTGGAATAAATCAAAGTTAAAAGTGACTTTCGACATGTTCATTTTTCAGGGGCGATCATTTCAGCTAGGTGCGAGCGAGATTAAAGATTGAAAGGTTGTCAGGAGCGATACTATATCCTGTAGTTTACGGGAAAATTATAAAACTATGTAAAATGTTTCTGTTAAACGAGGTGGCGGCCTTTTTTGTATTCTTTTTGTGTTTTTGAAAATTTTGATCACGATTTTGAGGCAGTTGGCCACATTTGGGAAAGTTGACATGTATGGATCGATTGTGTATCTCGACTGGAAGTATCGAAATATCTAAACAGTGTTGCCACATTTGGGGTAGTTTTCGAGATGTTCCCCAAAAATTTCCTCCTGTAAAAGGAGATTGCTCAAACATGGTTTCGTTTTGTATCAGATTCAAACTGGTGTCAAAAACTAAGTTTATATTTTTAACAAAATACTTTAAAATACCAAACCATAACGTCGCCGGACAAAAATCTTGTAAAGAAACAAGTGATTTTATTATTTCCTGTATCTATTAATGTCGTTTGACGTTTCAAAGGGCTGCCAGTATCCAAAGACAATTGCGAAATATACGGTCTACATAACTAATAATCGATGCATGAATCGATGTTCTTTAATCATCGCTTAGAGATATTTAACTATCGGACGCAGCTTACTTGTATGTAAGACGCTCCAGACTTCAGACTTCTATTTCAGACTGGCGCTGTATTTGGTATATATAGTTCCTTATTATAGCCCGTGCAAACTAACAGTAACAAGTCGCAGACGCGACCTTGAATTCTCGGATGTGGTACAAAAATCTGATGAAGCGCCCGATACTGGGTACGCTGTATAATTATTTACTTAACCATTAAATATTGTGCCCTAGGTATATTAACACATTATTCATCACTTTCGTAATATCGATTAAAAATATCGATTCTGTTAGTCCAAAAAGGATTTTGTCGATTAATCGATATCAGATCACCTTCCGGCCTTCCCTATCATTGACGTTTCTGACACGTAGTGGTTATATTCTCTTTGGTTTCTGATCGTGGACGCTGATCATTGACGTTATCGTGTCAAAAAAGTAAACTAAATTCGTGAACATTTGTAACCTGATTCTCACAAATCCGTCGAACTACAGATTTAATATTTTGAGGATGTATTGTTATTTTTGTACCCTACAAATGAGGTAAGTTTCATGAAAGTACATTGTGATAGAATGTGAAACCAAAGCCCATACTTAAATGATCAATGTCCTTTTGTATGAAAAATTTTTCTTTCACTGATGGCTTCGTATTGAAGTCAGAAAATATAACTTGAAGAAAAATATAGAGACAGCTGATGATTGAGGATTTCGGAGACGGGCAAAGAGCACGGCCAAGGTATTGAAGATAGGTCCTCGAACAAATGTCACTCGAAACCTCACCCAATTGGCGGTGAGTTTCAAAAAAAACTCCAAAATGGTGGATTCAAGATGGCCGCCATACATATTTCGACAGTGTCTATCTCGGAGAGTATAAGAGGTGGAAGTGTGGTTTCGTGGCACGAGATGATCAGGACGAGGAGGTCTATTTAGCGAAATGTGAAAAAATTCAATTGGCGGATTTTTTTTATACCAAATTATATAGGAAAAGACTGGGTACTTATATTTCCTTTTCAAACTTTGTTTTAATTAAAGGACTCTCTTTCTAACGAATCTTTGGGAGCAATAATATTGTGAAGCGAGTTGATGATTAAGGATTTCAGAGACGGGTGAAGAGCACGGCCGGAAGAAAGATGGGGTTGGACCAAATGCATGAAAATAAAAAAAACATAAAATAACGTCTACCAACCGCCTACCAACATACCCGCATACCGACATACCCATTTACCAACATACCCGCCTACCAACATACTCGCCTTACAACATAACCACCTACCTACATACCCGCCTATCACCGTACCCGCCTACAATCATACCCGCCTACCACCACACCCGCCTAACAACATACCCGCCTACCAACATACCCGTACGTAAACCCCAAATCGCACACATCCTGCAATAGGGAATATGCATGTATTTTTTTTATTATTTTAAACCATTCTTTAAGTGATTATATAACAGGAAAAAAATATAACACTTGCATAATTTTATTAAATAAGCTAAGAAAAAATAATTAAAACTACTATCATTTTCGGACGATTTAAACGCCCCCATTTTGGCGCGCTCGTTCTGTGACGTCACGGTGCGTTCGTTGTCGTTGTTCGACGTCGTTTATTCATAGGAATAAATTAACAACGAAGTGTTTGATTCACAGATTTAATAAAAGTGAGTGAAGTAAAGCGTAAAAGATTATTATATTGTGATGGAAGAGCACCCAAAAGCTTATTATAAATATTGTATTGTCCCTATGTGCAAAAATTATATTAAAACTGCACCTGACAAGATTTATTTTCATATGCCCAAAGATGCAAATATAAAGAAAAAGTGGTGTAAGGTGATGAGGAGAAAAAATGTATCGTGCTTGAGTAGTTTATATTGTTGTGAAGATCATTTCGACGTGAGTATTAAATATGTATATACCTACATATCAAAAATCTTTTTCATTAGGACTCGCGAACAATATATACAATAAACTAACCTAAAAATTTAATTAAATGTTCATAAAACTGTTCTGATTCCCTATATTTTTACTTATTTATTGATGTTACAAATTTATAAATATTATGATTTTCATTGCTGACTACGAGTGTTGATTTTGATCACAAAACGTTATAACTAGGTTTTTTTGTTTGCACTGTTGATAAGTTCTATTGGAAAAGAATTTCTCAGTTGCCTTGACAAAACCGCTTTCAGTCATTGTGGCGAGTCTTTTTACCCGACTGCGGAACGCACAGGGTTATTTCACAAGGAATCACTGCTTTCAGTTAATAATTCCCAACAACACTAATAATTTATCATAAATAGCGGCAAAACAATGCGAATAACCTTCAATAATCATACAAAACAAGCGACCTGTCAACAGTCGACACAGACTAGAGTCAGAGTGGATGGTGACGTCATGTTTCGTTCCGCCAATAGCGTTGCGTTTTGGCGGAATTTGAAAAAGACTACTTTTAAATAATTAAATTTATTAATAGAAACATGATAATTTGTAAAAATAATCATCTGAATATATTTATTTAGCAAGAAAGAATACACATATTTTTTTTTGTCCATTTCTAAATCACATGCATATTCCCCATTGTACTGTCGTCGATTTTCCATTATTATTATCATTATAGCGCTCCCTGTGATTACAAAACAGGAAACTGTTACCAAAATTTTAAAAAATCTGCGCCATTTTGAAATTTTTTGTTAATTGACTGATTTCGTTCAAAATCGATATTTAGGACTCCCTGGGCTTACAAAACCGAAAACAGATATCAAAACTTTAAAAAAAACAGCGTAATTTTGAAATTCTTTGTTAAGTGACTGATTTCGTTCAAAATCGATATTTGGGGCTCCCTGGGATCACAAAACAGGAAACTGTTACCAAAATTTATAAAATCAGCGTCATTTTGAAATTATTTGTTTACTGACCGGTTTCGTTCAAAATCGATATTTAGGGCTCCCTGGAAATACAAAACAGAAAACTGAAACCAAAGTTTTAAAAAATCAGCGCCATTTTGAAATCATTTGTTTATCAACCGATTTAGTTCAAAATCGATATTTAGGACTCCCTGGGGTCACAAAACAGGATTCTGATACCAAAGTTTTAAAAAATTAGCGCCATTTTGAAATTCTTTGTTAATTGACTGAGTGCATTTAAAATTGATATTGAGGGCTCTCTGGGATTACAAAACAGGAAACTGATACCAAAGTTTTAAAAAATCAGCATCATTTTGAAATTCTGTGTAAATTGACCGATTTCGATCAAAATCGATATTTAGGACTCCCTGGGGTTTCGAAACGAAAATTGATACCAAAATTTATAAAATCAGCGTCATTTTGAAATTAGTTGTTAATTGACTGAGTTCGTTCAAAATCGATATTTAGGACTCCCTGGGATTACAAAACAGGAAACTGATACCAAAGTAGAAAAAATCAGCGCCATTTTGAAATTCTTTGTAAATTGACCGATTTCGATCAGCATCGATAATTAGGAATCACTGGGGTTTCAAAACAGGAAAATTGATACCAAAATTTATAAAATCAGCGTCATTTTGAAAAGTGTTGTTAATTGTCTGATTTCGTTCAAAATCGATATTTAGGGCTCCCTCGGATTACAAAAAAGGAAACTGGTACCAAAATTTTAAAAAATCAGCACCATTTTGAAGTATTTTATTAATTGACCGATTTCGTTCTTAATCGATATTTAGGACTCCCTGGGGTTACAGAACAGGAAACTGATACCAAAGTTTTAAAAAATCATCGCCAGTTTGAAATTCTTTGTTAATTGACCGATTTCGTTCAAAATCGATATTTAGGGCTCCCTCGGATTACAAATCAGGAAACAGTTACCGAAAATAAAAAAATCAGCGCCATTTTGATATTCTTTGTTAATAGACCGATTTCGTTCTAAATCAATATTTAGGACTCCCTGGGATTAGAAAATAGGAAACTGTTACCAAAATTTAAAAAAACCAGCGCTATTTTGAAATTCTTTGTTTATTAACCGATTTCGTTCAAAATCGATATTTAAGGCTCCTTAGGGTTAACAACAGGAAACTGATACCAAAGTTTTAAAAATTCAGCGGCGCTATTTTGCAATTCTTTGTTGATTGACCGATTTCGTTCAAAATCGATATATAAGGCTCCCTGGGATCACAAAACAGGAAACTGATAAGTATAAAAGTTTTAAAAATCTGCGAAATTTTGAAATTCTTTGTCAATTGACCGATTTCGTTCAAAATCGATATTTAAGTCTCCCTGGTATTACAAAACAGTTAACTGATACCAAAGTTTTAAAAAATCAGCGCCATTGGTATGCATTTATCGCAACAATGGTTATTTCTTTATTTCTTTCTTTCATTATTAGGTCCAATAAAGTTAAATCCTGAAAATTACAGGAACCTTTGAACGTACGACTTATCCTTTAGAAAGAAGAGAAAGAAAGAGAGCAAAAATATGGAACGAGTTGATGATTCAGAGTTTTGGAGACGGGTGATCAGCACAGCCAGGGTTTTTCCATAAAACTACCAACACACCCGCCTACCAACATACCCACCTGCGAACATACCCGTCTACCAACCTACCCGCCCACTAACATACTCGCCTACCAACATGCCCGCCTAATAAGATACCCGCCTACCAATATACCAGAGGTGCAGCAGTGTTCACAACAAATGTATCGTGTGCTATTAATGTCGATAAAATTGGTCATGCATATATTTTTTATTATTTGAAAATTTTGGATAGTCATATTATACAGTTCTTTAATTTACTTACCTATACATCTATCAAAGTTTAACGCCTCGATACCTCATTGTAAAGTACTTGCTGATGGCCGCGACTTTGTCTGCGTGGTCGAGCATAATATTTTTTCTTTTCAACCGACTTCAAAAAAAGGAGGAGGTTCTCGATTCGACTGTATTTTTTTTTTTTTTTATGTTTGTTACCTCAGATCTTTTGACTGGGTGAACCGATTTGGATGATTCTTTTTTTATTTGAAAGAGCATACTTCCCATGTGGTCCCATATAAATTTTATTGAAATCGGTCGAGCGGTTTTAAAATATGAACAATGAAAGTTGGCGCGGGAGTTTGAAGTCGGTTGTTTAAAAAGTATTTTTTATATTAAATTATTTCGCCTACAATTATCCTGTATGTTGACAGAATGGGAGTGATTTTTAAAAATTCAAGTTGGTGGCTGTCATGGGGGTCGTCTGTTTGCGAGGTACGAAAAAACGCAATTTTAAAATTCAAATTTCTCACAGTTGGCAGCGTCGGAGCGTTTCGTCTTATACGGGGCGATGGTGTATACAGACCCGAGGTAGGTCAGATTGGGAAAATAAATACCCCCATTTCTCGGGAAAATTTCAAGATATACCCATATAAAAATCGAAATACGTATTTTTTGCACAAATCGAGTACAAGCAACCACGTGTCTCACTTGTACGAATGACATTTAGGTATTTTTGTCGCAGAGGTCTTGCAACACTGGAATTTATCAAATTTAAAGTGATTTTCGACATGGTATTTTTTCAGGGGCAGATCATATTTCGGCTGGGTACAAAATTGAAAGTTCACGGGAAAATTATAAAACTATGTAAAATGTTTGTGAAACGAGATGGCGGCAATTTTGTATTCTTTTTGTGTCTTTGAAAATTTCGTTCACGTTTTTGAGGCAGTTAGCTGAAATAACATAATAATAGAGGTAGAAAAATTAAAATCAATGATCGCTGGGTAGTTTCATACAAAGCCGCTTACTCCTTATGTACAACTGTCAAATTAATATCGATGTGTCCACAGCTACTGCCGTTGTAAATTACCTATTTAAATATATTACAAAAAGGCGCTGATCATTCTCGCGTAGCAGTTACCCGAAGATAGTGAAATAGGTTACGCGAGCTGCTTTAGCAGCTCGCGCACTGAGCGAAACACTAGTACTATATATATAGCTCGATTACCACTCACTCATTGACAGAATTGTTTCTCCTAGAAAGAGACAGAAAACGATACAATGATGTACATGAGATGTGTTTGGGTGCGGGATGAGGGAAAGGAAAAATTATTGAAATTTCGGAAAACAAGATGGCGGCCGACGTGATTCTCGCAACTCTTTTGTTTTCCAACCGATTTCGTTAAAACTCGCAACTATTGAAGAAATTAGTAAACGATCTATAGAAAAAGTGGAAAAAGTAGAAAAACAAGATGGCGGCCGAGCTGTTGTGTTTTGAAATTTTTGATTTTTCGACCCCGAACCGCGGCGCCACAGATCCGAAACGGCGTGGTCGAGCATAATATTTTTTTCTTTTTTCGCCTAGAATTATCCTGTTTTTTGACAAAAAGGTAGTGATTTTTAAAAATTCAAGATGGCGGCTTGCGCGGCGGCCGTTCGGTTTGAGGTACGAAAAATCACAATTTTAAAATTCAAATTACTCACAGTTGGCAACGTCGAACCGTTCCGACTTCTACTGGGCGATTGTGTGTACAGACTCGAGGTATGGATTGGGGAAAAAAAGTTACCCCATTTCTCAGGAAATTTTCTAGATTTACCCCAAAAATAAAAAAAATCGAAATACGTATTTTTTGCAAAGTTCGAGTACGAGCAACCACGTGTCTTACTTGTACAAATGACATTTGGGTATTTTCGTCGCCGAGGTCTGGCAACACTGGAATTTATCAAAGTAAAAGTGATTTTCGACATGGTCTCTTTTCAGGAGCAATCATTTCGGCTGGGTGTGAGCGAGATGAAAAATTGAAACGTCATCAGGAGCGTTGTATCCTGCAGTTTACGGGATAATTATGAAACTAAGTAAAATGTTTCTGTGAAACGAGGTGGCGGCCATTTCGCGGTTGGCGGGCATTTTTGTGTTTTTGAAAATTTCGATCACGATTTTGAGGCAGTTGGCAACATTTGGGAAAGTTGAAATGTATGGATCGAGAGTGTAGCTCAACCGGCAGTATCGAGATACCTAAACAATGTTGCCACATTTGGGGTAGTTTTCGAGATTTTTCACAAAAACTTCCCCCTGTAAAATTTTGTATGAATTTTTTTTTCACTAATGGCTTCGTATAGAAGTCAGAAAATATAACTTGAGGAAAGATATGGAGACAGCTGATGATTGATGATTTTTGAGACGGGTTAAGAGCACGGCCAAGGTATTGAAGATAGGTGGGGGGTGCTCGACCAAATGTCATTCGAAACTTCATCCAATAGACAATAAGCAAAAAAAAAATTCAAAATGGCGGATTTAAGATGGCTGCCATATAAATTTATTTGGTGTCTATCTCAGAAAGTATAAAAGATGGAAGAGTGGTTTCAAGCAAAAGATGATCAGGTTCTGAAGGTCTACTTGATGAACAGGAAAAAAATTCAAGATGGCGGAATTTTTTTTTTTATAGAAAATATATGGCAAATATTGAAGAGACTACAAGTGTAGAACTATGCAAGATTATGAAACGGAAAGAGCCAGAAAACAATACAATGATGTACTAGAGATGTGTTCGAGTGCGGGATTCGAGTGAGGACAAATTATGACATTTCGGAAAAACAAGATGGCGGCCGACGTGATTCTTGCAACTCTTATGTTTTTCAATCGATTTCGGTAATACTCGCAACAGTTGAAGAAATTAGTAAACAATCAATAAAAAAAGTGGAAAAAATTGGAACAACAAGATGGCGGCTGAGCTGTAGTGTTTTGAAATTTTTGATTTTTTGACCCCGAACTGCGGCGCCACAGATCCGAAACGGCAATATCGAGCATAATATTTTTTTCTTTTTTCGCCTACAATTATCCTGTATTTTGACAGAATTGGAGTGGTTTTATAAAAATTCAAGATGGCGGCTGTCGTGGCTGTCGTTCGGTTTGAGGTACGCAAAAACGCAATTTTAAAATTCAATTTTCTCACAGTCGGCAACGTCGGAGCGTTTCATTTTCTTCGGAACGATTATGTGTACAGACTTGACGAATGGATTGGGAAAAAAAATTACCCCATTTCTCGGAAAATTTTCAAGATTTTCCCCAAAAATAAAAAAATCTAAATACGTATTTTTGGCAAAGTTCGAGTACGAGCAACCACGTGTCCCACTTGTACGAATGACATTTGGGTATTTTCGTCGTCGAGGTCTGGAAACACTGGAATTGATCAAAGTAAAAGTGATTTTCGACATGGTCTCTTTTCAGGAGCAATCATTTCGGCTGGGTGCGAGCGAGAAGAAAAATTGAAACGTCATCAGGAGCGGTATATCCTGTAGTTTACGGGAAAATTATGAAACTAAGTAAAATGTTTCTGTGAAACGAGGTGGCGGCCATTTTGTATTCTTTTTGTGTTTTTGAAAATTTCGATCACGATTTTGAGGCAGTTGGCAACATTTGGGAAAGTTGACATGTATGGATCGATTATGTAGCTTAAACCGGCAGTATCGAGATATCTAAACAGTGTTGCCACATTTGGGGTAGTTTTCGAGATTTTCCCCAAAAACTTCCTCCTGTAAAATTTTGTATGAAAATTTTTTCTTTCACTGATGACTTCGTATCATCATCACTACAGCCTATTAACGTCCCACTGCTGGGCACAGGCCTCCACTTTCATAGGAGAGCGGGAATTAGAGTTTAGACCCACCACGCTGCTCCAATGCGGGTTGGCGGGCTTTGACGACTATTATCATGTTAGTGATAATAACCGGGACCGACGGCTTAACGTGCTCTCCGAGGCACGGGGGTGAAACACCGCCAACTTCCAACTCCGGGCTGGCACTGAGAATTTCTTAATTGAAAAACCCAATACCTAACTTTTATGCCCGACCGGGAATCGAACCCAGGACCTCGTGATCCGCAGTTGACTCTGCTAACCACTAGACCAACGAGGCAGTCATGACTTGATGACTTCGTATAGAAGTCAGAAAATATAACTTGAAGAAAAATATGGAGACCCCTGATGATTGAGGATTTCGGAGACGAGTAAAGAGCACGGCCAAGGTATTGAAGATAGGGAGAGGGTGCTCGGCCAAATGTCATTCGAAACTTCATCCAATAGACTATGAGCAAAAAAAAAATCAAAATGGCGGATTTAAGATGGCTGCCATACAAATTTATTTGATGTCTATCTCTGAAAGTATAAATGATGGATGAGTGGTTTCTTGGCAAAAAATGATCAGGACCTGAAGTTCTACTTGATGAATAGGAAAAAAATTCAAGATGGCGGTTTTTTTTTCATAGAAAATATATAATATGGCGAATATTGAAGAGACTATAAGTGTAGAACTATGCAAGATTTTGAAACGGAAAGAGACAGAAAACAATACAATGATGTACGAGAGATGTGTTCGAGTGAGGGATTCGAGTAAGGAAAAATTATGACATTTCGGAAAAACAAGATGGCGGCCGACGTGATTCTTGCAACTCTTTTGTTTCCCAACCGATTTCATTAAAACTCGCAACTGTTGAAGAAATTAGTAAACAATCAATAAAAAAGTGGAAAAAATTGGAAAAACAAGATGGCGGCCGAGCTGTAGTGATTTAAAATTATATATAGCTCAATTACCACTGACTCATTGACAGAATTGTTTCTCCTAGAAAGAGACAGAAAATGATACAATGATGTATGAGATTTGTTCGGGTGCGGGATGGGAGTAGGGAAAAATTATGACATTTCGGAAAAACAAGATGGCGGCCGACGCGATTGCAACTCTTTTGTTTTCCAACCGATTTCGTTACAACTCGCAATTATTGAAGAAATTGGTAATCGATCAATAGAAAAAGTAGAAAAAATTTGGAAAAACAAAATGCCGGCCGAGCTGTAGTGTTTTCAAATTTTTGATTTTTAAACCCCGAACCGCAGCGCCACAGATCAGAATCGGGGTAGTTCATGTATAATGAATGAATGAATCGTTTATTATCAGACTACAAAAGTCCATAATGGTTAGTAAAAGACTTAACCTATGTTAGTAATTCCATTATGTAACATAAATAATAAATTATAAAAACAACAATAATATAGACAATAATATGTGTTAGTATGACTTATTCTATGTTAGTTAATATAATTAATATACTTACAAACTAGAGCCGACATCCAGTGCGCTTTGAAAGCGCTGTCCTGTCTGTCAGCTAACACAGCTAACAGCTGTGTCCTGTTGTCAGTATAGGAGTTATGTTCGGGTGCGGGATGGGAGAAAGGAAAAATTATGACGTTTCGGAAAAACAAGATGCCGGCCGATTTTCCGAAACTAACCGATCGAAGCATTGAAGATAGGTGGGTGGTGCTCGACCAAATGTCATTCGAAACTTCATCCAATAGACAATGAGCTGAAAAAAATTCAAAATGGGTGGATTTAAGATGGCTACCATACAAATTTATTTGGTGTCTATCTCAGAAAGTATAAAATATGGAAGAGTGGTTTCTTGGAAGATGATCAGGACCTGAAGGTATACATAATGAACAGGAAAAATTTCAAGATGGCCGAATTAATTGTTCCATAGAAAATATATGGCGAATATTAAAGAGACTAGAACTATGCAAGATTTAGATACGGTTCCGTTATACCCACGATGGCACTCCCTGGGATTACAAAACAAGAAACTATTACCAAAATTTAAAAAGATCAGCGCCATTTTGGAATTCTTTGTTAATTGACCGATTTCGTTCAAAATCGATATTTAGGACTTCCCGGGATTACAAAACAGGAAACAGTTACCAAAATTAAAAAAAAACCAGCGCCATTTTGATATTCCTTGTTAATTGACCGATTTCGTTCAAAATCGATTTTAAGGACTCCCTGGGGTTAAACTTAAAAAACAGGAAACTTACCAAAATTTTAAAATACCAGCGCCATTTTAAATTCTTTGTTTATTGACCGATTTCGTTCAAAATCAATAGTTAGGGCTCCCTGGGATTACGAAACAAAAAACTGATACCAAAGTTTTAAAACATAAGCGCCATTTCGAAATTCTTTGTTAAGTGACCGATTTCGTTCAAAATCGATATTTAGGGCTCCCTAAGATTTAAAATTTCAATACAGGAAACTGTTACCAAAATTTAAATCAGCGCCATTTTGAAATTCTTTGTTAATGACCGATTTCGTTCAAAATCAATATTTAGGGCTCCCTTGGATTACAAAACAGGAATCTGATTCCAAAGTTTAATAAAATCAGCGCCCATTTTGAAATTCTTTGTTAATTGACCGATTTCGTTAAAAATCGATATGTAGGACTCCCTGGGGTTACAAAACAGGAAACAGTTACAAAAATTTAAAAACCAGCGCCATTTAGAAATTCTTTGTTAATTGACCGATTTCGTTCAAAATCGATATTTGGGACTCTCTGGGGTTACAAAACACTGCCTCGTTGGTCTAGCGGTTAGCATAGTCGACTGCGGATCACGAGGTCCTGGGTTCGATTCCCGGTCGGGCATAAAAGTTAGGTATTGGGTTTTTCAATTAAGAAATTCTCTGTGCCAGCCCGGAGTTGGAAGTTGGCGGTGTTTCACCCCCGTGCCTCGGAGAGCACGTTAAGCCGTCGGTCCCAGTTATTATCACTAACATGATAATAGTCGTTAAAGCACGCCAACCCGCATTGGAGCAGCGTGGTGGGTCTAAGCTCTAATTCCCTCTCTCCTATGAGAGTGGAGGCACGTGCCCAGCAGTGGGATGTTAATAGGCTGTAGTGGTGGTTGGTGGTGGTGGTGGTGGGGTTACAAAACAGGAAACTGTTACCAAAATTTAAAAAACCAGCGCCATTTTGAAATTCTTTGTTAATTGACCGATTTCGCTAAAATCGATATTTAGGGCTCCCTGGGATTACAAAACAGGAAACTGGTACCAAAGTCTTAAAAAATCAGCGCCATTTTGAAATTCTTTGTTAATTGTCCGATTTCGTTAAAAATCGATATTTAGGGCTCCGTGGGATTACAAAACAGGTAACTGATACCAAAGTTTTAAAAATTCAGCGCCATTAGTATTAGCTTTGCGTTGGCATTTGTCGCAACAATGGTTCTTTCTTTATTTCTTTCTTTCAGTATTAGGTCCAATTAACTTAAACCCCGAAATTTACAGGAACCTTTGAACGTACGGCTTTTCTTTAAGAAAGAAAGAAAGAATTGAACTACGGAATATCTTTAAGAAAGAAAGAAATAAAGAAGAGAAAGAAAGAGAGCAAAAATATGGAACGAGTTGATGATTGAGGATTTCGGAGACGGGTGAACAGCACAGCCAGGGCAACAAAACTACCAACACACCTGCCTACCAACATGCCCGCCTCCCAACATACCCGCCTACCAACCTACCCGCCTACCATCATACCGGCCTGTCAACATATCCGCCTACCAACATACCCGCCTACCAACATACCCGCCTGCGATCATACCCGTCTATCAACCTATCCGCCCACTAGGCACTAACATACATGCCCGCCTAACAACATACCCGCCTTCTAACATACCAGAGGTGCAGCAGTGTTCACAACAAATGTATCGTGTGCTATTACTGTCGATAAAATTGGCCCTGCTAACATTTTTTATTATTTAAACATTTTGGATCATTTATTATTTAAAAATTTGGACATCTATCAAAGTTTAACGCCGCTATACCTCATTGTAAAGTTCTAGCTGATGGCCGCGACTTCGTCTGCGTGGTCGAGCATAATATTTTTTTCTTTTTTTGCCTACAATTATCCTGTATTTTGACAGAATGGGAGTGGTTTTAAAAATTTAAGATTGCGGCTGTCGTGGCGACCCATAGAGGTAATATAAACTCTATGTGGTGGCCGTTCGGTTTGCGAGGTACGAAAAAACGCAATTTAAAAATTCAAATTTCTCACAGTTGGCATCGTCGGAGCGTTTCGACTTCTACGGGGCGATGGTGTGTAGGTACAGACTCGAGGTATGGATTGGTAAAACAAATACCCCATTTCTTGGGAAATTTTCAAGATTTACCCCAAAAATAAAAAATCGAAATACGTATTTTTTGCTAAATTCGAGTACAAGCAACAGTGTACTCTCTTGTACGAATGACATTTAGGTATTTTTGTCGCCGAGGTCTTGCAACACTGGAATTTATCAAATTAAAAGTGATTTTCAACATGGTCTTGTTTCAGGGGCAATCATATTTCGGCTGGGTGAAAAATTGAAAGTTCACGGGAAAATTATAAAACTATGTAAAATGTTTCTGTGAAACGAGATGGCGGCCATTTTGTATTCTTTTTGTGTTTTTGAAAATTCCGTTCACGTTTTTGAGGCAGTTAGCTGAAATAACATATAGAGGTAGAAAAATTAAAATCAATGATCATTGGGTAGTTTCATACAAAGCCGCCTCACTCCTTAAGTACAACTGTCAAATTAATGTCGAAGTGTCCACAGCTACTGCCGTTGTATTTACCTATTTAAATATATTATAAAAGGCGCTGATAATTCTCGCGTCGCAGTTACCCGAAGATAGTGCAATAGGTTACGCGAGCTGCTTTAGCAGCTCGCGCACAGAGCGAAACACTAGTATATTATATAGCTGCTCGTGCTGATTCATTGATTGATCACCTCTCCTGAACAATTTTGTATGAAAAAAATTTTTTTCACTGACCATTTCGTATAGAGGGGAAAAATTCATGAAGAGAAAAAATACGGAGAGAGCTGATGATTGAGGATTTCGAAGACGAGTGAACAGCACAGCCAGGGTATTGAAGATAGGTGGGGGGTGCTCGACCAAATGTCATTCGAAACTTCATCCAATTGACAGTGAGCTGAAAAAATTTTCAAAATGGCGGATTTAAGATGGCCGCCATACAAATTTCGTCGGTGTCTATCTCGGAGAGTATAGAAGATGGAAGAGTGGTTTCTGGGCAAAAGATGATCAGGACATGAAGGTCTACTTGATGAACAGGAAAAAAATTCAAGATGCCGGAATTTATTTTTCCATAGAAAATGTATGGCGAATGTTGACTAGGATTTGGAAATTATGCAAGACCTTTTCAAAGTTTGTATCTTCGTACTGGCATTCTGACAAATGATTCGGAGAAAACATATGGAGATCGAGGGTTTGCAAAATGGGTGAAGAGCTAGCTAGAGAGCAGGGTATTAAAGATAGGTGGTTGGGTTGGGGAATTAGGTTTTTTTATTGGTACTCTGTTATTACAACATTGTAATTACAATTTGACAACAAAAAATTAAAACTAAAAACTAAAAACCTAATCTAAAAGACCGCTACTAGTGGGCAGCGTGCCCAGAATGCTGGCAGCATTGCCGCGTTGGATTGCTATGCTCACTTGCTGAGCGAAATATATACCAGCACTCTGGTCACGTGTTGCCTCGACCAGGCGCGCAGAAAGTTCCTTATAGATTCTGCGCGCCCCAGCCCCCCAAGGCCCTAGCGTCTCGACCCCAAAAGGCGCAAACATATAGCCACTATCCAGTGTGCTATATTTACGCACCTTGAGGCCCTCCGCTGATTCCGCCGCCGCACCAGCCCTAACGGTAGTGCCTGGAAGGTGGGAAGGAGCCAAGGTGTCTACACATGTGGCATCCCACACCAAGGGCCGCCCCAAACTCCAAGGAACCAGGGTCATACCATCGGGCCTCTTGCCATCGTCTCGCATGAGCCCAACTGGCTCCAGAATAGCCGCATATCCGGCAGTGGCAAAGGCCCGACGGATTATATCATTCAGGCTGGCATGACGGGGGATACGCCCTGCGCTGCTGCCGCAGGAGAGACCATGGTGACCGAGTCGGCCGACGGCAGAGCCACAATGGCAGCGGTGTGGAGCGCAGCACGATGCGCCCAGGCGAAGCGCTGCAGCTATCCGAAAAGCGGAAGAGTCAATTAAGGTTCCTGTGTTGGGCGACGGGAGGACCTGCAGCCACAGACCGGATTCCCACTCCCCCACGGCCAGAAGGCGACCACGATCTGCAGAGCTTGAGCACGTGTCAATAAGCTTTTTCCGCGCTAGCTCGCAGATCGGCCCATCCCATTGCCGTTGTGACGAGAGGGATATCGGGAATTCGCGGTTTGGGCAGGCGTGTGTCCACGCGTACTTGGCCTCATCCATGAAACTAATGACGAAATCATCTAGAGAGGACGCAAGAATCTTTTGGGATAAATTTAGGGTGCCATGGACTGAGGACAAGAAAGCGGGGAGAGCGGCACCAGAGATAGATCTGATGCCCAGGCCCCCCAGTCGCACAGGAAGCGACGCCTGCATCCATACTCGATCTTCCAAATTAATATTTAAAATAGATGCTAAACAATTTTTGACCATATTGTCAAGGCTGTTAAATTTAATAGGTTTTTTTTAAATTCCACTACAAGTTAGCCCTTGACTGCGATCTCATCTGATGTTAAGTGATGATGCAGTCTAAGATGGTAGCGGGCTAACCTGTTAGGGGTACGGCAGTTATAATAAACCCATACCCCTAATCAGTTTCTACACGGCAAAGACGTACCTACCGCCAAGTGATTTAGCGTACCGGTACGATGGCGTACGCGGTCCGCTTCAGCGGGCCGCGCATCCACGCGCCATACTAGTTAATATATATATAGCTGCTCGTGCTGATTCATTGATTGATCACCTCTCCTGAACAATTTTGTATGAAAAAAATTTTTTTCACTGACCATTTCGTATAGAAGGGAAAAATTCATGAAGAGGAAAAATACGGAGAGAGCTGATAATTGAGGATTTCGAAGACCGGTGAACAGCACAGCCAGGGTATTGAAGATAGGTGGGGGGTGCTCGACCAAATGTCATTCGAAACTTCATCCAATTGACAGTGAGCTGAAAAAATTTTCAAAATGGCGGATTTAAGATGGCCGCCATACAAATTTCGTCAGTGTCTATCTCGGACAGTATAGAAGATGGAAGAGTGGTTTCTTGGCAAAAGATGATCAGGACATGAAGGTCTACTTGATGAACAGGAAAAAAATTCAAGATGGCGGAATTTATTTTTCCATAGAAAATGTATGGCGAATATTGAAGAGGCTACAATTTAGTGTTGAACTATGCAATACTTTAATGCGGTTCCTTTTCAAAATTTGTTCTTAAAGAAGAACTCTCCATAATTTTTCGGAGAAAGAAATATATGGAGAGCGATGATGATCGAGGGTTTGAAAGATGGGTGAGGAGCACGGCCAAAATTTAATAGGTGTCTATTTCAGAAAGTGTACTAGGTGGAAGAGTGGAAGTAGGAAATATGCATGACTTTGATATGGTTTTTTACAAGATTTGAGAATTGTCGGTTTGCCGTTAGGAAAGCCAAGATGGCGAAATTACATGGCACCCAAAGGTACCGGGTCGTCAGCGGTATGATATTGATACTAATCAACTTCTGAAGGTTTCTTTGTGTTTTTACTTCAACGGTCTCTTACACTGCATGCATGTCTGGAAAGTTTTTTTACATTTAAAGGCCCTTTTAGATTTTTAGGGGGGTCTCTGTTTTATGTTTTCTTATGAGATTTTTTTTTACGTCTGTCGGACGCTTGGCACGCTGGCGCTTCCACTGTGCTCGCTAGCATAGCAGTGTGTTGTTTACTTCAGAACACGTAAGCAGTAAACACTAGGATAGGAGGAGAGGAAGTAAGTAGACAGTGGGCCGCGCGGTCTGCTACGCGGTCCGCTTCAGCGGGCCGCGCATCCACGCGCCATACTAGTATATATATATAGCTGCTCGTGCTGACTGACTGATTGATCACCTCTCCTGTAAAATTTTGTATGAAAAATTTTTTTTCGTTTCGTATAAAAGACAAAAATTCATTCAGAGGAAAAATACGGAGAGAGCTGATGATTGAGGATTTCGAAGACGGATGAAGAGCACAGCCAGGGTATTGAAGATAGGTGGGGAGTGCTCGACCAAATGTCACTCGAAACTTCATCCAATTGAAAGTAAGCTGAAAAAAAATTCAAAATGGCGGATTTAAGATGACCGCCATACAAATTTCGCCGGTGTCTATCTCGGAGAGTATAAAAGATGGATGAGTCGTTTATTGGCAAAAGATTATCAGGACTTGAAGATCTACTTGATGAACAGGAAAAAAATTCAAGATGGTGGAATTTTTTTTTCCATAGGAAATGTATGGCGAATATTGAAGAGTGTAGAACTATGCAAGACTTTGATGCGGTTCCTTTCAAAATTTGTTTTTAAAGAAGAACTCTCCATAATTTTTCGGAGAAAAAAATATACTTATGAAGAGCGATGATGATCGAGGGTTTGAAAGATGGGCGAGGAGCACGGCCAAAATTTCATAGGTGTCTATTTCAGAAAGTATACTAGATGGAAGAGTGGAAGTAGGAAATATGGATGACTTTGATATGGGTTTTTTTGAAGATTTGTTCTGTATGGAAGAATTGTCGGTTTGCCGTTAGGAAAGCCAAGATGTCAAAGTTCAATGGCACCCAAAGGTACCCGATCGTCAGCGGTATGATATTGATAAAAATTAACTAAGGAAGATTTTTTTGTGTTTTTACTTAAACGGTCTCTTACACTATGCATGTCTGGAAAGTTTTTTTACATTTAAAGGCCCTTATAGATTCTTAGTGGGGTCTCTGTTTCATGTTTCCTTATGAGATTTTTTTTACGTCTGTCGGACGCTTGGCACGGTGGCGCTTCCACTGTGCTCGCTAGCATAGCAGTGTGTTGTTTACTTCAGAACACGTAGGCAGTAAACACTAGGATAGAAGGAGAGCAAGTAAGTAGACAGTGGGCCGCGCGGTCTACTACGTGGTCCGCTTTAGCGGGCCACGCAACCACGCGCCCTACTAGTATATTATATAGCTATAATAATATTATGAATGCAAAAGTTTGGATGGATGGATGGATGTTTGTTACTCAATCACGCCAGAACGGCTGAACGTATCTGGATGAAATTTGGCACAGAGATATAGTCTGGAATAACACATAGGCTCCTTTTGAATCCGGAAAATAAAAGAGTTCCCGCGGGAACCAAAAAACGTCAATCCACGCGGACTAAGACGCGGGCATCGATAGTTTCAGATAAACTAACATAGCAAAATATTGTAGTTCACAAAGAGTTGAATAGAGACGATTTTCTATAACGTCCAAGTCGGTACACGCCTCTATCCTGTAAAGATTTCGCAGTGAATGAACTCTCTTAAACGCTGAGCTCAGCACGCTTAGTGTAAGTTTTTACATTTAAAATTCGATTGATCGTAATCGAGTGTTCGACCGCGTCAGCGTGAACACAAAATTAACCTTAAGAGCATTGGTTTGAATCTCAATTCCGAGCAAGCATTCACAGCCAACGCCCCAAACATAACGTTTCGAAATACATAGTTAAAATCGGTTGTACTGAATTTGTAATTTTAAATCAGGAGCTTTGGGTCCATTTTACTTTGACGTCCATGTGATCGAACGCTCGATTACGATCAATTGGATTTGCAATGTTAAAACTTAGACTAAGCGTACTGAATGAATTTAATCTAGGTTTGATAGAGAACGGGCCAATGAGGCATAACGAAGCGCAATCAAGACGTGAATCCTTACCACGAGAATTTAAATTATGACGATGTTAAGTGCATTCGAGCTCGATAATACTTTGGCGGTAAAGTAAAACGGACTGTAACTGCCTTGTTTTAGTGCTTGAATTCGTACGTTCACAGCTGCACTCCAAGCGTAAACGCTGCGAAATTAAAATCACTCACTTCAACCTATTGCCGGCTCACTACTGAGCACGAATCTCCTCTAAGAATGAGAAGGGTATGGCCATAGCCCATTACGCTGACTACGTGTGGATTGGCAGACTTCATGCACCTGTGAAAAAGTTATGAAGAACTTTTGGGCATGATGCTGGTTCCTCACGATTGTAACCACAGCTTCAGGATAATAGGAACTTTAAGTAAAAACCAGCAATACAATAACATTTCCTATATTTTTAGTTTTTACACTTCCTCGAGCCACACGATAACCACTACATTGCCATCAAAAAAATAATAAAAGCCGATCTCTTGCCTCGGCGGCCATTTTGGTTCGGCTTCGTGATTTGTCGATATTCACATATTTGTTAATCAGTAACTTGTTGGCGCCAAATTCAAATACAGTTCACGATTTTATTATGATAATAGAATATTCCTAATGACAAACTTTAATAATATTGAATACAGGATATTTATAAAATAATAGAACAATAATTTAAATAAAGCTGAACGATAGCAACAGGCGAGTACTCATTATTCATCATCCAGTAACATGACTTAAAAAACTATAAAACAGTGCCTTCATAGAACACTCACTAGATGGCGTTAGAAGTCTGACACCTTAAAGGAGTTTTAATTTAAATAGTTTCTATTTAACAAAATAATATTAGAAATCACAAAAGCCGACATAGACGATATAAATCTATTACCTCAAATATGCCTAAAATGATAAGTGGGCTTACACGATGTTTTCCTTCACCGCTAAAGCAAGTGATATTTAATTTCTTAAAACGCACATAGCTCCGAAAAATTAGAGGTGCGTGACCGGGGACCGAACTCCCGACTACCCGAATAGGAAGACGGGCGTTTAAACCACTAGACTATCTGTACTGGTTCTGAATTTGTAACTCTAAATCAAAGGCGTTTGCGTCCATTTTATTCTGAGTTGTTTCGATGGTCGAATACGTCGTCGCTTTGATTTGAAATCTTCTGGTAAGGGTATTTGAGCACTGGGGTCGTACAACCGTCGCATAAAGTATTCTTTTAATATTTATGACGTTAGTTTTTTAGAGTTATAAACCCTATTTTAGGGACGTCAAAGTACGTGTAGTAGAACCCCTCTGGAATAGTTAGTTTAAAGTGTGTCTGTCTGCTACGCTTTCACGGCTCATCCGTTCAACCGATTTTGATGAAATTTGGTACAAGGGTAGGTTGTATCCCTAGGAAAGACATAGCCGTTTTTATCCCGGAAAATTAAGGAGTTCCCGCGGGAATCAAAAAATCCTAATCCATGCGGACGAAGTCGCAGGAATCATCTAGTACTCAATAAACGCCTCGTTGGTTCAGTGGTTAGCATGTTCGTCTGCGGGTGTCGGGCCATGAAATTAAGTACCTAATAATTGGTTTCAGTTTTTCACCAGCATAAGCAGTGATAGCCTAGTGGTTTAGATGACCGACTTCTTATTCTGGTAGTCGGGGGTTCGATCCCCGGACACGCACCTCTATCTTTTTAGAGTTAGTGCGTTTTACGAAATTGTGCTGTGTCAGCTCTTCTCAGTACAATCATCTTTCCGAACCGGTGGAAGAGTCTCGGGTGTTGACTTACATATCATAATTAAGTGACACTTAGTTGTCCTACGTGAAATAAATAAATCATTTATCAAGGAAATATGGGTACAAAATAGGAAGGTACAATTATTATTCAATTAATTTAAATCTTTATCTCTACTCAATATAAAATCCTTTTACAGAGTCAAAGCGATATTTTACAATTAAAAATACATCGATAAAGCCTTATGAGTATCGGACAGATTCAAAGCCAAAGAGTTTAATCAAAATGGATTAATTCAATACAAATTATTCTTCTGCAGTGTTAAAACCTACTGCGCATTCGACCGCTTAAATTGAAGAGCTGAACGGGCCTTTGTTGCCAAATGATCGATTTCGTTTAATTAAAATATTTCATTTGGATTTTAGGCTCTCTTCAAATGTATAGTTCCATACGTTTACGGTTGGAATATATTTACTGAATTCATGAATAAACTTTGCTGTTTTGGCCTATCTGTGTTGTTTTTCTGTTTCAATTTCGTTGTTTCTGAGTAAATTTACTTTGTTCAGAGTTTGAAACTAAAATCCTGATATTTTTACTAGCTGGTTTTTGGTTTCCGCGGGAACTCTTAAAATTTCCTCTCTTAAATTTATCTCTAAAGGAATCGCGCGGTTTTAAATTATAAATTGCACATATTGCCCTTTTTTGTAATACACATTTTTTTAATATCTGCCGCTTTACCCCACAGTAAGATTCCGTAAGACATGAAAATAAGCAAAATGCACAATCCTTGCAGCAGCAGAGCTAAGTTTGCCAGTTAGGTACTCCGCCAGAGCAAAATGGATTTATATAATAAATAAATCGTTACGAAACAACTTTTGACGAAGTAAACAATTCTCTCACTAAAGTGGTACAGTGGTTTGAAGCTAATAACCTACTCCTCAATGGGAAAAAGACAAAGTGTATAAAATTTACATTACCTAATGTCAAACAGGTAAAAACCACTGTACAACTTGATCATGAGGAATTAGATTTAGTGGATACCGCTGTTTTTCTTGGAATAACGTTAGATGCTAAACTCCAATGGGGCAATCACATAAATGTCTTAACGAACAGGCTTAGTTCTGCTGCATACGCGGTTAAAAAGATTCGTCAGTTGACAGATATAGAAACAGCGAGATTAGTTTATTTTGGTTACTTTCACAGCATTATGTCATATGGTATATTAATATGGGGTAATGCTGCTGATATTAATTCTGTTTTTGTGCTGCAGAAGAGGGTTGGGTTGGCTGTTCGAGCCATATATAATATGGGACCAAGAGAGTCACTAAGAAATAAATTTAAAGAAATCAATATAATGACAGTGCACAACCAATATATATTTGAAAATTTAGTATACGTGCATAAACACATTGATAAATTCAAGAAGAAAAGTGATTGTCATAATGTCAATACTAGAAATAAAAATAAACTTGTAATGCCTACTTCTAGGCTTAGTAAAACTAGCAATTCATGTGTTGGAAACAGTGTCCGCTTCTACAATAAGCTCCCAGAAGACATGTTGAAGATGTCTCTGAATAAGTTCAAAGTTAATGTAAAACGTAAACTCATTAAAAAATCTTATTACCATGTAAACGATTACTTAAATGACAAGGAAGCTTGGCAATGATTTGATCTATTGGCTCTGATAGTTCCTTAGTTAAGATGATTTGTGAAATGGTGATAATGAAAAAAAACCCGGCTGAGTTTGTTGTGGGCTCTTCTCAGACCAGGGCGCGTTTGGAACCCTCGTAGCTTTAGTTTTAAGATACCGTTACTGATTATCACCATTATATATTATAAAAAACTCGACGTCAATAAGTGTAGTATACCTACCTAAATTGAATAAACGTTATTTTGACTTTGACTTTGACTAATACTAGATGATTCCCGCGACTTCGTCCGCGTGGACCAAGTTTTTTCGATTCCCGCAGGAACTCTTGAATTTTCCGGGATAAAAAGTAGCCTATGTCCTTCCCCGGGATACAACCTATCACTGTAGCAATTTTCATTAAAATCGGTTGAACAGATAAATTTTTTCCATTCCCGCGGGAACTCTTGAATTTTCCGGGATAAAAAGTAGCCTATGTCCTAAACTATCCCTGTTTTGGTTCAGGCAATGACAGGACATGGAGGTTTTGCCGCCTATCTTTACAAATTTAAATGCAAGGATAGCCCAGCATGTTTCTGTGACCCAGGCCAGGAAGAGACAGCTTTACATGCTATTGTAGAATGTCCTAAATATGGAAGAGCGCGAGAAGACCTACAGCAAAGTATAAAAGTAAATTTAACCCTACAGTCTATCCCTGAAATTATTATGAATAGTAAAATTAGAAATAGGTTCTTAAAATTCTGCACATATGTAGTAAATAAAACATTAGATAGAAATAAGACTCGATAGTAGTGAAATAGTATATTGAAGGCCATGATAACTTTGATAAATAGAACTAAGATAAATAATTGTATTAAGTAAGAAATTATGTATAATATGTCACCGTAAGATTGTAAAAACCGTAAGATTGTAATCTAACGCTTTTTTTTCGATAGATTGTAAACAGTCGAAAGATTGTGAACCGTTCAATGTTTTGAGTGTCAATTTTTGAAATATTCATTGTATTTACGTTTTCTTGTCTCTTTCTTGTAGGTTAGGTTAGGATTCGACATAAATAATCAATTTGGTTCTATCGGGTTAAAAAACCTATCAGATTACAATCTACCGAAAAATAATCCGTTATATTGTAATCATTCGACAGTTTACAATTTCGCGTGTTAGATTATAATCAAACGGTTTTTACAATCTTACGGTGACATATATAATATATTATTAAGTAATATGTTAGATATGCATATAAATTTAAGTCAAAATATTAAAAAAAAAAAAATATAAGGCTAAAATAGTACTCATGACCACAGTAAAAAAAAAAGAACCTGTGTCATGACAATTATAACAGAATAAGGTAAAAAAAAAAGCCGTGTTAAGCTATATAAGGTCTCCGATAACCATGTCGGAGGATTCCTAGCAAAACACACATTAAAAAAAAATTAAAAATAAAACTATCCCTGTACCAAATTTCATCAAAATCGGTTGAACAGATGGGCCGTGAAAGCGTAGCAGACAGACAGACAGACAGACACACTTTCGCATCATATCATATCATATCATATCATACTAATATTATAAATGCGAAAGTCACTTTGTTTGTTGGTTTGTTGGTTTGTCGGTTTGTTGGTTTGTTGGTTTGTTGGTTTGTCCTTCAATCACGCTGCAACAGAGCAACGGATCGACGTGATTTTTGGCATGGATATAGTTGAGGACCTGGAGAGTGACATAGGCTACTTTTTATCCCGGAAAATTGAGGAGTTCCCGCGGGAATCAAAAAACTTATTCCACGCGTACGAAGTCGCGGGCATCAGCTAGTTTATAATATAATAGTATGGATATCCATTATTTTCATGCTTCATTTATTTGCATGATTTTCATTATTTTACTTTTGCATATAATATAAATAACTAGATGATGCCCGCGACTTCGTCCGCGTGGATTGATGTTTTTTGATTCCCGCAGGAACTCTTCAATTTTCCGGGATAAAAATGTAGCCTATGTCCTTCCCCGGGATACTAACTATACTTCTATATCAAATTTCATCAAAATCGGTTGATTAGATAGGCCGTGAAAGCGTAGCCTATGTCCTTCCCCATCAGGATGTAACCTATCTCTGTACCAAATTTCATCAAAATCGGTTGAGTAGATGGGCCGTGAAAGCGTAGCAGACAGACAGACAGACACACTTTCACATTTATAATATAATAATATATTAGTATGGATTTTGCACGCCAAACCTGGCAGGATATGTGGACTCTATATATTTATTAACACCTATGTCAAAATGTTGCATGTACCATATTATGGCAAAAAATAAATGATTATGATTATGATTATGATTATGATTATGATTATGATTATGATTATGATTATGGTCAACTCTATTTTCATTTTACTACAAGTGACTCGTACCTATCTGCAATCTCACCTGGTGGTAAATGATGATGAAAGCGGACCAACCCGCGCTCAGAGGTACGGCCTCAGAATAATGCTCTATGGATACGGCAGTTACGTAAATTAAACCTATATCTCTAATCGCTGTCTCTGAAATAAGCTTGTCGAAAAGTCTGCGTAGCATTCAAGAATACTACCTATATCAGTTTAGCAAAATTACCTAAGGCTTACTCAAACTCTACACGGGATCCATATTACTTCTCCTTATACCAGGAAACATAAAAACCGAGTCTAATAAAAATATATTCGTTGGCTTGAGAGGAGATTTGATGAAACCGAAACGTAGGTACTCGTACTAATCCCCATTGTACGATCGTCGGATACGAAACGGACTTCATATCATTATTGCAGCCTTACTCATCTAAAACTGCGAGGGCCTTAATTCTACCCCATTCTCTTCCGTACTACCGTAAAGGCGAGCACATACTTACGGACTTTTTTTACTGTAAATATAGTTACTAACCGAAATTACTTCATAAATTCTCAAAGATTCGTAAAGTCTGCCAATTCACACTTGGCGGTTGGCCAGCGTAGTGGACTATGGCCATTATCACTGTGAGAAGGAACTTGTGCTCAGTAGTAGGTAAGCCGGCAATATTGGTAAAGTTAGTGTAAACTTAAAAGTATACGTCCCTGATTATCATTCGTGTCCAAATTGTTTTCATATTATAATAATTGGCGCAGTCGGTACGTTCCATTATATCTGTCCTTATATCCTATAAAACCTTAACCTTATCCTTATTAGAGGCTGATTTGCGCATGTTTGCTGAGTATGCAATGTTTTATAATCAAGAAAATCATTGAGTAAGCATAAGATTTTAAATCAATGTTGATAGAATTCGATCGTCAAAATATTAAGCGTTGAATGGACAATTGGTAACTCAACTTTAAAAGATCAAGATCGTACCAACAATAATTATCGCCAGCGCTCGAAAATTTAAATTAACAACTTTTGGTTACACTTTACTCTGGCGTCACTCTATCAACTTAGTTTAGGTATAATCGCTAAATATAACCACACTGATCCAAATGATGTCGTGTTTAATTATCGCACCGACGCAACCGAAGCCGAAGTGTTCTCGTTAGAACCTAATTAACGGAATTAACGAGAGGTGGGCGTCTGATACAATCAATACGCCCACCCGATACAGGCGTACTATATATACAGTATGTATATACCAAATTTCGTCAAAATCGGATGAAAAATGGGTCATAAAGCGTAGCAGACCGATAGACAGACAGACAGACACACTTTCGCATTTATAATAGGTCATCATCACATCACTACAGCCTATTAACGTCCCACTGCTGGGCACAGGCCTCCACTCTCATAGGAGAGCGGGAATTAGAGCTTAGACCCACCACGCTGCTCCAATGCGGGTTGGTGGGCTTTAACGACTATTATCATGTTAGTGATAATAACCGGGACCGACGACGGCTTAACGTGCTCTCCGAGGCACGGGGGTGAAACACCGCCAACTTCCAACTCCGGACTGAGAGACTGACACTGAGAATTTCTTAATTGAAAAACCCAATACCTAACTTTTTTATAATAGGTATACGGATTAAACTCACTTCAATAAAGAAACTAATAACCTTAATTCCTTTTCAAAAGTTCAAATGAATTTAAACAAGTCTCGGTACCTACTCATCAAACATGAGTAGGTACCGAGGCACTTTGTACTTTGCATTCAAAGAACAGTACTTGTAAGTCCTTCTTGTTTTAAATTTGTATCTTTTGATGTCGGGGGAACCTCTTGACCGTTGAGTCAAAGCTCAAAAAACTTTTACCCTTGAAGGACCTCACTTCACTGCGTGCTAATGGAACTACTTACAGGCACAAATAAAGGTCAGTGCACACTGCTGACGGATCGCGCGGTTGGACTGGGTACATCTTATCCTGGCAAATCAGAGATCCCGCGGGGATTACCACGCGGAGAAGTCGTGGGCATCATCTAAATTCTAAATCAATCCGTACTATTCCATACTTAATATTATAAATACGAAAATGTGTCTCACTATCTGTCTCTCTATCTGCTACGCTTTCACGACCCATCTGTTCAACCGATTTAAATGAAATTTGGTTCAGGGAAAGGTTGTATCCCGGGGAAATGCATAGGCTACTTTTTATCCCGGATAACAAGAGATCCCGCGGGAATGAAAAATCTTCATCCACGCGGATGAAGTTGCGGGCATCATCTAGTTTTAAATGAGTTCCCACAAGGCAAAACTACACGGTTTTCAACGTAATCAAATATAAATGGAATATTGATGGGAATAAATCAAAGTTTTTAAGACTTTTTACTTAAATTACGTAACTACAAAAAAATAAAAAAAACTTCAAAGTTTCCGAATAAAACCAAAAATGATTAATTCGTATCACGATAATAACACAGAAAGTGTTTCTCTCAAGGGGCTACTACCATTGCTTAGAGCAGTATTATTTCAAAATTACAGTTTATCATCACGTACCTTGACATCCCTTAAATAAGGATTATAATTTGCGAGTCGAGTGAATCTACTTACTGGTTCGGATTCGGAAACCTTAAGTCGGTGGTTGCTCTTTTGGAAAAAATCCATACTTCCATACTAATATAATAAATGTGAAAGTGTGTCTGTCTGTCTGTCTGCTGCGCTTTCACGGCCCAGTTACTAAACCGATTTTGATAAAATTTGGTACAGAGACAGGTTACATCCCGGGGAAGGACATCGACTACTTTTTATCCCGGAAAATTGAAGAGTTCGCGGGAATAAAAACATTCAAGCGGCCGAAGTCGCGAGCATCATCTAGTCCTATATAATAAACATCAAGGTGTAGATACTTAGGGAAGTAAGTACGAGTAACTTAGGTAAGTAAGTAAATATTAAAACAATTAGTGTGGCCCCAGGTAAGTACTCGTAGCAATACTCCAGCGATGCACAAAGTGCGAAACAATGCAATTCCGCTGAGAGCAGTTAATTGCAAACGAGAGAAGCAGCCTCTTTGTCCTATCATTTTAACCTTTAAGAATTCATTGCCTTTAGTATATAATCACAGTCTTCTTTTTATATTTTTGCTGTGCGGATGTTACGGTGACATACGAGTCCCTTTGAATATTGAAAAATGTGATACTGACATATGAATCCATCCGCTCATCACTTCAACCCACTGTCGGCTCACTACTGAGTCTCCTCTCAGAATGAAAAGGGTCTGGCCGTAGTTCACCACGTTTGACAACTCCAGACTGGTAGACTTCGCACACACCTCCGAGCACATTATGATTAACTTTTGGAGTCACAGTTTACATGCAAGGATGATGTTTTTGTTCACCATTCAAGCAAGTTATTTTTAATTTCTTAAAAGGCACATCCAAGGCTCCGAAAAGTTAGAAGCGCAGCGTGGTGGACTATGGCTAAACCCTCCTCATTCCGAGAGCATAGTCGTGCTTAACAGATGATGAAGTTGTCGTAAAATAATAAACTGTATTAATAAACTGTAGTAACCAATTTTCTTTACCTCAGCCATAAATAAGGCTCAAAAGTCAAAACAATATCATTTATCTGGATCTTCCCACCTGGTGTTCATCCGATGCATTCAATCGGCGTACAGCGATCCGTCTCGGGCGGTGTTTGATGAGGACGGATCGGAGGGAGTCGCTACTGTTCAGCGTCGGTAATGCCGTGCCCCTATCTCAGGTCCCGGATACAATAATACTAGTTGCCAAATAAACTCATCTGATATTATTATCTCTAGATACTTAGTTCACTTATATTCGTAGAGCTGTGGCCTACCAGGTATATGTAGTAGATATAATAGTTAGCTACTTATACCTATTACTAGCTGATGCCCGCGACTTCGTCCGCGTGGATTGGGAATCCGCGCCGCTAATCGATCTCTCTCTCTCTCTCTCTCTCTCTCTCCATATTGTAACAATTTACTCGTGCAAGCTTAAATGAGAGTACAAAAAATTAAAAAGGGTTAAATAAATACCTAAGTACTTCTGAAACTACAATCGGTTACTTTTAATTTTTCTACGGATCTACTTATTGGTGGTTCGACGACCTCCCTGGCGCTGAGTTCAGCGCTGTGGTCTTAACGTGTCGTGTAACGGTCCGGGGTTATATCCCCGACAGGGTCAATTTGACAATTTATAATTTCTGACGTTTTCCTGGTCTAGCCTGGTGGAAGGCTTTGGCTGTGGCTAACAAAGACGTGCCGCCAAGCGATTTAGCGTTCCAGTATAATGTCGTGTAGAAACCGATTAGGGTATGGGTTTAATGTAACTGCCATGCCCCTAACAGCCCTCTTCCCTCTAACATCTTGACTCCATCATCACACGCCATCAGATGAGATCGCAGTCAAGGGCTTACTTGTAGTGGAATAAAAAAAAATTGGCAGTCATAGGGACAGCCGGTAGAAGTGAAAAAAATCAAATATAGACCTCAAAACTAAGGCATTAAAGTTTAATTACGAATGTACTATACCTTTTGTCATAAGAAGAACGGTGTCGGTCACGCGTTTCCACATTTTTACGCCCTACCAAAAAGTGCTCAACGCGCCGAAACAAGTTTTCACTTCAAAAAGATTTAGTCGCGTAAAGAAACCCATAGTATAGCTTTCTCTGTCATATTTATAGTATTAAAGTAATTCATAATGATGAATGTTCACTTGGACGGCGACTATTGTCAAAAAGTGCAATTTAACCGACCGCTCTGCAGTGGAAGAAAATTCATTACGTAAGTTGGACTTGGAAACTTAGCTCGAACTTTAGCTCATTGTGCACTTACTTAGTTGATCAATGTTCCTAAGTTAAATCGTTGTAGAATTGAGATCTCAGTGGATTTCAACTTCATCCATGAACGGATCATCTTCTTTTGTTCTTCTTGGAAAACTGCCTCGTTGGTCTAGTGGTTATCATGGTCGACTGCGTCTGACGAGGTCCCGGGTTCGAGTCCCGAGTCGGGCCATAATTAAGTACCTATTGGTATTTTCTGAGTAGAAACATATCCTACCTATTCTGTGGTAGAAATTCTCAGTACTAGCCCGGAGTCAGGAAGTTGGCGGTGTTTCACCCCCGTGCCTCGGAGAGCACGTTAAGCCGTCGGTCCCGGTTATTATCACTAACATGATAATAGTCGTTAAAGCCCACCAACTCGCATTGGAGCAGCGTGGTGGGTGTAAGCTCTAACTCCCTCTCTCCTATGAAAGTGGAGGCCTGTGCCCAGTAGTGGGACGTTACCATTAACGTCCCACTACTGGGTAAGCTAGCCTTTGCCCGTTGCTTCGCTGATATGAATTACAATTTTCACAAAAATTTACCGCCTCTATTTTACCGCCATAGAGGTTGAATTTTCAAATACACTTTCTCGGTGGATGCCCACGTCATAATATTCGATCCTTCCAAGCTGTGCGTTGAAAGATCAGTCAATGAGACCTTTCCCTTTTAAGGCTACAATTTTTCTCGTGGAAGAAGTCGCAGGCATCATCTAGTTTCTTTTATAATAGAGAAGTCTAGACACAAAGTCGACTCACCTGTCACCCTCAATCGAGAGTAGAATATCAAACAGGTAAACAAGAATTAAATAAATCGGAAATATAATAATTAAAGAAGCCGTAATTCATCGCCTAAAAAGCGAGAGCGTACAAAAGCTATATTCATGAATTTAAATGAAAATGATTATAACTTTCACGTTTAACATTTATTTTCTGCTACTCACTGCGAAGACGTTTTAATTATGTTGTAATTGAAAGAGTTATGATGATGATACACCAGTGCCCTTCTTCACTTTTATGTGGCAGCAACCGGCCTCGCATCCAGTGACCCATCAAGCGCAAGTCAATGTAATACTTGTAACGTAACGTATTTGTTGTATTGTTTACTTAAACACTAGATGATGCCCGCGACTTCGTCTGCGTGGATTGCGTTTTTTCAATTCCCGCGGGAACTCCTTAATTTTCCGGGATAATTAGTCAATTTCGCATTTATAATATTAGTATGGATCACAGATAACGGAAAAGATGGCATTTAATTTCACACGTAAATACAAAAGTAAATTGTTGTTATATATATTCCACAAAAATGAAATAAAACATTATTTTTAACCGACTTCCAAAAACGGAGGAGGTTCTCAATTCGGTGCGTATATATATATTTTTTTAAAATGTATGTTACCGCATATCTCCGTGGTTTCCAAACCGATTTGAAAATATTTTTTTTCAGTGGTTAGAGGAAGCTCGCGAGATGGTCCCATAAAAAAATCTGACTCCAAATCCTCAATCCTGATGCTGTAGGTATACTTACGACTCAAAACTAGGGAGTTAGGCAGTTTTGATGGTGAATTCATATAGTAGGTATCAAGTCACGTGTATACGATTCAACTCTGAGTCCCAACTCCTCAACTCTGATGCTGCAGGGTACTGCACTCCTTAGCCGTGGGGATTAAGAGTACACTAAAAAGTTAAAAATAAAAATTCTTTCCAAAAAACCGACTTCCAAAGCCACTGTAAAGTAAAAAATAATTTTGATTTCTACACACTATGTTGAAGTCGGGCGAGCCTGACGCGTCAACTTTGCCTATCTTTGTTATACTCGCCCGACTTCAACATAGTGTGTAGAAATCAAAATTATTTTTCATCCCACCATCTCGGAAAGAGTATTTTTACGCTTCGATATCTGAATGCAAAAGCCGTTATTATCCTCTTGAGGATAAAGTAAATTGAATTTAGAACATCGTGTGCACGTTAGTAAATATCACTCGTCTATGAAGTTTGTGAATTCAAAACATCATTAAAACCTATTTACTTCTACCTCTATGGTGCCGAATTTCCATACAACCTTTTTTAATTTGTTAAAAACTCACACTCGTAACCTTCTTGGTGTACTTTTTTAATTTGCTTTGCGCGCACCATTTTCTTTCACGTCATGTCATTTCCTCGCTGAGGTGGGATGAAAAGTTACGTGTTGCACTCGAGTGAAAAGATTTTTCACCTCGTGCTCCTTTGATTCCCTCGCTGACGCTCAGGATTCTAACTTTTGAACCACTCGCTGCGCTCGTGATTAAATTTTAGAATCCTTCGCTTGCTCTGTCATCAAAATTGAGCACGCGGTTAAAAAACAACTTTTCACTCTTGTATAACAAATAACTATTTTACTTTACAGTGGCTTTGGAAGTCGGTTTTTGGAAAGAATTTTTATGTGGTATCAAAACGTGATAAAGTGAGAAGTCTTTAACTCATTATGAACAAAAAGCATCGCTTGCTCAGTAGAAATCAATCAAGGAACAGGCCGGTCTAATGACGCAATGTTTAATTAAGTAGTGTTCTTTACCGATTCTTTCACTAGCGCGATACCTACGTAGTGCGGAAACGTTTGATGTTATCTATGGTATGGATAATGCTATCCCGACCGATTTTCGGCCTCGACGGCCAATCTCCAGATGAATTAAATATCTGCGCGGGAGAAATGATTGTGCACAAGTGTATGCGCATTCACAGGTGCACTCTCTGTTCCTTTGCTCTCATAGCCCGATGGGACGGAACATCCGACACGACCGGCGGCCTGATTACGTATCATGGAAACGATTCGCGATATCAAAAATTGTACAATATTTGCTGTCTAACCGCAAATTCTTAATTGTATCGTCGATACTTATTACGAATTTGTGATTAGACAGCAAATATTTTACAATTTTTGCTATTTTTGCTATCACGAATCGTTTGCTGATACGTAATCAGCCTGCGGAAAGCCGTCGTTTCTGCGCCTGATTTAGATATAGGTACTTAACAACAACAAAATTCTAAATTCAAAATTCAAATGGTTGTTATTCAAATAAACTTTTACAAGTACTTTTGAATCAACAATAATATAACAACTTAACTCATACTCAAAGCTAAATAACAGTTAAAATTCATTGAAATACTCGAAAGATTATTATATTATTTTAGGTTTAATCAAAAGGTTTCGAAGCGATGAACAAAATTGTTAAAACAATAGCTTTTACAAATGCTACCCTAACAGCAAATTATGAAAATGGGCGAATTTTCAGGAGCCTCCCAATTAAATGCGTTAAAATAAACGGACGGACAGACCGTAATGTTACCTATTTCATAAATACGTAAATTCGAGCAGTTTAGTTGTCAAGGGATTTTCTTAATTAGGAAAGAATAACAATTATGGAGACTTACAATTATTTAGCCACGATTTCATAGACCTTCGAGATAGGTTACGAATATACTAGCCGATGCCCGCGACTTCGTCCGCGTGGATTGAGGTTTTATGCCACGGGAACTCTTTCATTTTCCGGGATAAAAAGTAGCCTATGTGTTATTCCCGACTATAAGTAATCTATCTCTGTGCCAAATTTCATCAATATCCGTTCAACCGTTCCGGCGTGATTGAGTAACATATACATCCATCCAAACTTTCGCATGTATAATATTAGTATAGATAATACTTTCAGTCAAGTCGCGTTCCAAATAAAAAAATCTGAATCAATATCGGTTCATCCATTTGGAATCCACAATGCCACAGACAGACACACAGATACACACAACTTAAATCACCCGTCAGCCATTAGAGCCAAGGGAATAGCTTGTCATCAAAATATTAAAAACCGGGCAAGTGCGAGTCGGACTCGCGCACGAAGGGTTCCGTACCATTATTAATAAATAATTACCTTTGTTAATGAACCGCAATACTAACTTTGTTTGTAGAGGTTTATTGTTAATATCAAAAAAACTATGCTAGTTAGAGCATTGGCTATAGTTTTCCTGTAAAATATACGTAAATTCCTATTGACCATAATTATTTCAAATTTTTCGATTGGTAAACTCCGGAGATAAGGGGGGGGGAACGGTATTTTTTTAGACATTTTCCCTGATAAATCAAAAACTATCATAACTAAAAATAATTAAAAATCTGTTTTAGAATGTACAAAGTAAACCCTTTCATATGATACCCCACACAGTACAGTTATCTCACTTTTAAATTTCAACCCTCAGATTTTCCCCCCTTTTTAAATAAGAACAAAAATAATTTCCAATTTTTTTTAATTCCAGTGTCTTTGGGCCACTAATATACACAACTATTCTAAATTTCATGTCGATAGCTTCGGTAGTTATTGAAATAATCGAGTGTGACGGACGGACAGACGGACAGACGGACAGACGGACAGACGGACAGACAGACGGAGAAAGTCGCACCATAAGGGTTCCATTTTACCATTTTGGTACGGAACCCTAAAAATAAAACATTGAAATATATTCTGGCTACCCCCATTTAAACCGAAATAAATTAAAAATCTTGTCAGTCTTCATTATTTACGCGTAATATTGTAATTACATTGGTGAAGAAATTTAATTTAACAACGTTATTCAGCTTTGAGGGGCCGAAATTACGAATTAATTCGAGCTTGTTTTACGTTACTCGCACTTGTATTTCGAAATTAAGTCTCGACTCTAAGAGTAAGAATGCACTAGGACTAGACCTGGCAAAACGCCCGCGTTGTATGGGGACGACCTTTTGTTCTGTCGCTTTGTGTGCGCACTCCGTATAAAAGCGAATGACACGGACTCTTTTCAGAAGGAAATTTTTCGAGTATTTTGTCCATAGCGCGTTTTTGCTTTAAAATTTGGCTGAATGAGAAGCGCTATGAAGAGGTATTAGATGAAAAGTAATTTAGTTTTGAAGCACATTATTTATAGAGTATTAATTGACGACCATCTGGCGCTGTGATAAGTCTTATAAGATGGGAGGTCCCTGGTCCCGGGTTCAACTCTCGGCAGGGTCAATTTTGTAAATCAAAGGTCTGGTCTCAGTCAGTGTCGCAACAGAGCAACGAATCGACGTGATTTTTGGCATGGGTATTGTTGAGGACCTGGAGAGTCACATAGCCTAATTTTTATCCCGGAAAATTGAGGACTTCCCGGGGGAATAATGAAAAACAAACGAAGTCACTCATAAAGCAAACATCCAAAATCAGTCATCTTATCTGAATAAAATTGGAATTCCTTTTAGTTACGGTAGAATAGCTAAACTCAATTGTAATGTAATGCGCTGCCTGTTATTCCAACATTCAAATCACTTGGACTTCATTTACATAAATCTTTTGCGATGGTAATCAGACTCAGTGAACCGAATTTGTCATTCCACCTACACTGGTCTTTAACCCCCGACTCCGTTCCTTATCTTGACGCCATTCAATGAAAATCTACTGAAACTACGTTAACAGTATAGCTATAATACTGCCTCCTTAGTCTAGTGGTTGGCATATACGACTGCGGCTGACGAGTTCCTGGGTTCGAGTGACGGGTCGGGCCATTAGTACTAAAAATTTCAGTATTCTAGCCGGGCCGGAGCTAAGAAGTTGGCGCGGTGTTTCACCCGCGTGCCTCGGAGCACGTTAAACCGTCGGTCCTGCGACTGATCTCTCTCCGATTAAAACTTATTCATAAAGAAAGACGATTGTTATCAAAAATCGAATCAGTAACGCATCAGAACATAATTGAATCGAGCTGCCAAAAGTAAAATAAAAGATTGGATATAGAAAATAACAAATATTAATGATGTAACAATTTGATAACATATGGTTTCATTATAATACTCCTTGAAACTTGCAGAAAAATCGATTGAAGCCAGCACACACGTCACACGATGCACTTATAAATATCCCGCAAGGCATATTATAACGTCGCATTTCACCCGGGACGGCCGGAGTAAACAACATCGAACTTTTATTGGACGGGGACTTGCCGGGAAAAATATGAGCCCGGGATAAATATGGGGGCCAATAAGGAGGGTATTTTATTAGTTTAACGCGATTCTCTTAATATATTTCCAAATAAATCTCATTTAATATCTAATTTACTGGAGGGTTCACCGAAAATGTGCTGTTCATTTGGTTTGTTGAAATAAACCTTGGGTGAGTCCGAAATAATACATTTTGTATTGAACGATCAATATTAAGACTAAGTATAATTTGATATTTTTTTAATAAAATATTTATGTAAATTTATATTAAAAATTTAACAAAAAATATGTAAGATCTCTATGACCATTTACAAAAAAAACTGTACGATCAATATTTTAATTGGAACATTAAAATATGTAACGTATATGAGTTAAAATATTATGAAAAAACCTTAAGTACTTATATTATCTACTTTTTAACCATAGCCAACTTCCAAACAGGTTCCAATCTGGTACATGTTGCATGTTGAGGTCTTTTAAGTTCCTACTCCTTGGAAGTCACAATATTAAAGCAGATTGTTGTCCTATCTAAAGATCCTCCTGTTACAGGTATAAGTAGGACGAAGGCTGTGACGTCATGATCATCGTTATCAAAACGCATCATCCATGCGTTGTCTAATCTTAAGTGTCCAGTCCATTGAAGCCTTAAGATTGTGATGTGTTGGACAATATTAGGATATGACGAAGGATATTCTCTTATATTACATGTTTGCAAAGCAAAAAATCTAGAAGAAGATGTTTGGAAACTTTCCAGGGAAAATAAAGAGCAGTCTCTTTAACTAGGACAATTTTTAAGAAGTCTGTCAATAAATCTTTTCAAACGATCTTTGCTTTGCCATTCTATTGAAGAGGTTTTTAAAGATACCTTAGATTAAGCAAGTTGCATGGAAGAAATTGGCTTCACATTCCATGTGAATGGCAGCCCACAAGTCAATGTAATTCTTGTAACATTTCGTATGCATACACAATCAGTTACATAATATTGTAACATTTTTTGTTTTAAAGAGGAATCGCTGAGTTTCTGGCCGGTTCTTCTCAGTAGAGTACGGTGTACGGGAATTCCTTCACAGTAAAGATGGTTAAGCTTTGGAACGTCCTACCGAATGACATTAGACAATCGAAATCTGTAAATATTTTCAAGAATCGTATAAAGGATTATTACTTATCTAGTGCTAGTATGCTATAGAATATTTAAGTATTGTGTATGTAGGTTTATAGGTATGTATTTATGTTTATATCTATCTATCTAGAATCTCTTTTCTGAACCGGTGGTAGAGTCACGATATTTTATAGGAGACACAAGTAATTTTTCTGCGTGAAATATTTATATAAATCATTTAATTTCAAGCCAAAAACCTACTTAGAAATGTTTCTATTCACGCTACAGAACCGTCTCAGGAGCGAGTGCGACAGCGCTCACGCTATGACAGAGAACAGAAACTTTAAAAAATATATTAACGCTTAGCAATAGTGATATGTAGTAAGCTTTAAACGTCTGCTAACTGCGGCACTAACGTGGTTAGTTAAGTAACGTTGGAACAGAACTTTGTTATGGGCCCAAATTGAGTTTAAAACTGAAACATCTTTGAGTTACCAAGACCCGAGTGGTTTCACATTGTGTTTAAAGGTCGTATGAAGGGTTTGAACTTTAATTGACACACTTATATTAAATTATAATTATTTTATTTAGTATATTGGAAATGTTTTAAAGTCACTTAGGAAGTTTGTAGTTGCGGTGGACTAAGGGCGAAAACACACATTACGTATCGGCTCTTTTATTGTTGTTCCCCACCAGTGTGGACGTGGAGAACTATGTTTTGTCTTCTCCGGTTCCTAGTTTGTTTTCGTCCTAAGCCTAGACACGGTAATGTGGCCTAGAGGGATGGCATTACTCAATGAGGCCCTTGGTTCTATTATCGTGCTTTTCTGTTTTTGGTGGAACGGCAAACAGACATGGGCAATGAAAGCGAATAACAAGTACCTACATAACGTATTTTTTTCCTGAATTTTAAGTTTATTTTTAACTAGCTGAGCCCAGCTTCTCACGGGTGTTTTCTTTTGTTTCGCACCCAATTATCCTTTGTCGATGTATCAGAGACGTTTTTGTTGTAAATTTTGCTATGAAAACCATAGCAAATATAGTAATTGGGTACCAAGACCAAATTTCGATGATCGTGAAATTATAAGTGCTTTTTTAGCTTTTAGTTTATGTGAGCGGCACTGTTCCCAAATTTAAGTGCTCCGTCAATTGTGAATAATAAATTTAAATAAATAAATGATGTCATTATATTAAATAAAATGTTATATTAATTATAAAAACCTTGCTAATTACATGCAATGCATCGCACGGGTGTGCTTACCTTACACAAAGCCATAAAGCATTGTATCACACAGTATGGGAAACATCTATCATTCATGAAGACCTGATTGAAATTGATTTGCTGCTACCCGCGGTTTATAGTCCCTTTCGACATCTCCGAGCTATTCATCAGATCCTCCTGAAATTCACATGGGATTAACCTGACAGTATTGACTTTGTAAGAAAAACAGAATTGACAAAACCGGTTCAGATTTGATATAGACTTTGAAACCATCCAACCGATGTGCCCCAAAAGTTCCATTAGAAAGTCAATCATGCCAAGATGGTTTTAGACCGAGAAGAAGTAACTAGTAATGGATGTTACCAGAAGAAACGAGGCTATCAAATATCAATCAAATCAAATAATCAAATAAATATTATAAATGCGAAAATTTGGATTGATGGATGTATATGGATGTATGGATGGATGTTTGTTACACAATCACGCACCAACGGCTGAACGGATCTGGATGAAATTTGACACAGAGATAGATTATAGTCTGGAATAACGCATAGGCTACTTTTTATCCCGGAAAACTAAGGAGTTCCCGCGGGAACCAAAAAACCTTAATCCACGTGGTCGTAGTCGCGGGCATCAGCTAGTCAGCTAGTAATAAATAATTAAATTAACGTTAATATTTCAGAATAGGCATGATGACTGATTCTGAAAAATGGTCAGATTATGTTCGGAAGTATCTACTATTTACAAGAAATAGTAGATACTTCCGATAAAAATAAAGTTTGGTAGATAAAATTGGCATTTGAAATTAAAATTTTAAAATTCACGCCAAAACGTTCGGCGGTGTCATGGCGTCGTTGTGACGTCACTATTGCTTTTACCAATGTACTCTGTGCAGTGTGCAGTAAGCAATAGTGTGTTATTCAAAGCTCGAAAACAAACAATTGTGACGTCATTCGCTTCCTTGTGTTTTATGCAATATGGCGGATTGCTGTATTTTATTTTATCAATATAAATAGCAATCTCACTCGAAATTGAAAAATAAATACGTTTTTTATAATCCATGAATCCTATTTCATTAGATAAATTCATAATTTCATTGATTCTTGGTTACTGTCATCATGCCTATTGTATGAGTAGAACTTCCTGTTTCTATGAGGATTAGCAGGTAAAACAAATGCGAACGTTTGTCAATGCGTCCATGTTTAGGTATACGAATTCCAATTACACCATGGAATTGGTTCAGGGGAGGGTTAAATCAATCTGGTTACGGTGGACACGTTTAAACGTCACCCCCTCTACCCCCCATAATTAATCTCGTTCATCACGTAAGGTGTGAACAGCTATTTATTTTGCGGTCAAATTTAAGTACTGCATTTTCTTAGTTTTAATTAGTGTTTATCGAAGTGAAACTTCTTTAGAATCGTTGTGATTTGAAAATTCGATGAAACGAAAAAGCGACACCAAAAAGAGGCAATCATATTCATAATAGGATTTAGCCTGCGAGATAATGAGATAGAATACAAGTTATATTTATCTCATTCTCTCGTAGACTACTATTCTGAAGTTTCACTTTTATGTGTGAATTGCACACACAAAAGTGTGTTTAAAAAACACACAACACTTTTTTATTAATAGACGAGCTTTTGCTCGCTCGCTCACGTTTGGTTCGATTGTCCTTTCCCGAGATACAACCTACCCAATCAAAAACAAACCTATCAAACTTCATATAAATCGGTTGAACAGATAGACAGACAGAGCGTAGCAGACAGACACACTTTTGCATTTATAATAATATAGTATGGATAATATCGCTCACGATAGGTAGTTAAAGTGATATTTAATTACTCCGAAATGTTATGCTTCAGGGATCGAACCCGCGTCCATCCGAATAGGAGGTGGGGTATCTAAACCTCTGGGCTTTCGCCGCTTTATAGCTTGCGACAGAGAAAACATTATTTTCTCATTACTGAGGGTCGTGACCTCTTTCCATTAATCACATAAGGGCAGGGGTTTTCTTGGGATAATAATGCGGTGGGTCCTTCCTCATGATCCAGAGAAATCCAACCACATTAATTCGACTTACGCAGTTGCCCAAACGTAGGTAATCCTAACTTTACGTCGAGTAGGTACAGTTTGATTGTTGTATTGACTGCTCAGTGTACATTGATCTGGAATTAATTCATATTAACCGGCTTCCCAGTAAACAGTGCGGCTGGAAACTTCCCAAGCCGCGGATTTAGTTAAGCAAACCTGTCGAGACAATAGCAATAACAACTAACTGTGTTTGTTTATGGTTCGTGTAATTTCGTGTGTGTAAACTTTAGTTCTACCTATCATGGCTTTGTATTAATTAACTGCCTCGTTGGTCTAGTGGTCAGCAAGTTAATGACCGACTGGGTCCCGGGTTCGAGTCCCGGGTCGGGTCATAACAAGTAACCGCCTCGGTGAATAGCTCCAATAGGCTATAATATTTTATCTCGGAAAATTAAAAAGTACCCTAGCACAGAATAGGTAATAGCACATAATAGTTAGGTACTTACGTTAGTTAAAAAATTTAGTTCATCGTCTAGTAACGAATAAACAAACCGTCTAAATTATAATCGATACTTAGATAATTTCAAGAAATAACTGTGAATATTCTTACCATAAAATAACAATTAGTAATCAAGTGAATTAAACTTAAGAAAATACTGAGCGTTCTTTGAAATAAACCCTCAGCTTAGAGCAAGAAATTCTCGTGGTAAATTATGTTGTCTCGCGAATGATTGCGCACAGTTTATCCCGGCTTCCGTGAAGTAACGCCCACCGCCTTGCTTGCATATCCATTCATCAAAGGAAATACCTACTTCAATTACACGTGGCGCATTCTTAATAATCACGTACTCTGCCGACTTTTTGAAGAACTGAATGTTGTCAAATCCATTAAATTGGGTATTTGACTACTGTTCAATTAAAACTGATCGACTGGTGGCTGTCATTTTGTACATGAAAGGCACGGGGCGGCCTTGTGAGTTGTGAGCCAGTTCCTGCGGGTGCGTATTAGGTGCTGGCAGCATAGCGCGTTTTAAAAGAATATTAATTATTCTTTAGTGATAATTAGATAAAAGTCGTAATATCTACGACCTCTGATAGTTTTACGTTGAGCCACCATTTCAAACTATCGACTAAAATAAAAGAGAAATAAGAACTTCGTACAGACTAAAAGAATTATACTTAAACTAAGCAGTGAATAATTCAAAATGCTAAACAAAGATACGACCAGAGGCGAACTTCTGAAAGAAAACTTCATAGCTAGGTAATCAACCGGAAAGTAGAAGTGCAGTAGGTACTTACTTATTGAAAAATAATCCTCTTTGCAAAATTGCACTGCAAAGTACCTTTTCGCTATCTAGTTGCAGGAAATTGCCCGGCTAATAAGTTTCCAAAGTGAAGAAAGACTTTTTTTTCTTTTTTTCATTTCTTTACCAGACTTAGAAAGATTATTTTCAATTCAAAATTAAGGAGTTTCCGTGGACACCTTAATTTTCAGACTCAAATCCATACTCATTTATCATTTTCATAACAGAATAATAATCTTTATTCAGGAGCATACTTTGAATAGATTTTTTAAATTGTGTAAAGGCAACATTGAAATAGGTTGTGGAATGGTAATAAAATATCTACTAATTGTTTTAGTAAATAACAAGAAAGATGTCATAAGTCATAACAACACGTAATGACAGACAGACGGACAATGAAGTGATCCTATAGGGGTTCCTTTTTGCCTATTGAGGTACGGAACCCTAAAAAAACTAATAAGAATAGACGTTTGTTTTATATACGTTAACCTGAGGTGCGCTGAGGAAACGCGTTTGTTCAATACCGGAATAGCATGGTATTACCTAATAGTGGTTTATAAACTGCAGTTATTTCTGGACTGGTCTGCCGCGTGTCGGTCTCGTGCTTTTTCTAATTTCTAGACTAGCGCTTGGCTGCAATCAGACTTGCTGGTAAGTAGTGATGAAGCCTGAGGTGGAGCGCGCTTGCCGAGGAGATGCCCTTTTGAAATGAAGATACCAATATAAAAAGGGGGTGGAAAAACGGAACGGTGAACATGTTCTGTGGAGTCCTAGATTCAACGACCTCAATTTACATAGATGGGCCCTGTCAATCAAAGAATGTGGACCTATTTTACTAACGCCATCTAGTCTGAAAAGCGGGACACCGCTATGGCGCGGACAAGGACAGGGCTATACAGGTTAGGAGCGCGCTCTAAAGGTTGGACACCCAATTTTTTTCTATGAAAGGGCCCATCTAATACCTACATATGTATTATATCGATGCCTAGATTCGATCCCACTTCAAAAGTATTTTCAGAAAAGTGAGGATTTTTAAAGTTGAAACAACACGTGAACAATGTCGCGAGTATTAGCTATCACATTATACTTACTCATATTATTGATGCGATTGTTTGTTGGTTTGTCCTTCAATCGTGACTTGCATGAGACGTGACTAACATGACCATAGTTGAGGACCTAGACAGTGACAGCTAGCTAATTAGCTGTCACTCTCTAGGTTCTTTTAGCTAGCTACTTTTGTCCCGGAAATTAAGGAGTTCCCGCAGAAAAAAACTTTAAACTATGCGGTCGAAGTCATGGACCATCAGCTAAGCAGATTCCTTTTTCTGTGTACTTAAATATAATATCAACTAGACTAGATGATGCCCACGACTTCGTTCGCCTTGATTAAATTAGGGTACTTTGATTCCCGCGGGAACTCTTTTATTTTCCGAGAAAAGAGGCTATTTACTTCCCCGGGATATAACCTATCCCTGTGCCAAATTTCATCATTGATTGAACCGATAAGCTGTGAAAGCGTAGCAGACAGACCCACTTTCGCAATTTATTGTATTATTTCAGTGTGTTAGTCTGTTTGTGTGTGTAGGTATGTATGTATGCTACTAATTAAGGAACCCTAAAAAATCAAATAACCTGCTTTAGATCAGGATTACGGTAGCGTAGGGCGTAGGTGGGAACGGGCATTCGTTAGCATAAATCACGGTTATGACAAATTGGGTGCGGTAACAATGAAAAATAGCCGTAGAAATGAAAGTAGGTAGGTACAGGTCGCAAGCGACCCACGTCACATCACTCCTGTGCTCACTCGTTGGAGTTATTTGTGTGAATAGAAAATGAAAAGGCTTCCATATTTTGCGTAACTTTTGCCAAAATAACAATAATTTAAAAACAAAACAAAAATGCCAACATAATACCGTAAAGCCAAGAGTAAATTCGACTTGTACAACGCTGACTAAACAGATTTAGATATTTTTTTTGACTATGCCACTTTTTGATATGCTTATTCCGGATTTGAAATGAAAATTTCCTCCCGTCCCGACCGGATTTCGGCCATGGTGGCCTATCTCTAGAGAGATTAGCCATCTGCGCGGGAGATATTATAAGTGCACAAGTGTGTTCACATACACAAGTGCACTCACTGTTCCTTTACTTTCATAGGCCGATGGGATGGAAAATCTGACACGACCGGTGAGAGGTTAGGTGCAGGACTGACAGCAAGTAACGTGCTCTTCGAGACACGGGGGTGAAACACCGCCAACTTCCTAACTCCGGGTTAGTACTGAGAATTTCTTGTCAGAAAAACCCAATACTTGTACAATAATACCGACGCGGGAGACCAACGAGGCAGTCCACCTCCAAATTATGGAACCAGCTTCTATCTTCTGTATTCCCTCATGATTACAATATGCGGCTCTACAAAGGGCGGATCAAAAAAAACAAAAACAAAACAAAACCATATAGGTATATAAATATATAAAAAATAATCACTTCGTTCTACCTACTGATGTCTTCTTCTTCTTGCCCTTGTCCCACGCTATGTGGAGTTGGCACATGTTTTATTCTTCCACTCACTTCTGTTATCCGTCAACCTCTTATTCAAACCTTTTATACGCATATCCTCTTTCCCACAATCTATCCATCTTTTCTTTGTTCTCCCTCTACTCTTTTATCCTTCCACATGCATATCTATCATTCTTCTCTAATATGCCTTTCTTCCCTCCGCATTAGGTACATGCCCATACCATGCTAGCCTACTGATGTACTGTATGATAAAACCCGGTTATTGTTAAATCCAAAGGCAAAATTCAAAATTTAGATAAAAACTCTCGTAAAGCCACGATGACGATGCGCTGGACTGCGATGTCTTATGTCCTCACGTTGTCCCGTGGGAGTACACCATTTTCATTCACGTATCCCATTTGTATTCTTTGTAATATTATCGTAAAGGAAACAATAACTGTAACATTATACTATAATGGCGTCGCTTTGAGAATATCTACTCGTATTTCAGTGTGTTAAAAAATATATTTTAGTGGTTATCAATGTTATTAGTAGGTATAACATAGGTGACGTAACTTTTGTACTTCTTTGTTTATTTTATTGTTTTTGTTATTTATTTTTTCTTATGTGTGGTGCAAATAAAGAGTACAATAGTAATATATAGTTAGTAATTAGTAGTTATTTAGTGCTAACTTGGAGTGGCATAAATAAAAACTTATAAAATAATATTCACATCTAGTCATAAATGGTGTGAATAATTGATGCGGCGCGTTTTATAGTAGGTATTCGTTCTATAATGTGCAATGAAAAATATATCTGCGTAAGCAGATAGAACAAAACACAATCAATTATCCATTTTAATATTAAAAAATAATGTAAAAGTGTGTCTGTCTGTCTGATTGCTACGCTTTCACGGCTTTTCTGCTCAACTGATTTTGACGTGTACCTACAGAGATTAGGGTTACAACTTGCAAAGGCAAGGCAAAAGAGACTACTTTTTACCCGGAAAATGGGGATGATGCCTATGTCAAAAATATATTGTTTCTTATTAATTAATTAATTAATAATTATATTTGTTAATTAATTATTGAAGGCCTTCCAAAATTCAGAACCTCAGTTAGTTTTTTTGATAACCATTTTAAATTATAGATTGAATTAAAAAAGTGCATTAAAATTTGAAGACGTCACAACTATGTATTTAATAAAAACTTTCTTTGAAGCGCGTTTTTAAGTTTGATAAAGAGTTGCTGATTTGTTTGAGTTGTTAAATGTTAACATCCCTATAATTTATTCCGGCGGAATCATAACGCTTAAAAAAATAAGCATACGAAGTCGCGGGCGTCATCTAGCATTAAGTACCATAAAATGGTTTAGAAATGATCTTAATGCTTCACAATGCTATTAAGAAGTCCTCCAGAAGACGCTCTTTGTAATATTACACTGCGCCTAGACAACGAAGACAGAGTTTCTCAAGCTAATTTTAGATGAAACGCTCTACGGAGGTAGATAGCTGATAGACGTTAAATTATAGGCTTGATGCCACTTGAGCATGGCGCTGTACATAGCTATACCTAATGCGTTTGAAATAGGAATGCGATATACGACGAACTTTCCGCCATATAGTGACGTTGGATAGAAGCAGGCGCGTTATTTTGCGGAAAATGATAACCAATTGGAACAAGAATCGGGATCCATTTTTAAATATTATTAATTAGATGATGCCCGCGTGGCGTGGTTTTTGATTCCCGCGGGAACTTTTCAATTTTCCGGGATAAAAAGTAGCCTATGTCCTTCCCCGGGATGTTACCCATACCCAAAGACAATATATAAACCAGTATAAGACTGTTCTCTTCATACATTAAATCAAAGCTCGCTAAATGCGCATTAAAGTCGCCGGTACCTTGTAGTTCTTCGCATTATCTGAGATGGCGTAACTGTGCAAGCTGAAAAATAATTAATAACGAACATAGCTATTGCCATCTAACGAGTAGTAGTTGAATCATCAACTCGATCAAACTTACCTAGTGCCATCTAACGTATAGTTATATATCCATGACTGCCTCGTTGGTATAGTGGTTAGCATGTTGGACTGCTCACTGCGACCATAGATTAATTATAATACAGGTTTATATATTGTCTTTGACTGCGACCGACGAGGTCCCGGGTTCGAGTCCCGGGTCGGGCCATAACAAGTATTGGGTTTTTCTGGCAAGAAATTCTCAATACTAGCCCGGAGTTAGGAAGTTGGCGGTGTTTCAACCCCGTGCCTCGGAGAGCACGTAAACGTGTCTAATTATATATTTTTTTTAAAAACAATCTTGATCACTTGTTTTTGTGTTTTTTAAAAGTATTTCTTATATAATATGTTAGTTATTCTTGTTTTTTGATTCTTTCACAAGTCAGCCCTTGACTGCGATTCAACCTGATGGTATTTGATGATGTAGCCTAAGATAGTAGTGGGCTAATAAGAAGGGGTATAACGGCTTGGTACTTATAATAAACCCCAAATCGATTTCTAGGTACGCTAAATCGCTTGGCAGCACTTGGCTTCGCCGGTAGGGTTATAGCTAGCCATGACCGAAGGCTCTAAGCAGATCAGAACTAATGTGTCTATTGTTCTGAAGTAGGTAGACTCTAGAGTAATGGTAAATTTAGTTTTTTTATCAAGTATTTCTTGAATAATGCACAATACCTACTGTAAATATTTTTTCTTGATTATTACCTAAGTACCTACCTAAATTATATCGCCATCAACCAGACTTCTACTGTAATTAGCTAGCTATAAATAAAATAATTATCTATATTATATTTATTTACTAGATGATTCCCGCGACTACGTCCGCGTGGACCAAATTTTTTCGATTCCCGCGGGAACTCTTAAATTTTCCGGGATAAAAAGTAGCCTATGTCCTTCCGCGGGATACAATCTATCCCTGTACCAAATTTCATCAAAATCGGTTGAATAGATGGGCCGTAGAAGCGTAGCAGACAGACAGACAGACATACAGACAGACGGACAGACAGACAGACACACTTTCGCATTTATAATATTAGTATGGATTTACATATTTCGGAACCCTACATGTCGATAAATATATTATTATTAGCTAAATGGCTAAAGAATACCTAACAATTGCCAAACTTAACCTCAAAGATTAATCGTATAGCAGCAGAATCTCAGAGTCCAGAACAAGCGTAGGTCAGCAGTTATGTAGCAGGATCTCGGAGTCCATTAGTCTTATCACGGTCACAAACAAAAAAAAAACCGGTTAAGTGCGAGTCGGACTCGCGCACCGAGGGTTCCGTACAAACATGTAGGTATATCCTATAAGTAAAAGTTATAGTATTTTTATTCAACTTATCTAATATTTTAATTTCAATTTAATACCTTTACGCGTTCATGCGGAAAGGGGAAGTAAGTTTAAAATTATTAAAAATATTTTTTTTCTTATATGACTAGATGATGCCCGCGACTTCGTCCGCGTGGATTGATGTTTTTTTTTTATTCCCGCGGGAACTCTTGAACGCGGAAGCCTATGTCCTTCCCCGGGATGTAACCTATCTCTGTACCAAATTTCATCCAAATCGGTTGAACAGATGGGCCGTGAAAGCGTAGCAGACAGACAGACAGATAGACAGACAGACAGACAGACACACTTTCGCATTTATAATATTAAAGTATAATAGTATGGAGTATGGATATAGTATGGAAGTATGGATGTAACTAAAAATTTATGCTTTTCGCAATTTTTCCTTTATCTGTGCTATAAGACGTTGCTTCGTACCAAATTTCAAGATTCTGGGTTCACGTGAAGTGCCCTGTAGGATTTGATTCCCTTGCGAGTGTCGAAATTTGCAGCAAATAATAATAATAATAATAACTTTTTATTTCAGGCTTCAACACCCATAACTTGTTAGTAACAATCACTTAACCTATGTTAGTAAAAAAACAACATAAAATACCTAAACTAACCTACCCTACTCTCAAACCTAAGCCTCGACACATTTACAGGTCTCTTTGAGGCCTCCTCATGAGAATGTGTGCACCATTCCAGCGCCTCCAGAGAGGGCTGTCCAGCTTAGTAGCCAACGTACTGAGGAGGGTGTTGGTGCTGCTCACTAGCCTGCACATCATAGACGCAGCACGCTTGCGCACGATCGCGTAGAAATCATCCACACGAGCGTCCGCGAACATGGCCGACGCGCTGCAGTGTCGAGGCCTCCTCAGCACCGCCCTCAGCACATTGTTATATTGAACACGCAGAGCATTGTAGGTCCGCTGCGTATAGTCTATACACAGACTGCACGTGTAGAAAGACGGCAAAGCAAAAACGGCTATAGATCTTTTGATTGTGTTAGCTTAGAAGTTTGATTTTTTCACAGCTCCAAGGGACAGTAGACCTGAGTAGGTATTTGATATGAATTCCAGCTACCTACCTCCATGTGTTCCTGAGAAAAAGGGTCTGGACACACAGACGGACGGACAACAAAGTAATCCTAGGGTTCAGTTTTTTTCCTTTTGAGGTACGGAACCCTAATTATTAAAAATATTTTAATTAAATGATATAACTAAAAATTTATGCTTTTCGCAATTCTTCCTATATATCTGTGTTATAAGACGTTGCTTCGTACCAAGTTTCAAGATTCTAAGTTCACGGGAAGTACCCTGTAGGTTTTGATTCCCTCGCGAGTGCTAGAAAAATCGAAAATTTGCAGCATAAACGGCTGTATCTTTTGATTGTGTAGGCTTTTAAGTTTGATTTTTTCACAGCTCTAAGGGACCGTAGACCTGATTGATATGAATTTCAGCTTGATACCTCCATACGTTCCTGAGAAAAAGGGTCTTGACACACAGACGGACGGACAACAAAGTGATCCTATAAGGGTTCCGTTTTTTCCTTTTGAGGTACGGAACCCTAAAAACACAAGAAACGCACAATTCACTGAGCCGGCACCATAGATCTTACTCTTACTAATATTATAAATGCGAAAGTTTGGATGGATGTATGGATGTATGGATGTTTGTTACTCAATCACGCCCCAACAGCATAACGTATCTGGCTGAAATTTGGCACAGAAATAGATTATAGTCTTGAATAGGTAGCACATAGGCTACTTTTAATCCCGGAAAATTAAAGAGTTCCCGCGGGAACAAAAAAACTTCGATCCACGCATACGAAGTCGCGGGCATCAGCTAGTTAATTATAATACCAAGTACCAACCTGGTTTATAAGTATATCGTCTTTGGCCGGCACCAAAATAAGAGGAAAAAATTATTTTAGTGTATCGTCAGTTTGTGACGCCATCTATAGGAATGCAGCATAACTGCATGGTCCACTAGCTGATTATAACATAAGAATACACAGAACTTGTTTCAAATCGAATTACTTCTGCAAGTTAATTTTGTTAAAATTAATTGAATGTAAATTTGCTATTTGCTTAAGTGATTTTATCAAATTTTTGTATTTTGATAATTTTATATAAATAATTAATACAAACTGAACCAAGAAAATACGATATTTCACCGATTTTACTATAATCATTTGTCGAGCGAGCCTGGTAGCGCCACCTATCGATAGTATTAACCTAGAAAAATTTTTATATGGGAGTTAGCAATCTATACTTGGTTTATAATTAATCTATGCCCATACCTCTATACAAATTTCATCAAAATCGGTTGAATAAACAGGCCGTGAAAGCGTAGCAGACAAACACACGGACATACGGACAGACACACTTTCGCATTTATAATATTATATAGCATGAATGCGAACTCCCGATGCGTATGAGTCAAACTCGCTCACGGCTGGTTTTATTATTCATTTTATAGACCTCTTTACAATGCATACATTTTTTGCATGTTCGCAAAATGTTTTTTTTTCACTGTCCCATGTAAAAGGACTTCGTTTGGATGGTGCAGAAAAAAGTTTTTTTTTGTTTACTCATCATTCTATTTGCTATTCAATTGCTAAGTCTGCCACAGAGGAATAAAAGCTAAATGAAAATATTTTTGCGAGGTAAAAGAAATTTAATTTTTAAAGTTAGACAATTTTTATTTTTATTTTCATCGAATAAAAACTTACTTTTCTTTATGTTTGTATTCCTTATTACACAATACGACCACCCTGGTATAGTAGTAAGCGTTGTGGTCATAGTAGTAGGTAGGTCCCAGGTTCGATTCCCGGGACAATCTGGGAATAATTTCTGAACAAAAATTGTAAGATACTTAGGTACCTACTCATGTAATTTATAAATGAAAACTGCAGTCCCGCGTTAAATCTTTAAGCTCTTTAACTTTAATATTATGTGTCGTAGAAACGAGTCTTAAATTAAAAAATAAAAATTCAAGCCGTAAAGTTAATTATCTGCTCCAGTTATTTGTACAGCGTAATATAATTACACCGTAAAATAAAGCAAAACCTTAACGCGGTATTCAGAAGCCTTCAGCTGGGTTCATGTACCTACTTTTACTTAATTTTAAAGGATCACATATATTATACAGGTATGTTAATAACATGTATGATCTTTGAATTCAATTTAGCGCCATACCGATACTAACATAACTTAGTTATGAATGTGAAAGTATGAATATTTGTAAGTTTGTACCTATACTTTTTTGGAATGGAGATAAATTATTACACGAATGAACATGTACCTAGACTACATTTTATCCCGGAAAGTTAAAGAGTTCCCGGGGAATCGAAAACCTTACGACGACGGCGAAGACGTAAACAACATTATTAAATGGTTAAATTTAAAAGTATCTCGATTCGTTAAAATCAAAATATATAACTAGTTCTTTCTTTCTTAAAAAGTAAAATAATGCTCTCAGCGTATAACACAACTTACACCCAAATAAGCCGTAAGCCTAGCTCGTCTATAAACACAAGCTGTTAAAACTCCATTAGGCAGCTGTTGTAGACCTCGTTTACTCCAGAACGCTTTTTGTATCATAAATTCATAACACGTTAAGATGCATAAAAGGAACTTTTATGGAACGAAAAGTGCAAGAATATAAAATTACACACTGTATTCGTAGGTTGAGTACTTACTTACCTAACTAATAGTAGGTAGGTGGTATACTTATTTTATTGTCTGTAGGTACACAGAATTGGAAGAAAGCCAAAGTCTTCTACCAGTGCAAATGTTGCCAGTGATAACACTAGAATCCGACATATGCTCGCTAACTATAGACCTAACTAGTGTTAGGTACCTACCTAAGTGTTAACTAGTGGAACTAAGTATAGACCTAAAAAAAAAAAAAAATCCATATTAATATTATTTTACGAAAATGTGTCTCTCTGTATGTCCGTCTGTCTGTCTGTCTGCTACGCTTTCACGGCCGATCTGTTCAACCGGTTTTGATGAAATTTGGTGCAGTGGAAGGACATATGGCTTTTGATCCCGGAAAATTAAAGAGTTCCCGCGGGAATCAAAAACATTACAATGAAAAAACTAGAAGTTTAATTCGCTATAATCCGCCACAGGGGGCAAATCTATGTGAAGTACTTTACAATCATGCATTGTAAAGGCAACATCTCCTGAAGATGCTCCAGTGTCGGAGTGAAACGTTATACGTTGAGGGTTTATGTGGTGTTGTGAATGTCGCGGGCATCAGGTTCTAGATACGCACTGTACGTACGCACTTCTAGTTTTTTCATTGTCATGGACTTCCGCAAAGTAACACCTGCTTCTATCCAATACAAAAAACATTAATCCACGCGGACGACGTCGCGAGCATCATCTAGTCAGAAATAAAAAACATTTATTTACTACTTCTGCCACACATTTCCTTACGTCATAGCCGTGAGGTACCCCGGCCCCTCCATCACCACCACCAACAACAAACAGCCCAAGTGACAGAAACGCCGGGACAACAGGAGTCATCGAGTTAGTGTTTAGACACTACAATAGATGGACGGATGAATAAAACCGACCTTAATTTTATAGATTTTCTATGCCTTTTAACTCTTTAATACAGCAAGATCAATATTGGCGAAAATAAAAATGTACTACCCACCTTTGACACAAAGAAAAAGCGCCAATGCATTGGCTTTTATCTTTTTAATAAGGAAGCACACAGCTTGTGAGGTGTACTCTTTTTCAGCTTCATACAATTACGTAGCTATACATTTTCCCGGGGAATTTTCGCTGTTTTATTTCGCCTTTCATTTCGCAACGTCGTTTCAACAGAAGACTGTTCAAACACTATGTGTAGGTGTTCAAATATTGGTGCATGCTATGGAATATGCACTATCTTTTTCCCGTCTACACAATATGAGAAAGGATATGCTTTTAGGAGTTTGTTTGTTTTGATGTTCATCCGATCCCTCGCCACTACTACGTTAGTTTCTTCGTTGTTATGTTTTTTTTAGTAAAATAGTAAGATATTGGGACAAGGGCACTTCACTAACTAGATATTTTGGCCGCGACTTTGTCCGCGTGAATTTAGGTTTTTTTAAACCCAGCAGGATCTTTTTCATTTGTTAGATAAAAATATATATATATATATTTTAACACATTACACAAGATTTGTTGGGACACACTTTTAAGTATAATACTACTAAATGTTCGGGATCCATTCCTTAAAAGTTGATGCAAAAATCTTTATGAAATGAAATTAAATGTTAGGTATATGTCAGGGCTCTGTCGCCGGTTCAGAAAGCAGATTCTACTGAGAAGAGCCGGCGAGAAACTCAGCAGTTGCTCGTTTGCTTGTTGTTATTGTCTGTATTAATAATGCTTGAAATGCACATAATTTAAATTGCAATAGTTTTGTTTTCCGAAAAGTAAGGGATTCAAACGCTGGACCCCAGAATATTAGACCAAAGTCTTTAACCGCTGACCTGTCACCGCTCAACCCTCCAACTAAACGATAAGCTAGTACCTTTGTATGGACTAATGAATTTCTAGCTTTAAGATACCATAGCAAAAACCTTTGTGAAAAGATAGTAGGTACCTACGTAGTCGCAAACAACGTCACAGGAATTAATGTCGATTCGGCTTTATTTTGCTCACATCAGAATTCAGAATCAAAAAGACATAAAAATTCTTTCCAAAAAACCGACCTCCAAAGTCACTGTAAACTGAAAAATAATTTTGTGGCTTTGGAAATCGGTTTTTGGTGCAAAATTTTTATTTTATCTTTTTAGTGTCAGTGTTGAGGATTTGGAGTCAGAATTTTTTATGGGACCACCTCGACAGCTTCCTCTAACGACTGATAGAAAAAAAAACAAATCGGTTCAGAAACCACGGAGATATTCACCGACATACATTTAAAAAAAAAAACGTGCTGAATTGAGAACCTCTTCCTTTTTTGGAAATCGGTTAAAAAGTGCTTACCGTTATGTCGCGGTCACAAACAAACTCTGTCAAAAGTTGCATTGACTTTGTTTTGTTTCCAGCAGCAAAAAGATAAGTGCTTAAATTCAGTTTGTTTAGGCAAAAGTTTTAGTTTAATCGTAGTTCATTTAGTTTGTCTTGGTTACTCGAAATATACTTCTATAATATATTTAAACACTATATAATATATATATCCATTGTAAATGTACCTTATTTAGTTAAAATCAATCAACCAATCAATATTTATTTATTCAAATTAGGTACACTGTAGGTGCACTTATTGACGTCAATTACTTAGAAAACATGATGGTGATAATCAGTTACGGTATCTTAAAACTAAAACTACGAGGGTTCCAAACGCGCCCTGGTCTGAGAAGAGCCAACACCAAACAGCCGCGTTTTTTTACTTATTACCATCCCACAAATCATCTCAAACTAAAGAACTATCTGAGCCTAGGTAAGATTTTTCAATGAGTTTAGGTACGTTTTACATTCACTTTGAACTTATTCAGAGACATCTTGAACATGTCTTCTGGAAGCATATTATAGAAGCGGACGCTGCGTCCAACAAATGAATTGCTAGTTTTACTAAGCCTAGAAGCAGGCAATCCAAGTTTAATTTTATTTCTATTATTAACATTATGACGATCACTTTTCTTCTTGAATTTATCAATGTGTTTATGCACGTACTCGTAAAAATAGGTATATATATTGGTTTGGAAATTACAAATGTAGGCCGAATGATTGAATGGGTTTAATATTTTTCTCGAGGACACATTTTTCCGTAAATTTATCTTGTGAATTATGATTTTCCATCAAAGATTTGTAGGTATTCGTCTTATTGTGCTATCTACCAAAATACAAAATATTTTTCCAATCATTTACTTCATAAAGAACATGCATTGAGTAAGACCGTGGAGCAACAAACTTCAAACATAAAACGTCAAAAAAGCGCGCCCCCGTCATATATTACAAAAACTATCGTATTTAAAACTAATAAATAATTAAGATTATTACATCAAAAACAATAATAAAGATAGTGAAAGTTAAGAACCAATATCAAATTGATTTTTTACTGTGTTTACCGCATTATTATGATATTTTGAAATTCATGAAAATATGCAGTGTAGTAAACGGTAGGTAAAGTCTTGTAAGCGGCAGGATTCCCAGCAGGTTAATTTAGGGCTTGCCATTAATTCTACGTTGCCTTCGGTCTGACATGTCACATGGTGCGAGATTCTGAACGTGGCTAGTTACCACCTTATCGGAAAAATCATAGGTTATTGCAATCAGTACACAGTTTAGTTCAGTAAACTACAGCGGCGACTACGGAGTTTAATTTGCTTGGGTTTGCTACTCTAGTAAAATAACATCTCTCTGTATACACGTGTATATTTTTTGTTGAACGATACTCAATGTGTAATTCTTTGTTAAGAAAATAATAAGTAAAGCAAGCAGGGTGGAGTTTTGGGAGCGCCGTGGGAGGATTAAAATATACAACAGATATGAGAAGTGACTACCTACTCCTCTAGGTCAGGGGTGTGGTACTTCAAGAGGACTCAAACCTTTGTCAGCAAATCATAAGTAAGTTATATTCGTTTTCCTGCTAGGAGTATCATCTTGTGGCGGTCTTCGCAGTCCGCACATAATCCAATAGATGGCATTACTAGTAGGTACGATGCACGCGAACACGAGTACAATGCATTATAATCAAGAGTTTTTCATATTTTTTATTACAGTAATTTTATCGTAGCATAATTATTGCAATGAGCAGTATTATTCATCATATTTTCATCATACAAAGTTTTCGTTTCGAGGTCACTGACCGCTCTCAAATTCTACCCTAGTATTATAGATAGATATATAACCGCACCGCCCACGTGTAAAACCTATAGTTATACACCTTTTGACGTAAACTGCGGAATTTTATGGTATCAGCCTATAGCACATACCTAATAGGTAATAGTACGTTGTTAGTTGTTACGTAGTATTCTATTATCTTCACCTAAACTTAGTCGTTAGTGTGTAAATAAACTGAGAAATATGAAAATGAACTAGATAATTTAAGAACCAAGACAGTAGTTTAGGGTACAAAGATATTTGACGCCCTCCCTTGCGCAGTGGTGAGCTGTGGTCTTATAAGTGGAAGGTCTCGGGTTCGATCCACCAGAAGGGTCAAATTGAGAATTTATAATTTCTCAATTTTCTCTGGTTTGGTCTGGTGGGAGGCTTCGGTCGTGGCTGGTTACCACCCTACCGGCAAAGACGTGCCGCCAAGCAATTGTTCAGGTACGATGCTGTGTAGAAACGGGTAAGGGTAACGGGGTGTAAGGGTATCGGTTTAATATAACTGTGATACCCCTAAATTTAAAAATTCACTCTTCAAGGGGGTAAAATTGGGGTTTGAAATTCGGGTAGTTCAAGCGGATGAAGTCGCGGGCGTCAATCTAGTTTAATACAATATCTCTCTCCAGTTTATCTATCCGTTAATATACAGTAGATGCGAGCACTAAATTATCTGAAGCTCTCTTCGAGTTAGTACATGAATCTTCCACACGTCATTGAACGAGCCCATCGTATCGCATTTGCTCGATGAATAGCTTTGTTATACCTATACTCAGTGAACAATAGCGAGTACTTAAGCATTAAATATACTTAATGCTCTCCCATTTTCGAGATCCGTACTTGAACCACCTTGAACTCGGAACCCTGGTAGGTATCCCTCATTACTGAGGGTCGTGACCCCATTACATTAATCACATAATGGTAAGAGTTTTCTTCGGATTATAATGCGGTGGGTTCCCACGTCCTTGATATTTAATCCTAAGTTTGTTAGGATTATTATCAGATATTAGTGATAATAAAACCGGTACCGACGGCTTAACGTGCTCTCCGAGGCACGGAGGAAACGAAAAGGCCGAATTTGAACCTCCAAATTCGGTCACCTATCCAGTAACCGACTTGGGTCAACGCTGCTTTACAATCGCAATCGACTGATATGCGTTGTCACAGCTAGGCCACTCGTCCCATCAGACTAGACAAGAAAAAAAAACAGAAATTATAAATTCCCAAATTGACCACACGGGGGAGCGAATCCGGGATCTCCCACCGGTATAAGGCCATAGCGCTCACCACGGCGCTAGGGGTGGTCGTCGTCAGTGGCGTGCACGACATAGAGGCATAAAGGTACTGCTTACCCTAGTTAAAAAAGTTTAATGCATAATTTTCATCATACCCTGCCTGAAAGTAGGAATCTACGTAACCAATGAATACCCGGGCTCCGAATACTGTGCATACCACTGATCGTCGTCAAAATATTACGTACCAATGTCCTACGACGAGGCTCTGGCAACAAAAAGTCAACGTTAATCCACTTGTGTGATAAATTGAAAATTTTGGGGCCCTCCTTTTAAGAGTTTTTATAAACTTATTCTGTTAGGTAAGTAACGTAAAGTTGTCGCGGAGAAGTTTGGTGCGCGACCAAATGAGCCTCTTTCATTTCATCCCAATTCACATTTATTACATTTAAAGCGGATGAAAATATAAATATTATGTAATGAAATTATGCAAAAAGCTAAAAGTTTACGTTATGTTTTTAATCAGTAATATTGAAAGTACTGTAGTGAGTAACTGACCAAACAAAATATTATAATGTATAAAATACTAGATGATTCCCGCGACTTCGTCCGCGTGGACCAAGTTTTATCGATTCCCGCGGGAACTCTTGAATTTTCCGGGATAAAAAGTAGCCTATGTCTTTCCCCAGGATACAACCTATCCCTGTACCAAATTTCATCAAAATCGGTTGAACAGATACATTTTTTTGATTCCCGCGGGAACTCTTAAAAAGTAGCCTATGTCCTTCCCCGGGATGTAACCTACCTCTGTACCAAATTTCATCAAAATCGGTTGATTAGTTGGGCCGTGAAAGCGTAGCAGACAGACAGACAGACAGACAGACAGACAGACACACTTTCGCATTTATAATATTAAATAGTATTATGTACCTATAAGTTTTTAGGGATCTGTCCTAGATAATTAAATCCACTACTTCACCCGTGTGGATTAAGGTTTTTTGGAAAATCGAGCAGGATTTTATATCCTACCACCACCAAGTTGTACCCATCAAAACTGGGTAATTAGATGAGCTGCGGGAGCGTAGCAGACAGACAGAAAGACACTCTTTAATATGTCGTGGACAAAGTCGCGGGCATTATTCAGTCATTGATATTAAAAATACGACTTCACACTCAATAGCTCCATCTTATTTGGCACCATGATTGCACTTTATGAGGCGATGGTAAAGCGGCCAATTTCCCCATTGTATGCCAGCGGACATTGCCTTTCGCGACTCTCAGCAACTAGCAAGTCGTCTGCAGATCGCTGAGGCGGCTGATCGGCGCTTCACCTATTTTAAGACGGTCTAAGCCTTTCTTTTTGTCTCTGCTTTATCATACTACTCAAAAAAACTCTACCAACGACTGACGGTAGTAAAACCAATCAATGTTTGAGTTATAATTACAGTTTTTTTATTAAAATTGGGTATTTGACGACATGTCAAATAAGCAACTTCTTTATAAACGTCAAAATACACGCTATAAATTATTATATATATATATAAATGAATCCATATTTCCCTTGGTCACGGCATCACGCGTAAACGGCTGGAACGATTTCGCTAATTATTTTTTGTTGTGTTTGTTTGGACCTCAGAATCGGGGCGCTGCAATCGGGTTCGAGGTTTAGGGCAGGACAAAGTCTACCGGGTCCACTAGTCTTGTATGAAATACTGAACTATGACGTCTTCAAAATTCGATGAACTTTTTTACTTCAAATGCTAAAAAATAATATAATTAAATAGTTGTCAAATACCCAATTAGGGGTATAAAGTAATTTCAATGTAACTGCCATACCCCTAACAGTTTAGCCCGTTACCATCTTCTCCGTCCTTTTTTTCTCCCATTCTCTCCATCTTTATGTATTTTTACCACCCATCTGATAATATTATATTTGGTACATTGACTATAATTTATTATTACCCATAGAGAGTTCTTTAACTTAGCCTAGAGTTAAGAAACTACTAAAACTAGACAGATTTATGTCTCTAGCATACCCGTAAGTCTATCTCGTTTAAACTCTAAGTAAAGTTAATGCAAAGTCAATATACGCTTTACGATTTGAGCCCAGAGCGATAAACAAAAGAGATGAGATGGGGGTTCACATTCACCCAACATGTATGAAGTTTAAGTCCCCCTTGTATTATGATGGCCGAAGTCAAAGTCAAAATACATTACTTCAACTTTACTACCAAGTTTTTTTTATGTGAATAAAATGGCATTTTGGCAACTGCAATATGCTTCTGCGAAAAAGTGACAGTGAGTTTAAAAATGTCTTCGTGCAAGCGGCCCCGAGTAAATGCGATTTGAACCAAACTTCACGTCAGAGCAGACGAACCGAAGACGTTTCTTCTTCTTCTAATAGGTCTTTGCGGCCTTTATTAGGTACTAGATGATGCCCGGGACTTCATCCGCGTGGGCTATAAGGTTTTTGATTCCGGTGGAAACTCTTTAATTTTCCGAAATTAGCCTATGTCCTTCCCCGCGATATAAACTATCCCCATACCAAATTTCATCAAAATCGGTTGAACAGATGGGCCGTGTAAGCATAGCAGACAGACACACTTTCGCCTTTATAATATTAGTATGGATTCCTTAAGACACAAGATGACGATTTCGTCAACGTAAATAAAGGTTTTTCCTAAATCCCGCGCTCACATAGATTTCCGGATAGTTCAGTAATTTTAACGTATCAAGCTACTTTTTATCCTGGAAAATCAAGACATCTTTCCGAAATGCAAGTGATCTCCACAAGTACGAAAACTACTTTAAAAGTCCGTGAATTTATTAATTATATTTGATTTAATTTTATTAATTAACTAGCTGATGCCCGCGACTTCGCCCGCGTGCATTGTGATTTTTTAATTCCCGCGGGAACTCTTCAATTTTCCGGGATAAAAGTAGCATATCTGTTTTTCCAGACTGTAATCTATCTCTGTGCCAAATTTCATTCAGATCCGTTCAGCCGTTCTGGCGTGATTGAGTACCAAACATCCATTTGAGGTTTTTTGATTCCCGCGGGAACTTTAATTTTTTTTATGTATCAACATTTCGTGGAAGTTAAGGAACATCCAAAAAAAAATTGCCAAATTGGTCGAGCCGTACTCGAGATATGCGCTTAGCAACATTCATTTTTATTTATATAGATTTTAATTGATTCTCAGAAAAAAAAAGTATCTTTAAGAACTTCTCGACTTCATAATCTTTGACGATGTATTGAATGTACTGGATTGATTGAAGTGAAATCAAATCTATGCTAATATTATAAATGCGAAAGTTTGAATGGACGGATGGATGAATGTATGGATGTATGGATGGATGTTTGTTACTCAATCACACCCGAACGGCTGAACGGATCTGTATGAAATTTGGCACAGAGATAGATTATAGTCTGGAATAGCACATAGGCTACTTTTTATCCCGGAAAACTAAGGAGTTCCCGCGGGAACCAAATAACCTCAATCCACGCGGACGTAGTCGCGGGCATCAGCTAGTAGAAACGGATGTTAAGTAGTACCAAAGACAATATATAAACCAGTATAAGACTGTTCTCTTCATACATTAAATCAAAGCTCGCTAAATGCGCATTAAAGTCGCCGGTACCTTGTAGTTCTTCGCATTATCTGAGATGGCGTAACTGTGCAAGCTGAAAAATAATTAATAACGAACATAGCTATTGCCATCTAACGAGTAGTAGTTGAATCATCAACTCGATCAAACTTACCTAGTGCCATCTAACGTATAGTTATATATCCATGACTGCCTCGTTGGTATAGTGGTTAGCATGTTGGACTGCTCACTGCGACCATAGATTAATTATAATACAGGTTTATATATTGTCTTTGACTGCGACCGACGAGGTCCCGGGTTCGAGTCCCGGGTCGGGCCATAACAAGTATTGGGTTTTTCTGGCAAGAAATTCTCAATACTAGCCCGGAGTTAGGAAGTTGGCGGTGTTTCAACCCCGTGCCTCGGAGAGCACGTAAACGTGTCTAATTATATATTTTTTTTAAAAACAATCTTGATCACTTGTTTTTGTGTTTTTTAAAAGTATTTCTTATATAATATGTTAGTTATTCTTGTTTTTTGATTCTTTCACAAGTCAGCCCTTGACTGCGATTCAACCTGATGGTATTTGATGATGTAGCCTAAGATAGTAGTGGGCTAATAAGAAGGGGTATAACGGCTTGGTACTTATAATAAACCCCAAATCGATTTCTAGGTACGCTAAATCGCTTGGCAGCACTTGGCTTCGCCGGTAGGGTTATAGCTAGCCATGACCGAAGGCTCTAAGCAGATCAGAACTAATGTGTCTATTGTTCTGAAGTAGGTAGACTCTAGAGTAATGGTAAATTTAGTTTTTTTATCAAGTATTTCTTGAATAATGCACAATACCTACTGTAAATATTTTTTCTTGATTATTACCTAAGTACCTACCTAAATTATATCGCCATCAACCAGACTTCTACTGTAATTAGCTAGCTATAAATAAAATAATTATCTATATTATATTTATTTACTAGATGATTCCCGCGACTACGTCCGCGTGGACCAAATTTTTTCGTTTCCCGCGGGAACTCTTAAATTTTCCGGGATAAAAAGTAGCCTATGTCCTTCCGCGGGATACAATCTATCCCTGTACCAAATTTCATCAAAATCGGTTGAATAGATGGGCCGTAGAAGCGTAGCAGACAGACAGACAGACATACAGACAGACGGACAGACAGACAGACACACTTTCGCATTTATAATATTAGTATGGATTTACATATTTCGGAACCCTACATGTCGATAAATATATTATTATTAGCTAAATGGCTAAAGAATACCTAACTACCTAACAATTGCCAAACTTAACCTCAAAGATTAATCGTATAGCAGCAGAATCTCAGAGTCCAGAACAAGCGTAGGTCAGCAGTTATGTAGCAGGATCTCGGAGTCCATTAGTCTTATCACGGTCACAAACAAAAAAAAAACCGGTTAAGTGCGAGTCGGACTCGCGCACCGAGGGTTCCGTACAAACATGTAGGTATATCCTATAAGTAAAAGTTATAGTATTTTTATTCAACTTATCTAATATTTTAATTTCAATTTAATACCTTTACGCGTTCATGCGGAAAGGGGAAGTAAGTTTAAAATTATTAAAAATATTTTTTTTCTTATATGACTAGATGATGCCCGCGACTTCGTCCGCGTGGATTGATGTTTTTTTTTTATTCCCGCGGGAACTCTTGAACGCGGAAGCCTATGTCCTTCCCCGGGATGTAACCTATCTCTGTACCAAATTTCATCCAAATCGGTTGAACAGATGGGCCGTGAAAGCGTAGCAGACAGACAGACAGATAGACAGACAGACAGACAGACACACTTTCGCATTTATAATATTAAAGTATAATAGTATGGAGTATGGATATAGTATGGAAGTATGGATGTAACTAAAAATTTATGCTTTTCGCAATTTTTCCTTTATCTGTGCTATAAGACGTTGCTTCGTACCAAATTTCAAGATTCTGGGTTCACGTGAAGTGCCCTGTAGGATTTGATTCCCTTGCGAGTGTCGAAATTTGCAGCAAATAATAATAATAATAATAACTTTTTATTTCAGGCTTCAACACCCATAACTTGTTAGTAACAATCACTTAACCTATGTTAGTAAAAAAACAACATAAAATACCTAAACTAACCTACCCTACTCTCAAACCTAAGCCTCGACACATTTACAGGTCTCTTTGAGGCCTCCTCATGAGAATGTGTGCACCATTCCAGCGCCTCCAGAGAGGGCTGTCCAGCTTAGTAGCCAACGTACTGAGGAGGGTGTTGGTGCTGCTCACTAGCCTGCACATCATAGACGCAGCACGCTTGCGCACGATCGCGTAGAAATCATCCACGCGAGCGTCCGCGAACATGGCCGACGCGCTGCAGTGTCGAGGCCTCCTCAGCACCGCCCTCAGCACATTGTTATATTGAACACGCAGAGCATTGTAGGTCCGCTGCGTATAGTCTATACACAGACTGCACGTGTAGAAAGACGGCAAAGCTAAAACGGCTATAGATCTTTTGATTGTGTTAGCTTAGAAGTTTGATTTTTTCACAGCTCCAAGGGACAGTAGACCTGAGTAGGTATTTGATATGAATTCCAGCTACCTACCTCCATGTGTTCCTGAGAAAAAGGGTCTGGACACACAGACGGACGGACAACAAAGTAATCCTAGGGTTCAGTTTTTTTCCTTTTGAGGTACGGAACCCTAATTATTAAAAATATTTTAATTAAATGATATAACTAAAAATTTATGCTTTTCGCAATTCTTCCTATATATCTGTGTTATAAGACGTTGCTTCGTACCAAGTTTCAAGATTCTAAGTTCACGGGAAGTACCCTGTAGGTTTTGATTCCCTCGCGAGTGCTAGAAAAATCGAAAATTTGCAGCATAAACGGCTGTATCTTTTGATTGTGTAGGCTTTTAAGTTTGATTTTTTCACAGCTCTAAGGGACCGTAGACCTGATTGATATGAATTTCAGCTTGATACCTCCATACGTTCCTGAGAAAAAGGGTCTTGACACACAGACGGACGGACAACAAAGTGATCCTATAAGGGTTCCGTTTTTTCCTTTTGAGGTACGGAACCCTAAAAACACAAGAAACGCACAATTCACTGAGCCGGCACCATAGATCTTACTCTTACTAATATTATAAATGCGAAAGTTTGGATGGATGTATGGATGTATGGATGTTTGTTACTCAATCACGCCCCAACAGCATAACGTATCTGGCTGAAATTTGGCACAGAAATAGATTATAGTCTTGAATAGGTAGCACATAGGCTACTTTTAATCCCGGAAAATTAAAGAGTTCCCGCGGGAACAAAAAAACTTCGATCCACGCATACGAAGTCGCGGGCATCAGCTAGTTAATTATAATACCAAGTACCAACCTGGTTTATAAGTATATCGTCTTTGGCCGGCACCAAAATAAGAGGAAAAAATTATTTTAGTGTATCGTCAGTTTGTGACGCCATCTATAGGAATGCAGCATAACTGCATGGTCCACTAGCTGATTATAACATAAGAATACACAGAACTTGTTTCAAATCGAATTACTTCTGCAAGTTAATTTTGTTAAAATTAATTGAATGTAAATTTGCTATTTGCTTAAGTGATTTTATCAAATTTTTGTATTTTGATAATTTTATATAAATAATTAATACAAACTGAACCAAGAAAATACGATATTTCACCGATTTTACTATAATCATTTGTCGTGCGAGCCTGGTAGCGCCACCTATCGATAGTATTAACCTAGAAAAATTTTTATATGGGAGTTAGCAATCTATACTTGGTTTATAATTAATCTATGGTAGTACCAAAGACAATATATAAACCAGTATATAATTAATCTATGGTAGTACCTATAAAATACTGGACCTATTCTGTTGTATTATTTGCATACAATGTCTTTCTCCATTTCCACAGCGCGTCAAGCGTAAGCTGAATGCTCGACACATGCTCTGAGTATGAAATAGATATACCTCAAACTAATAAAACAACAAACAAACACACTTTCCTAATTATAATATCAGTATGATTCTTACGCTTAATTTAAGTGAGTACCCAGCTGTACGTGTTCTCTGTTCGCGATGTTGGTTAAACCAATTTAAAAGTTTGCTATACGCTACGCCGAACTCGTTACGGGAACAGTTATGTGGGATGGGATACGTTTGATCCGCGAAGATTTATATTCTTTGAACGAGTTGCGCCATTATTGTGTTACGGTATATCATAATTTAAGTATTCAGTGCGCGGAGCGACGTGATCGCTCTTAGGCAGGATTGTTCTAGGCAATTTTTTTAGGGTTCCGTAGCCAAATTTGGCAAAAACGGAACCCTTATAGATTCGTCATGTCTGTCTATCTGTCCGTCTGTCTGTCCGTCCGTATGTCACAGCCACTTTTTTTCCGAAACTATAAGAACTATACTGTTGAAACTTGGTAAGTAGATGTATTCTGTGAACCGCATTAAGATTTTCTTACAAAAATAGAAAAAAAACAATAAGTTTTGGGGGTTCCCCATACTTAGAACTGAAACTCAAAAATTTTTTTTTCACCTAACCCATACGTGTGGGGTATCTATACACGATGAAATTTTAGTGGTTTTAAAGCCGCGGCGAGTTGAATCGCCTTTAGCAGTACTACCGACTCCACTTGTTTTTTTTTATTTTTAAAGTACTTACTTTATTAAGTTAGATTTTTTTTTCGAAATAAACTCGTAACTGTGAGAAACATTAGTACCGCTACGCGGCGAAATTCCAAGAAGCTAGCCGACGTACCGACGCTATGGAGGCGCGAGCGGCGTCTGGCGTCCATTAATCGAAGCCCCGCCCCTCAATCCTTTGACGGCCCGCGCGCCGCCGACCGCGTTCGGCTAGCCGACTTCCGGCTTCAGTTACGCACGTTACGCAACACGCGTCACACGCGCGGTAGGTGACGCTACTTCGGTTTTCAAATACGCGCATAAATGGATCGCCATGACGAATACGCCAATTTGGAATAACTAAGTATGGTGCAGATATACGCCATTACAATGCGACAGAAGCTCGACGGTTCTACTTGCAACCGGATGGCTTAAACTCCTTTCGTATGCGAGGAATCCGAAACCCACAAATTCCGTCGAGTATTACTATCTTAGCTGCAACAGAGCATGCTCAAGGTCGAGGTCGTTCCCGCATGTAGGTACTCGCCGGAGCAAACGAGCCAGCCAGGAGTGAGTTTTGTCAGTGGTCATTAAATAATCGTGAATTAAGCATTCTGTGGACTGAAGAGTCAACTTTTAATTGTATTGGAATTTTTCACCAGCACAATAAACATTTTTTGGCCTTTAACAACCCCCACGTGATCCGCGAAAGTTCTTATCAAAGAAAGTGCGTAAATACGTGTAAATAAGATTGTAAAATTTAATACCTAAAATAAGTGTACCCACCTACTTCGTGAGCTGTAAATAACTGCAATGATGGTAAGTACATCGAAACTTTACCGAATGTTTAACAGCTGATAGCCAAAGGTGAACAACCAGCCGCGCGCCGCTCGGTTCGTGCGTCACGTGACTCGCCAGTCAGCTGGCACTAGCGCTACTAATTGATCGCAAAATTTTCGACATCATAATTTCTCGATTTTTTATTTTTTATTTTAATACTAGGGTCAGGATAAATGGTATAAATAAATTGTACTCTTAATTCCGAATCACCTCTCTGAGGCCCTAAAACCACTAAAAATTCAGCTTGTAGATAGGTCTTCAAAAATGATATTGAGGTTTGTAATATCATTTTTTTCTAAACTGAATAGTTTGCGCGAGAGACACTTCCAAAGTGGTAAAATGTGTCCCCCCCCCCCTGTAACTTCTAAAATAAGAGAATGATAAAACTAAAAAAAATATATGATGTACATTACCATGCAAACTTCCACCGAAAGTTGGTTTGAACGAGATCTAGTTAGTAGTTTTTTTTAATACATCATAAATCGTAAACCGCAATTTACCTTTCATTCAATCAACTCAAATATTTAAAATAAAAATATTTTTAATAATTTAAAACTTACTACAGGTTTGTACGGAACCCTCGGTGCGCGAGTCCGACTCGCACTTGGCCGGTTTTTTAAATATCATCTTAATCAATCTCAAGCTCACTACAGAGCACGAGCCTCCACATAATGAGAAGGGTTTACGCCATACATCACCACGCTGGCTAATGCGGATTGGGCTTTACTTACGTTTGAAAATATTAACTACAAAACTCATGCATGCAGGTTTCCCCTCACAATGTTTTCCTTAAACGAGTGATAATTAATTATTTCGAAAACCATAAAGCGTGCATGCCTAAGATTAGATCCTTGGACCCCCAAAAAAGGATATCTGAACCCGTCTCATTCAAACACACCAACAAAATGATTGTAATTCATTTCGAACCAGTGGTAGATTTTCTCGACGGTTCAAAAGTTAATTTGAACGTAAAAATGTGAGTTTGAGTATTGAGTAATAATCGACTCGAATGTGACTTGTGCGGCGCCCCAACCTAGATCAACAATACAGACTATCAAAAAGTAAAGTAATGAAGTGAACGATGGAATTGAGTAACCCAAACCCAATTTACACGCTATCCTTTTATAAATCTCACAAGCTCACCCATCTGTCATATTGTCTTTGAAAGCAGTTTATTTGCACATTTCCATTTTATCACGACTTTCTGTCGTAATAATAGGTATCTTTATAATATAAAATGAGAGACTGACTCAGTATAAGATGGTAGCGGGATAACCTGTTAGGTGTGTGGCAGTTATGTTAAGTCCATACCCCTAGTCGGTTTCTACACGGCATCGTACCGGAACGTTAAATCGCTAAAACACACATAATAATTGCCTAGAAACAGTTTAGTATTTTAGAAACAGTTTAGTATTTTAATTTAATTCAGAATTTAAGTATTTTATCTTGAACGGGTTTGGTGCTTTTCTAGCAAGTATGGGTAGATACCTACAAAATACTAATCAATAGCGATTTTGTCTAAGTAAATTCAAAACTAAAAATCGCTATCAATAATCTATTAAAGTTTTCAGATTTGAGCTGTTTGCATCCATCTAGTGCCAGCTACTTTTCTCTCCTTCTTTTCTTTTTTCTGTTCTTCCGCTTGACTTGTTTAGTTTCGTTTTGAATACAAGTAGATTCATTTGACGATTCAAAAAGCACTTGTGAAAGTTTATTTGAATAATAATAATAATAAAGTTTTTATTAAAGGCATAAAACCCACTTGTAGGTATACATATTAACAATGTACCGTTAAAATACAAACCTAATAATAACACAATTTAAAATAAAATAAAAATACAAAACTTAAAACTATCTGGGAAGGTTAAAAAACTCTCCCCAGGTGTCATTATAAAACAGCAGTATATTCTTTGTCATCTTACTTTCTATTACGTGTTTGATGAACAGATAGCCAATAAGTGAATATTGGACTAGGCATACCATCACACACCGTTTGTAAAATGGTATTTTGGGATTGCCTAAATAAAAACATTTGAATTTTAATAAGAATAAATAAGAATAGTTATCAGATACATGGGTATTAAATCAGGTTTTTTGGAACGAAAATTAGCCTTAAACTATAAAAAACTCCACGTCCGACAATCGGACAGTGGAACCGCGCCCAACGCAATTTGTCGCGAGTCGCTCAATAATCCGGGTATGATTGATAGAATTACTTTTCGCTCGACACTGATCGCGTTACCGAGATGTAAATAAACGAGACATTGGGGATGCTGGCTCCGAATCTATTACTATCATAGTGTCAAGTCAATTAACTATAGAGCATAGACGATAATGTTATATGCTTTTCCGTTCACTAAATAGGTAATTAGATTATATTTACTCGAGTCTATTCGTTCATGGATTCGGGTATTTTGTAATTCCTGTGGGATCTCTTTGATTTTCTGGGATAAATAGTTTATATTAGTTAAAGAATAATTTTCTTTCCCGGAATACAATCTATCTCTCTACCAAATTTCATCAAAATCGGAGGCTCCTTTTTTAGGTCATAGTCCACGAAGCTGGCTAAATACGGATTGAAAGATTCCTCACATCTTGCATGCTCAAAAATAATGTAATCGTGTATACACAATTTTTGGGCATTCAGGTTTCTTCACGATGTATCTTTAACTGCTAACTTTTCGGAGTTTTCCGAAATGTAGAGTCTAGCTAACCCAGACCTCTGACAATGAGGCGAGAGAGTCATTACCGCTTCATAAAATTATAACCTAAGGGTCATATTTTAGTAGGCACCAAACTTAGTCCCCTGTTTAGCACAACAGGGTGACTTTTGTGCAATTTGCTAGAGGTCAAGCATCAAAAGTGTTAACGCGCCCATTAAACTAATAGCGGAGGGTAGGTAAGCAAAACGGCCAATCGTAAACAAAATTGAACCCTTGCACTGTGACTTTAAAGTACAAAACTGCTCAATAATTTTGGTCTGTCGTTAGTTTTAGTGCTTTATTCAACGCGCAATAAATTAGCGGAATAGCTCACGTCCAGCTGTGCGGAAAACAGTGACACGTCGTGCGAACTTTAGTTTTGATATCTTACTTTAGTAGTTGAAGGTCCGCGACTTCGTCCGTGTGGTTTCTGGTATTTAAAATTCACTATTCGATTTTCCGGGATCAAAAGAATTCTATCTCCTTTTCCCGGATCAATGCTATACTTCAACTTTTTTATGTAACTTTCGGTTTTGTATGAACTCCAATAATACGTTTTAAGGTGTCAAATAAATGGTCTCCGTACTATGCAGTCCATTGCGATCGCTTAGAAAGCGTACAGAAGACATTTTTAAGAATTTTATCTTTTAGGTATCACTTCGGTCACAGACGCAAACCCTACAAAGATAGACTTACACATTTCGCGATGCAAACTTTGGAATTCCGTCGAAAGTATTCTCATTTGATCATTTCACATAAGATTATTCATTCCAAAATAGATTCTCCCGTTTTACTCTCACTGATCAATATAAATTAACTTCCGATTGAGAAATCCTAAACCTTTCATCCTTAGTGCCCACAAAAATAATACTTCATTCTACAATCCCATTGTTCGTATATGTGCCGCCTATATAATGATCTTATCTTAATTAACCGTAATATTGACATTTTCAATCATATATATCTACACCTATTTAAAAAACAAATTCATACATTTTTTCCGACTTTAATATAATGAAGCATGTTTTTTTTAGATATTATTCTTGACTACTGTAATTATTTTAAATTTTGACAGTAATTGTATTTAGACGTTTCATTATTTTATATTTTTATTTTAAAACTGCACTCTAATTTTTAATTTTTAAGCAATATTAATGTTATATATACCTATTATTGTGATTTTAATGTATAATGTATTTTCTATAATATAATGTTGTGTACACATCCTTAGGGTTGTTGCATGGATCCTGTTTTGAATTTATTGTATTTTCACGATGTTTTGGTGGCAACCTGTTTTGTGTATCTTTGCAATAAAATAAAATAAAATAAATGGTTACGATTTGCTTCAAAAATTGGGCCTCCGAAACGGAAAGTTTAATGAAGTATACTGACCGGACATGAAAAACGTCTGCGTGAAATGTCCGCGTCGGAGGGTAACGACACGACATTTCGTCCAATCGCCTATAGTTTACGCTCCCCGTGTTATAAGTAAATGATGCGAAAATTTAATCCGCCAGACAATTTATTTCACGGTAGTGTGCCTTTGCCTTTAGTCGTTACCGTTAGTTACGTTTTTACTTTCGTTACAAATGAATTAGTAAATACAAAATGAAATCGAATCCATACTTCCATATTAATATCCATACTAATCAATACTAATATTATAAATGTCTGTCTGTTTGCTATGCTTTCACGGCCCATCTGTTTAACCGATTTTGATTAAATTTGGTATAGGGATAGGTTGTATCCCGGGGAAGGACATAGGTTACTTTTTATCCCGGAAAATTCAAGAGTTCCCGCGGGAATCAAAAAAGCTTAATCCACGCGGAAGAAGTCGCGGGAATCATCTAGTAAAAAAATAAACTGCGGACAACCAGTCTGGTAAATCCATTGACTTACCAATACCTTAGACGCACCATCGAAGCGCAAAAAACGGCACGGTCAAACTGTTCATAAATAGATAATATGAACAGTTCTCACCTCAGTCGCGCATGAGTACACCAAGCGACAACATGCCGTTTTGCTCCGTAAAAAAGTGCAAAAACAATCCGAAAGATGCGAAAAAAACGATGGAGTATCATATTTTAGGTTAGGAAATACTTTATATACATTTACTTTACGGTATACTAGCGAAATAATCACACAATCTTACCTAAATTAATTATTTTGTCATCATAATTACAATATTTCAAATGAGCAGCTATCGCATTCACACGCTTACGGGCCAATAGAGAACGCGATAGAGGCGCGTCTTAGCGAAATGGATACAAAAAATATGGAGTAGTTAATTTTTTATTTTTCTTATATTGAAGTTGTAAACTGGTACAATTAAAGTGCCCAATTTTTTTTAATAAATTAATATGGGTATATTTAAAATTGGTAAGTAGTGTAAAAACCGTGTCGAATTCCTTAGATAAGAAATAATTCTTTCAAAATCGATATCTGGCAGTTATGATAATCATCATAGAAAAAGAAACCGTTGTCAATCTCTTAAAGAACGATGCCATATTTTTTTTTCTATTGAACAATTTTTTTTTATCGATTTTTGGGTAACTATATCGCAAACTTTAAAAATATTGCAGTTTCTTGTAATAATATTAATAAAAAAATAATATTAATTTATTTACAATATCCGATGCCCACACTTGAACACAATTTCACCATGTACAGTTCGCGCGCTAGTTGAATGCAGAATAAATATATGTGTCACCATACATTTACTCTGCATTCAACTCGCGCGCGAACTTTATATGATTTGAGCAAGGCCATTATTGAAAAATATATAGACGTATATGTATGTCTACACTATATGTAGACATTAAACATTGAAAAAAAGCATACTTCTAAAAGACAGGTTTATAAGTTAGGTACTCGTAGTTAAATATATTTCAAGGTACTTTTATTCATTTTTTGTCACTAGTTTTTGTATTTATTAAGAACTAGACTAGATTCTCCCTAATTTTCCGGGATAAAACGTAGCCTATATCCTTCCCCAGGATATAAACTACATACCAAATTTCAGCAAAATCAGTTGAAATGATGGGATAGCGTAGCAGACAGACAGACAGATCTTCGAAATCGGTGTACATTTTTTTTATACGCACCGTATTTAGAACCTCCTCCTTTATTGAAAGTCGGTTAAAAAAGTAGCCTATATCCTTCTCCGGGATGTAATCTATCCCTATACCATATTTCATTAAAATTGGTTGAAAAGATGGGCCGTTAAAGGGTAGCAGACAAACAGACAGACAGACAAACACACTTTCGCATTTATAATATTAGTATGGAATTCAATTCGTGAATTTCGTGAGAGGGATTCGAACCCGCGACATGTTACTACTTAATGAAATTTTTATCCTGCCAAGAAGTAACTGTGTTATATTTAGATAAAATACGTAAATAAAATATTTAATACATAATAACACATAAACACACAAATACATAAAGATAATTTTCATAAAATCATCATCACCAATAAAGTATTAAAAAAAATAAAAATATCAAATACAAATTTGTCGACTCCTATATCACTTTACTTCGGAACACAGAAAGTCTTCCGCTGATTCATTGCAAAATGTCGTATGTGTCGAACTTTTATTACAAGATTTAACCCTAAGTATGAATCTATATGGTTGGTTTTTGTGAACCGTTTGGTGTCTCAGTCTGTATTATATATAGCTGCGATTGTATAAGCGATTGTGGACGCTTTTTGAGTATTATTTTGTAGGTAATGTTGTATCCTTAGTTGGTAAATCGATGGGTAAATCACTAAAATAGAAATAAAAAATCATCTATTATTCCGGAGCAGTAATTTTGCCTATATAACTCTCTGAAAATGTACTTTGAATATAAGGTCGTTGAGTTCAATTTTGATTGCAGTTTCGGTCTGTTGGCTAAATACCAATTCCTTTGTTTGCCCCAAGTTTAGCGAGCGTGTCAATAGTTTCGAGAGTTGACCTTATTTCTAGCAGCTGTGTCTATGTTCTCAAACTTACCATTCAAATACGTTTGAAAGGTTCGTTTAAAAGACACTTAATTTTTCATACTACCACGTAATACACGTAGTACACCGTCTTGGAGGGGTATAAAGTAAAGCCACAGATTAAGCATTGAAGAGTGGAGAAGAGAACAAGAAAAAAAAAGTCAAGAAAAAGTGCGTCCAGCAGCTACCTTTGTGTTTTAAATTTAAATAAACCGTCAACAGTGAGAAGTTTTTGTTCCGTCCCAGACCATAGCCCGTAAAAATAATAATAGATACCCACGGACTGCTTTCATCGATAGTTTAAAATTGTTATCAAACGTCGAAAGACGTCAATTATTCGTTTTTAGGACCCTCCATCACTAAAAATATTTTATTTTCATACAGCTATCACCTCTATTAAGTATGTACAGCTATGTAACTCGACACGGTGTCGCGATAAACATGGATCTGCCTGAGTATTGCGCTTGAATCCAATCAAATATCCGAAATATACGGAAAATATAAAAAAATATCGTAATCGGATGAAGAGCTTTTAATCGGATCCGGAGCCACTTATGTGATTGCGGTCCACATTTTTGATGTTTTATTGGATTTGCTTTGGATAAACAGACAGTTCTTACATAGAATTTAAATCGAAATTACAAGTAATCTTATTTTGGAAAGACTTCTGGTGAATTTTGTATTATGTTATTTGAAAAAAAATACCTTGAAACAAAGTCGCTATTTGCATCTGTGTGTTTGTGCGCTTAGATTATCTAAATTACAAAAGATTTTTATACGATTTAAACTAACATTTAAAGAATTTCTTCCGGAAGGTTTATGTTTAAAATAATTATACCTATATAAAGAAAAGTAGAAAAAAGTCAATTGTAGTAATTTATATCATATTTATCTAGTTGTAAAAAGACTATATTATATTTCTAGACGATTCTCTTCAATTTTCGGGGATAAAAATTAAAAAAACCGGCCAAGTGCGAGTTGGACTCGCGCACCGAGGGTTCCGTACTCAAGAAGTAGGTATAATTACCTTTGTTAATGAACCGCAAAACTAACTTTGTTTGTAGAGGTTTACTGTTAATATCAAAAAATTACGTTTGTTGTATGGGAGCCCCCCTTTAATATTTACTTTATTGATATTTAATTATTTATTTTGAAAGGTAATATACAAGTTAATATTCTGTGAAAATTTGAACCGTCTACCTGTTACCGTTTTTAATATTGAGCAAAAAAATACGAAAAAAACACGTTTATTGTATGGGGACCCCCCTTAATATATTATATATTTTTTTAATTTTTAGTATTTTTTGTTATAGCAGCAACGGAAATACATCATTTGTGAAAATTTCAGCTTTCTAGCTATCACGGTCTATGAGATACAGTCTGGAGACAGACAGACAGACAGACAGCGGAGTCTTAGTAATAGGGTCCCGTTTTTACCCTTTGGGTACGGAACCCTAAAAATAAAGTAAATTTCATCAAAATCCGTTGAATAGTTGGGCCGTGAAAGCATAGCAGACAGACAGACGCACTTATAATATTAGTATGGATTTTAGGTAGCTATGAAGTGATATAGCTACCTAAAATAATATATCTACTACAGAAACTATTGTACCTACTGTTCATATCTCCAAGAGATATTGGGGCTGATTCTATAGTGCACAATCTCTAAACTAAACTAAAATTAGAGCATTACAAATATTGCTAACCCTTTCATAATACTTCCTACGGAAAGGGACAGAACTAAACATATTATCTCATTGAAAGAAATGGGTTAAGTACTTGAAAAATGTTTCGACCCTTCGAATCCAATTAAATATTATTAGTTACTTTGGGCATTTTTGGCAAAATTGCCCCTTATAACATTTTTAGTAATATTGAGTCAAGTAGATAATTATATCGGCTAAGGATACTTACCTAAACTACTAAGTACCTATTAACTTCTCTACACAAATATTATTAATGCGAAAGTTTGGATGGATGGACGTTTGTTACTCAATGACGCCAGAATGGCTGAACGGATATGGATGAAATTTGGCACAGAGATTATACTCTGGAATAACACATAGGCTACATTTTATCCCAGAAAATTAAAGATTTAACGCGGGAACCAAAAAATATTAATCCAAGCGTAAAGTCGCGGGCATCAGCTAGTAAATCATATTTTTGTAATTCTTACATGTAAGAGCGCCCTCGATCCTCAGCCCTCCTTTTCCCTCTAAAAACCTCTAATATTCTAAATGATTGGGTCCTCTGATATCATCCACATAGCACTGGATGTTTATGATTCACTGGATGATGCCCGCTTGGATAACGGTTTTTGATTCCCGGGAACTCTTTAATTTTCCGGGATAAAATGTAGCCTATGTGCTATTTCAAGTTATGAGGTCCATTTCAAATTTCAGCAAAAAAGGAAATCTCTGTGCTATTTCAGTTTTCTAGTTCTAATAGTTTGTACTAAAATTCTACATCAATGGTTTAGGTTTATCGATGATAAGTCAGTGAGTGAGTCAAGTCAGGACTTTTATTTTATTTTATGAGAGATAGGCAGTGCCTTATCGCCAACACGGAGTATCACTAGAACAAATCGAAAGTTCCATAAAAACCGAGATCGTTCAGCAAATGGCGGGACATAATGGATCATCGGCTTTGGGATCAGTGGGATACTTTAGACACTAGCAATTTCACGCGACGTTGCCTGCCTGGAATTATTATACGATGTGGGTAAGTTGGAAGTATAATGTCGTTTATTGTCTGCAACAGTTCTAAAAAAACCGGGCAAGTGCGAGTCGGACTCGCGCACGAAGGGTTCCGTACCATTATTAATAAATAATTACCTTTGTTAATGAACCGCAAGACTAACTTTGTTTGTAGAGGTTTATTGTTAATATCAAAAAAACTATGCTAGTTAGAGAATTGGCTATAGTTTTCCTGTAAAATATACGTAAATTCCTATTGACCATAATTATATAAAATTTTTCGATTGGTAAACTCCGGAGATAAGGGGGGGGGGGGTATTTTTTTAGTCATTTTCCCCGATAAATCAAAAACTATCATAACTAAAAATAATTAAAAATCTGTTTTAGAATGTACAAAGTAAACCCTTTCATATGATACCCCACACAGTACAGTTATCTCACTTTTAAATTTCAACCCTCAGATTTTCCCCTCTTTTTAAATAAGAACAAAAATAATTTCCAATTTTTTTTAATTCCAGTGTCTTTGGGCCACTAATATACACAACTATTCCAAATTTCATGTCGATAGCTTCGGTAGTTACTGAAATAATCGAGTGTGACGGACGGACAGACGGACAGACAGACGGAGAAAGTCGCACCATAAGGGTTCCATTTTACCATTTTGGTACGGAACCCTAAAAAAGGACTTTGCGGTGATATGTGTCACAGACAAGCTGGATTCAAATCCTAGGTGCACTTGTGAATTGTTGAAATATGAACCGTCTTGGAAAATTTTCTTTTGTTTGCAAAGTTTGCCCTGTCAGGTTAGTTGATACCATGTTATCTTTGTGAAGAGGATGAATCGCTCGGATTTAGGGGGCGGAATCACAGGTTAAATAACGTTACTTCAGCGGAACTCGTCAACGATTAGGTATTATGTACTAGGGGCACGCCGTATGCCGGTTGCGGCCACTTAGCAGATGTAAAACAAATCAAATGATTACAAATCCAAAAGTTCTTTTGCAAACATATTATAAAAGTGAATACTCGACCCCACAAAGTTGTGTTCAACGACTAAGCTCATGGAGATAGGAAATTAGTACCATTGTTTCCTATGTCATTGTTTAAAAAGAAATAATACGCCAAAATAATTAAAATCACCCCGCCCGCCCGCGTGGCGACAGTTTTGCGAACACCCTTTTCATTGGATCAGCGCCAAAGATAATATTAAACGTTAAGTGTACTTTATGTTTGAGCTCTTTGGTTAAAGCTTTGATGGAATTATCTTAAAATGGACAGCGGGATTCGCAAACGCAATTAATTTGAGTTTGAATTTCAATCCGAAAGCAAAACATCTTATAGCCATTCAACCTACTTGCACGAAACTTTTTGCTCAACGTTTCTTAAACGAATTAAATCTTTTCAATTAGTACATTAAAAAGTAAATAAAATTTCTTATTTAATACTTATTATTGTAGTTTATGTTTTTCTGCTGCCTGGTGCCTGTCGATCTAGTGGTTAGCATGTCCGAGTCCCGGGTCGGGCCATAATAATTAAGTATTGAGTTTTTCGGAGTAGAAATTCTCAGTATTAGCCCGGAGTCAGGAAGTTGGTGGTGTTTCACCCCCGTGCCTCGGAGAGCACGTTAAGCCGTCGGTCCCGGTTATTATCACTAACATGATAGTAGTCGTTAAAGCCCGCCAAATTGGAGCAGCGTGGTGGGTCTAAGCTCTAATTTCCAGTCTCCTTTAAGATTGGAGGCCTGTGCTCAGCAGTGGGACGTTAATGGGCTATATTGATATTGTTCTGAAATGAAAACTTTTATTATTGAAAAACGTTTTACAATTGCATCATCAAATATTAACACCAATTTTATCATCTTTTACTTATTCTATTAATTTCGCAAAGTACTTTAAATTATCCCGTCACCCCGCCTGTCCGCACTCCGCACACGACAGATTTGCCTTGACCCTTGTCATTGGATCAACGCGTAATGGACATTATCATAAACTGTTATTTTATTACTCTTAATGCTTGTGTCATAAAAGTGTCATTTACGAGTAGGTATGCAGAGTTACACTTGAATCATACTAATATTATAAATGCGAAAGTGTGTTTGTTTGTCCTTCAATCACGCCGCAACGGAGCAACGGATCGACGTGATTTTTGGCATGGTTATAGTTGAGAACCTGGAGAGTGACATAGGCTACTTTTAATTCCGCAAAATTAAGGAATTCCCGGAAATCAAAAAAAAGGAAACGCGGACAGAGTCGCGGGCATCAGCTAGTTAGTGTTAAACTGCTCGTATCAATCGATTTGTTATACAGCTGTTTATAGTAATACTAATTATTTCTTTAAAATAAATTAAAAGTACATACTTAAAAGCTTTTTTAAAAACGATGCTTTGTTTAGACTGCCTAAACAATTTTATCTAGACTTGTATATGAAAATAAATAAAAACATACAGTTCTCGGTATAATAAGTGTATTTAATTTCGTTTATGTCTATATAACTTCGCAGTATTTTTGGCACAGGTTTAATTTAATATAAATGCTATTTTTTATTTTGTATAGAGATAGGCCGAAGAAGGATATAGGCTACTTTTTATCCCGAAAAGATAGGGAGTTCCCGCGGGAGTAAAAAGATCTTAATCCATGCTAACGAAGTCGCGGGCATGGTCTAGTTTTCGAATAAATCGTGAATTGCACGAAAAATTTTTTAAAATCAAGACTTAAATCGCAAGACTTCTTACAATTCTTGCGATTTTATTTCTATTCAATTATTTACCACTTAAATTGAATTGGTTTCGTGCAAGTCAGCGTTAGTGGTATAAAAATCCCTCATCGACACGGACGTTCGTGCTCAGGCATCGTAATTGTATTCGAATTGGTGGCGACAGGAATTACCTAATGGCGTTTGCGAAAACGTGTAAAACCATTGCTTTTGTGTGAAAACCTACCAGCAATGTTAGCTGTTACTATCAATGTCACTTTTGCATAGTCTGCGCACATTGTTGGCAACTCGGCAGCGAAGGCATAGTTTATGGTGCAGTGTTCCGCGCTGTTCTTCACGTGGGAGGCCCCGGGTTCGATTCCCAATTTGGGAAATTCAATTTCTGAATTTTCTCTGGTCTGGCCTGGTGGAAGGCTTCGTCCGTGGCTAGTTTACCACCCTACCGGCAAAGACGTACCGCCAAGCGATTAAGCGTAATGGTACGATGCCTTGTGGAAACCGACTAGTATTTAATATAAATGCCATACCCCTAACAGCCCGCCACCATCTTAGAATGAATCGTCACTTACCATCAGGTGAGATTGCTGTCAAGGGCTAACTTGTAGTGGAATTTAAAAAAGTCGCGTTGGCACTAGGGTGGGTTTGGGTACGGAACCCTGAAATATTCTGCGTAAAGAAAAGCTTTTATTCGGCATTGTTTAATACCTATGTCTTGCACAAAACACGTAACATTGAAGCATTGATAAAAGCCCTCTCTACAACCTTTACTTGTTCCAAAAATAATGAGGTGTCAAGAAAGGCGCTAAAAATGTCGCCCCACTGACATTTGATTGCAATATCCGGTGGCCCGCCTGTGCCGTGACTGGGAGACGGGGAAAAGGCGGGGGCAGCACTGTCTAAGGAGATACGTTCTTTCCTACCAGTCGTTCAACGGAGCACTAGACAGAGCAACACTGCGTAGTGACAGGGACGTGGCGGAGGAAAGTGGCAGAATTATCAATACAAAATTATGTCATTCTAATGTCTGAATCCATGTCCTACTAGTCCATAGTAATAAACTAGCTGATGTCCACGACTTCGTCCGCGTGGAATAAGTTTCAATTCCCACGGAAACTTAACTGTCCGCGATAAAAAGTAGCCTGTGACGTATGTAATCATGTCGATTCATTGCTCTGTTGTGGCGTGCTTGAAGGACAAACCAACAAACAAACACACTTTCGGATTTGTAATATTAGTGTGATGCAAAAGTCTGTCTGTCTGTCTTTCTGTTACGCTTTATCGGCTCATATTTCCAACAGAAAGAAAGAAAGAAATTGTTTTTTTTTATTTGATCACCACATTAGACTAATTATAATTAATATTAAGTATATAGCGATACGTGACCAAATAAAGGTTTCCATCTCAGCATCTCAGTTACCTCTCCCAATCACAGATACCTTTTTAGGGTTCCGTACCAAAATGGTAAAATGGAACCCTTATGGTGCGACTTTCTCCGTCTGTCTGTCCGTCTGTCCGTCTGTCCGTCCGTCACACTCGATTATTTCAGTAACTACCGAAGCTATCGACATGAAATTTGGAATAGTTGTGTATATTAGTGGCCCGAAGACACTGGAATTAAAAAAATTGGAAATTATTTTTGTTCCTATTTAAAAAGGGGGGAAAATCTGAGGGTTGTTTATAAGTGAGATAACTGTACTGTGTGGGGTATCATATGAAAGGGTTTACTTTGTACATTCTAAAACAGATTTTTAATTATTTTTAGTTATGATAGTTTTTGATTTATCGGGGAAAATGTCTAAAGAAATACCGTTCCCCCCCCCCCCTTATCTCCGGAGTTTACCAATCGAAAAATTTGAAATAATTATGGTCAATAGGAATTTACGTATATTTTACAGGAAAACTATAGTCAATGCTCTAACTAGCATAGTTTTTTTGATATTAACAATAAACCTCTACAAACAAAGTTAGTCTTGCGGTTCATTAACAAAGGTAATTATTTATTAATAATGGTACGGAACCCTTCGTGCGCGAGTCCGACTCGCACTTGCCCGGTTTTTTTTATTGAGACATAAGCTGGCGCTTGACGACAATCATGCTTATTGACAGTGTAAAGCAACGATGAGGTCTAGGTTAGAGGATGCCTGAGTTACCTAAGTTATACGTGGCAGGAAACACGTGCGCTGGGAGGGTGTTCCACAATCCACATTCTAGCGGTTCGGATCAGAAACCTCTAGGTTGTATAATTACTGTCATGGCAGCCGGCTCTAGCATTTGTTTGGGCGTCGACCCACTGTTTGAATATATTATACTTACGCTGTGGTATGAGTATGGAAAAATCCATTATTATGGGTGCTTAGCGCGTCAGTCGAGCACGTAGACCGTATCGACATCATCAGTTTACGTGCTGAGTGCTCCGCCGAGTACGTGGCTTTAGAGAGGGTAGGGGCTAATGATGAATGGATGAATTGATGGATGTTTGTTAGTCGCGCCAGAACAGCTGAACGGATCTGGATGAAATTTGGCACAGAGATAGATTATAGTATGGACTAATATATAGGCTACTTTCCCGGAAAATTAAAGAGTTCCGGAAGAAGTCGCGGGCATCAGCTTGTCGGCGTGTAAATGTACAGAAGCAAATCCATACCTATAATTGCTAAGGAGTAACAAACTTCCAAACATATTTCATTTACAATATTAAAGTAAGATTTTTTAATGATTTTCTGTTTTCGAGATGATTCAGGCGTTGTTGTTATAATTCTTATAAACCGCCATATAAGACGTAAGTACAACCGACTATGGTTTAATATAGATGCCATACCCCTAACAGGTTAGCCCGCTACCATCTTAGACTGCGCCATCGCTTAACATCAGGTCAAGGGCTAACAAGGGCGAACGAAATTCATATTTTTCTTTCCTAAAAACTTAAAAGTTATCTAAAGGTTGTGCTATATCACATGTTAAGCAGACTTCACCAAAATAGATTCTCAATTCAACGCGTATAGTTTTAAATCAAAGTGCAAGAGGAACGAAAAGCCCTGTTACACAGCATCCACTCGCTTAGCCTCGGATTAAACACAAATGAAAGAAAAAAAGCATACCTAATGCGAAAGCTTTGGTTGAAATTATCTCAGTTAGTTGCCGGCATTTAGCATTTCAAACACAAATTGAATGCTAACTTGGTCTGATCAGCTTTAACTATTCTTTTACTGGTGACTGTATGAGGTCCTGGGTTCGATCCCTGGCAGGGTCAATTTGGGAATTAATAATTTCTGAATTTTATTTGATCCGGTCTGGTGGAAGGCTCCGGCCGTTGCTCTAAGGAAGTAACCCTACCGGCGGGCCATGAAAGCGTAGCAGACATACATACAGACATAATTTCGCATTAATAGTATTATATTAAGTATGGATAAAGGAATAAACAAACCAGTTTAGCATCTAAAGTACTTAAGACGTTTCCAAATCCCCTCACAGTGAATATTTTAGTATTGTGGAACGATTTGTAGAATATTATTTATGTTACTTCGGATTACTGTTACCTTTCCGTTCCCTGTTTTTCTTTCTACATCCCAAATTATTAATCTCAAGAGTAGGCGGCTGGAAAGGTCCCTGAAGTGATTGTTGTTCAGAATAAATAAAGCAATCAAAGTGAAATTTTAACATAATTCCTTCTACAAAAATAACTGAATACAAGCTGGCATAACCGCCTCTGTTTCTTATTAAGGTAATTCCTGAAAATCCTTCTTTAGTGGGCGTCTATGTTTTCAAAACAAACTATGTATAAAAATATAAATATATAAAAACTGAAATCTAAATAATTTACAAAAAAATAGATTTTAAACAGTCCCACAAACTTATCTCACCCGGTGGCCAAAATTGGAACTATATCAATCAATCAATCGATCAAATATTCATTTATTCAATCTAGGTACACTATAGGTATACACATATTGACGTCAGTTACTTACTTATAAAGCATGATGGTGATAATTAGTTACGGTATCTTAAAACTAAAGCTACGAGGGTACCAAACGCGCCCTGGTCTGAGAAGAGCCCACAACAAACTTAGCCGGTTTTTTTGTTTTCATTTCACAAATCATCTTAATTAAGGAACTATCAGAGTCATTAGAGCAAATTATTGCCAAGCTTCCTTGTCATTTATGTAATCCTTTACATGGTAGTAAGATTTTGTTAATGAGTTAACGTTTTACATTAACTTTGAACTTATTTATTATAATTTTTATGCCCGTTTAGTTTTTGTTTTTATTTTAGTTTTACTAGTTACTAGCGACGCGTCACCGGGTCAGATAAGTTTGTCGGGCTGTATACGTGCATGGTCGGCCTTGTTTCGATAAAAATATATTTTTCGAATCAGAATATTATTATATTTTATATTCCGGTGACATTCTGATTGTACCCCAGAGGAACAGGCGGGAGTGAACTCTACAGTGGTCTGTAATTTTCCCGTTCACTGCGTCGGGTTTAACAAAACTGATTTTCGTGAAAGGTTTTCGCTCAATCAAAAGTTTTTTGGGAAGAACAATTTTCCAAGTTTTGTAATCTGACTATATTGTCTGCTCTACGACTTATTACAGTTTTGTTTATTTCAACGTAACGTCATTTAGTCGCGACGCCTAGAACACATAATATCGATTTACTTATACTAAAAAGTAGATGACGCCCGCGACTTCGTCCGAGTGGATTTAGATTAAGAACCGAGGAAATTCTTTGATTTTCCGGTATAACAAGCCTATGTTACTCTCCAGGTCCTGAAACATGCTGCAAATCTCATTAATCACCAACAAACAATAACACACCAACAAAATATACAATTTCGCATTTCGGTATAAAGAACAAGATATACTACTTTTTATCCGCGAAAATTAAATAGTTTCCACGGGAATACAAAAACTCAATCCACGCGGACGAAAATCTAATATTATAAAAGTGAATAGTTTTCCTGTCTTTCTGTCTGGCCACTTCTCTGTCTGTTACCTTTTTACAAGCCGTCCATTTAACTGATTTTCATGAAACTTGGTACATAAGTAGGCTGCAACCATGGGGACGGACGTCAGGGGGGTTACTACTAACGCTGAAAAGTATTATTAAGTATTACTTCAAAATGACAGTTTAATGTCAGTCCCTAAATTAAAACAAGACGGAACTAAGCGAGAGTAGTGTACCCCCAGCTTCCCCGCCACATTAAAAACCTATCCACGCATTATTATTATCTAGATAAAAACATAGTTCTATTTACACTGAACCGACGACGTCTATTATATCGTCTATCTATGCCTATAAAATGTTTCGTAATACATCTGGTGAACCCTGAGGCGATATTATCATAATATCTTGGGGCAGGGTATTATCGCCCTTAAATATTGCCTATACTTCATGGCAGAATATGCCATTCTATTCGGCTCCTAATCGCCATCAATCATGGGGATTACGTGGGGTTTCTATTAGCTTCTCGAACGTATGAAAATCATCTTATTTAGAGGGGTTTTATATACATATTACACGACAAATCGAAATATCTCGATGGTATCCGATAGTAGCTGACTCACGCGGCTTTCCATGGACGGGTTGATTCTTAAACTTTTCTATAGCCTAACCGCCATCCATACCGCCAACGCTTAAAGCAATACTTAAGCAATATTACTCAAAATGATTTGATGTCACGTACCTTGACGATCCTAAAATAAGGATTATAACTCTAAAACACGAAAGTCGACAATAGTGAAACAATATGGCTATAAGAGTTGGCAGTATGGCCTCAGGATGAATTGCACAACTGATAGTTAAGGTTTACCAAATACCTATCTAGTAAAATGGGTGGCACTAGTCAGTATTCCTACATCTATAAGATTTTGAGTCAAATTTTTTACAAAGATGGAAAATCAATTTGGATTCAAAGATGAATGAAACGAAATGAAATAATTTATTTATTTCGCGTAGGACAACTTGTGTCCCTAGATGTCAAGAATCTACCACCGGTTTGGAAAGCTGATTCTACTGAATAGAGCCGGCACGAAACCGGCAGTTGTTCTTTTCATAAAAAGAAAAATGTAACACTGTAAATAATATACAACTAGCTGATGCCCGCGACTACCTCCGCGTGGATTGAGGTTTTTTGGTTCCCGCGGGAACTCCTTAGTTTTCCGTGATAAAAAGTAGCCTATGTGTTATTCCAGACTATAATCTACTTCTGTGCCAAATTTCATCCAGATTCGTCAAGCCGTTCGGGCGTGATTGAGTAACAAACATCCACCCATACATCCATCCATCCAAATTTTCGCATTTATAATATTATAATATAGATATCAAATTATCAAATGCATACGTTACGTAACAAGTATTAAATTGGCTTGTGGTTGGTTGCTGGATGCGACAACATCCAACTTTGTCACTAAACCCTGACTTCTTACCAAATGTGGTTTTTCAAATTGTTTTAGTTTTAGTTGTTTAAATTTAACGATAACCATTTATGGTGCGATCGACCCTTAAAACAGGTAAAAAATCCTGGCTAAGGAATTTTTGTGAAAAGAAAGCTTATTCATAATTTTGTTCTTCTTATAACTAAGTATATCAGAATTGGGTATCCCATTCAAATACCTACTTAAATTATTTTAGTGATTATTAAATAGAGGACCCGCCAAAAGTCGTAATATTCATTTCCCCTAGTTTTATGTTTGAAATAATTTAATATAAAAAATTCTTTTTAAACAACCGACTTCAAACTCCCGCGCCAACTTTACAACAACAAGCACACGCTATACAAAGTACTTATTTTATTGTTGATATTTAAAAACCGCTCGACCGATTTCGATAAAATGTATATGGTACCAAATGGGAAGTATGCCCTTTCAAATAAAAAAAGAATCATCCAAATCGGTCCACCCAGTCAAAAGTTCTGAGGTAACAAACATTTAAAAAGAAAAAAAAAAACAGTCGAATTGAGAACCTCCTCCTTTTCAACCGACTTCAAAAAAAGGAGGAGGTTCTCAATTCGACTGTTTTTTTTTGTTTTTTTTTTATGTTTGTTACCTCAGAACTTTTGCCTGGGTGGACCGATTTGGATGATTCTTTTTAGGGTTCCGTACCCAAAGGGTAAAAACGGGACCCTATTACTAAGACTCCGCTGTCTGTCTGTCTGTCTGTCTGTCTCCAGGCTGTATCTCATAGACCGTGATAGCTAGAAAGCTGAAATTTTCACAAATGATGTATTTCCGTTGGCGCTATAACAACAAATACTAAAAATTAAAAAAATATATATATTAAGGTGGGTCCCCATACAATAAACGTGTTTTTTTCGTATTTTTTGCTCATTATTAAAAACGGTAACAGGTAGACGGTTCAAATTTTCACAGAATATTAACTTGTATATTACCTTTCAAAATAAATAATTAAATATCAATAAAGTAAATATTAAAGGGGGGCTCCCATACAACAAACGTAATTTTTTGATATTAACAGTAAACCTCTACAAACAAAGTTAGTTTTGCGGTTCATTAACAAAGGTAATTATACCTACTTCTTGAGTACGGAACCCTCGGTGCGCGAGTCCGACTCGCACTTGGCCGGTTTTTTATTTGAAAGGGCATACTTCCCATGTGGTCCTGTATAAATTTTACCGAAATCGGTCGAGCGGTTTTTAAAATATCAACAATAAAATAAGTACTTTGTATAGCGTGTGCTTGTTGTTGTAAAGTTGGCGCGGGAGTTTGAAGTCGGTTAACCGACGAGAAAGACCATTATAAACTATCGATTGAAGTAAAAAGTTCGTCGAATTTTGACGTTTAAAAAGTTGCTGATTTGACTTGTTCACCATGGAAATTGGAATCTATCTGTCTATTAGCAATATGTGGTTTTGAAAAGCCGTTCCTACTTGCAAGAGAATCAGATTCTGTGCCATGAAAATGGTGTGCCATATTACGACTTTCCATCATAAAAATCTTTATCGCTTATATCGCTCTCATAGTCTATAATAATAACGATGTCATTAATATTCGCTTTTATGGCACTAACATAATGTACATAATAATCACTTTATTGGTAATGTTTCATAATATCTCTATCCAAAAACTAGATAAAAATACAAGGCTATATTGAAGTTGTTATAACAATGTTATCCGAGAGAATTCTAATCTATACTGTCTGTCTGTTTGTCTGTCTATCTGTCTGCTACGCATTCACGGTCCATTTTTTTAACCGATTTTGATGAAATTTGGAAATTGGATTGGTTTGGATTTCACTTTTTATCCCGAAAAAGATGGAGTTCCCTAAAAAAAAGAAATCCACGCGGATGTAATCGCGGGGATCATCTATCTATTTTTAACCGACTTCCAAAAAAGGAGGAGGTTCTCAATTCGGCGCGTATCTTTTTTTTTTTTTTTTTTAATGTATGTCGGTGCATATCTCCGTGATTTCTAAACCGATTTGAAAATTTTTTTTTACATTGGTTAGAGGAAGCTCACGAGGTGGTCCCATAAAAAAATCTGACTCCAAATCCTCAATCCTGATGCTGTAGGTGTACCTACGTCTCAAAACTAGGGAGTTAGGAGTTTTGATGGTGAATTCATATAGTAGGTATCAAGTCACGTGTATACGATACAACTCTGAGTCCCAACTCCTCAACCCTGAGTCCCAATTTCTCAACCCTGATGCTGTAGGGTACAGAACTCCTTAAACATAGTGGTTTAGGATTTTTTTATGGTGAATTAATATTGTAGGTGTCAAGCAACGACTTCATACTTAAACCCAATTTCCAACTCCTCAACTCTGATGCTGCATGGTACTGCACTCCTAAGCCGTAGGGATTTAGAGAACACTAAAAAGTTAAAAATAAAAATTCTTTCCAAAAAACCGACTTCCAAAGCCACTGTAAAGTAAAAAATAATTTTGATTTCTACACACTATGTTGAAGTCGGGCGAGTATAACAAAGATAGGCATAGTTGACGCGTCAGGTTCGCCCGACTTCAACATAGTGTGTAGAAATCAAAATTATTTTTTACTTTACAGTGGCTTTGGAAGTCGGTTTTTTGGAAAGAATTTTTTATAGGAAGCTATTTGGTTAAAACTCGAAATTATTCGTTCAGTACCTTTATCAAATTTCTGTATTAAAGATTACACGGAAACTTTTGGTCATCTTACAAAAGCATACAATGAATTAGCTGTAGCTGTGCGGTAAGAAATTTATCGCCCAAGAGTGGGAAAAGTCTACTTTACAGTTTTAATAGCGTCGAAGTTAGAGCAAATATAAGAACAATTTTTTTTGTAAAAATTTCTTTGTTATTTTAGAACTTTCTGTAGTTAGAATGATAATATAATTTTCATATCCGCGTAGGCTTCTATGAGCATACTTGGTTGCGCAAGGGGTCGGCCCACGGCAATAGCTAGGCTAATTTATATCAACATACCGTCAAATATTCCATACTAATATTATAAATGCAATATCCGTCTGTCTGTCTGTTACCTTGTACACCCGATTATAACGAAACCAGATGAACTTGAAGCCTGTGCATTTTTTTTAATTCCCGCGGGAACTCTTTTATTTACCGAGATAAAAAGTAGCATATGTCCTTCCCCGGGATACAATCTTCCTGTACCAAATCCCATCAAAATCGGTTGAGCAGATGGGCCGTGAAAGCTTAGCAGACAGACGCACTTTCGCATCTATATTCTATACTAATATTATAAAGCTGAAGAGTTTGTTTGTTTGAACGCTCTAATCTCAGAAACTATACTGGACCGGTATTTCAAAAATTCTTTCACCGTTGGATATGTACGTGATCCCTGAGTATACTATAGGCTATATTATATGTACCACGGGCGAAGCCGGAGCGGACCGCTACTTTATAATATTATTATAGATTTGGCGCAGAGTAGCTAGCATTCGGGACACAGACATCAGATTACCAAAGGGAGTTTTTCAAATCCAGATACACGAAGTCGCAAGGATCGTTTAGTATAGTAGCGTTAACTCTCGGGACAGCTCTGAAATTAAATTCCCAGGATAAAAATAGGCCCATGTCTTTCCCCGGGATTGCTACCTATTTTTGTATCAATCTTTGCCAAAAAACGATTGAACAGATGTGTCGTGGTAGCGCAGCAGAATAGACAGACACACTTTCGCATTTATTATATTAGAAGGAATGACGGATTTTGCCTACTCGCCGACAAAGTCTTGTTTCATGTTCATAAAAGAAAAAAAAGTGTTTTTGAAGAAATCGGCTGCACTCCCTTGCCAAGAAGATCATACTTAATATTCTAAATGCGAAAGTGTGTTTGTTTGTTAGTTTGCCCTTCAATCACGCCGCAACGGTGTAACGGATCGGCGTGATTTTTGGCATGGGTATATAGTTGTGGATCTGGAGAGTGACAAAAGCTACTTTTTATCCTGGAGTTCCCGTGGGAATTAAAAAACTTATTCTATGCGGACGAAGTCGCGGGCATCAGCTAGTAATGTAATAAATGTGATTTGGTTAGGAGTCGGTATATCACGTAACATCAGGTGTGTGCTCGTTTCTTCGTTTTTATCGCATATCGGGGAGTGTTCTGAGCAGTTGTTTGACCTAATTCCACCCTCCCCTTTTTACAACCGCACGTCTCCGAAACCAATTCCATAATCACCACGTGGGTATGTTTACTATACTTATTTGAGCTCATTTTTAGCCCCCAAGCAAGCAGAGGCTTTTTAGAATAGAATAGAAAAATCTTTATTGGCAGCTATGAACCAAAATGAACAAAATAAGTCAAAATTAAAACTAAGTTGTATACCATAAATTGTAAGTTTGTGCAGCAGTTAGTTTGTTTTATTAAAATCCTTTAACCATTCCTCGCTCGGCCGTCACGCGAGCAACGCAACTCTAAGTGTTACTTACAATTCATACGGACTAAATTTTTGAACTACCTCAAAATGATTAATTGCGTAAAATGCAAAAAAAGCGTTACAAAAAGATCCCCTGGTCTTGAGTGTAATAAGTGTGGATTATTTGTTCATGCCAAACCGGATTGTGCTGGCCTGACCCATAAACAGTTGGCAGCGGTACGGGTGGCAGAGAACCTCGAGTGGACATGCGCCGCATGCACCAATTCCCAATCCTTCCGGAAGAGCTCGTTCATCGTCCCCTCGGACGATGAAGAAGAAGATGAGGCAGTAGAGATAAGAAAAGATCTCGCACTAGACTCAAAAAAATTTATGGCTCAACTTACAAAGGAAATGGAAAAATTATTGAAAAAAGAGTTAGAAGAGACAAACCGATCAATGCAGTTTTTAAGTGACACATATACTTCTTTTATTTCTAAATTTCGTAACTAATTATCCACTGTCAAACCCAAATCAGCCTGTATAATACGATTTACACTGCACAAAACCGGTTGGGCATTTGCTCGATGCATGCTCGCTGCGATGATACTCGAAGGTGTGCGAGCGCTCCTGTATAGGTATTTTACGATAATAACTTTACGATAAATTTTAATATGCAGGTATGTTTTTTTTTTTTTTTTTGTTTAACGTTGTTATTGTTATGTTAACTTAGTTATTTAGGAGGAATGTGCAACGTCCACATAAACTCATGCGAGTTTCAGGACGTGAAGATATTTATGATATGTAAAAGTTATTTTGTTAAAGTAAATAAATAAAAAAAAAAAAAAAAAAAAAAAAACTGTTACCTATTTGAAGATTTTAAAAATTCATTCCAAAAAACCGACTTCCAAAGCCACTGTAAGGTAAAAAATAATTTTGATTTCTACACACTATGTTGAAGTCGGGCGAGCCTCACGCGTCAACTTTGCCTATCTTTGTTATACTCGCCCGACTTCAACATAGTGTGTAGAAATCAAAATATATTTTTCATCCCACCATCTCGGAAAGAGTATTTTTAATCTTCGATATCTGAATGCAAAAGCCCTTATTATCCTCTTGAGGATAAAGTAAATTGAATTTAGAACATCGTGTGCACGTTAGTAAATATCACTCGTCTATGAAGTTTGTGAATTCAAAACATCATTAAAACCTATTTACTTCTACCTCTATGGTGCCGAATTTCCATACAACCTTTTTTAATTTGTTAAAAACTCACACTCGTAACCTTCTTGGTGTACTTTTTTAATTTGCTTTGCGCGCACCATTTTCTTTCACGTCATGTCATTTCCTCGCTGAGGTGGGATGAAAAGTTACGTGTTGCACTCGAGTGAAAAGATTTTTCACCTCGTGCTCTTTTGATTCCCTCGCTGGCGCTCAGGATTCTAATTTTTGAACCACTCGCTGCGCTCGTGATTCAATTTTAGAATCCTTCGCTTGCTCGGTCATCAAAATTGAGCACGCGGTTAAAAAACAACTTTTCACTCTTGTATAACAAATAACTATTTTACTTTTTTAACTTTTTAGTGTACTCTTAATCCCCACGGCTTAGGAGTGCAGTACCCTGCAGCATCAGAGTTGAGGAGTTAGGACTTGGGTTTAAGCATGAAGTCGTTGCTTGACACCTACAATATGAATTCACCATAAAATATCCTAAATCGATATATTTAAGGAGTTCTGTAGTTCTGTACCCTGCAGCATCAGGGTTGAGGAGTTGGGACTCAGAGTTGAATCGTATACACGTGACTTGTGATACCTACTATATGAATTTACCATCAAAACTTCCTAACTCCCTAGTTTTGAATCGTAGGTATACCTACAGCATCAGGATTGGGGATTTGGAGTCAGAATTTTATATGGGACCACCTCGCGAGCTTCCTCTAATCACTGAAAAAAATAATTTTCAAATCGGTTTGGAAACCACGGAGATATGCGGTAACATTTAAAAAAAAACATACGCGCCGAATTGAGAACCTTCTCTTTTTTGGAAGTCGGTTAAAAATACTAATAATTTTTCTTAGACAGTGTGTTTTAAGTTTGACAGGTGTGTGTGTGTGTGTGTGTGTGTCATAGGGCTCGAACGAATAGGCCAATTTAAAGTTTTTTTTTTGGGTTTATGTGGGCTGGTTCTGAAATTTTTTGGTAAAAATAATTCGTATGCACAATTATGTTGTATGGAGGCAGATGCAACCCACAAAAGTCATCCCGCCGACACTCATGGCGCTGTGTGTCCTAAACTTTGATAATGGGGATGTTCAAATCAGGTATATATACCTATGCGGTATTGTTTTTTCTTTATTTGTTTAGGGGCATTTATAATTACTTCATATAAAACAAATAAAGAAAAAAATTTTTAGTATTGCCATTTGCCATGTTTTCCCAAGTTTTGCCAAGTTTCATTGGAATTAATGTAAAACAACAACAGAAAATATTAAAATTAATATTCTAGGTATAGGAATCTTCTAGGCAAGGGCTTCCTATCTAAGGCCGTATCATCACATGAGTAAATAGTAGTATCATCACTCCCCAAGGTGTGATTGTGACCAAGCGTGAGCCTATAATGAATTAAAAAAAATATATGCAAAACAAATATTAACAAAATACTTTATTGTGAGTCACGAAACTAATTTACGATAATAACAGGCACCCATCGTTAAGCAGAGATAACAGTAAAATTTGTTACATATTTCACTTAACTTTCCCTTTTTTCTTCCAAGTGAAAATACGCGAAGACGCTGAACTTTTGTGCGAAAACTTTAGTCATACCATCTGCGCTGAAAACTAAGGGCTTTTGCTCATTATTAAATTGAAACTTCTCAGCCCACTTGCCACGTTTTTCATCCACAAATTAGCCCTTAACTGTATTCTCACCTGATGGTAAGTGATAATGCAGCAAAGAGTAGCGGGCGGGTTAGATGTATGGCAGTTATATTAAGCCCATACCCCTGATCAGTTTATATATGGTAAATAGCCACGGCCAAAGTCCACCAAACCAGACCAGACAAGCGAAAATTCAGAAATTATAAATTCCCAAATCGACTAGGAGGTCGTCAATCTTCTCCTTAATATAATTATTCCATGTTTTCACTCACAGTGCGCAAATTGTTGCTGCGGTTTATCAGTTTAGGAGCTACGATGCCACAGACAGACACACAGATACACACGTTAAACTTATAACACGCCTCTTTTTGCGTCGGGGTAATTAAAAATACTTTTTTGTGAAGGAGCCCTAAGAAACACGAAGTGATTTCAAGCAGCCGTAGTCAAAACAGTAAAGTTCCATCTTCCGCACCATTTGTATTATAAGGGCGCATAATTTCAGGTATTTTTCAACCTTCAGCATAACTCAAAGCGATGGCGAAAGGAAAATTAATACATTTTGTCTTAATGTCGAGTATTTTTTTAAGTTTAAGGCAATTAACGCTTGACTGCGTACTTTATCTAATGGCAAGTCCACAGAGTTCGAAATATTAACAGAAATGGCGTCTATTTTATTAATACATAGATTTATTTTGCTTTAATCATAGACTATTGCTTGGCTGCAATCATATTTCCTAGCAGGTGATGATGCAGAGTAAGGTGGAAGAGACACGCTATTAATTATTATGCCGGAAAATTTAAAGATTTAAAAAAGCTCTTAGGCAGGTATACAAAACAACGTAAATACCTAAACTGACCTGTGGGGTTAGTACCATCGTTGGTTAAAACAGTATAATATTACTTTCGAAATGTAAGTTTTATGTCACGTAACTTCACGTTCCTAAAATCATACTAATAGTATATAAGCGAAAGTGTGTTAGTTTGTTGGTTAGTTGGTGTGTTAGTTTGTTGTTTGTGTAGTCTTCAATCACGCTGCAACGGAGCAACAGATCGACGTGATTTTTGGCATAGGTATATCTGAGGACCTGGAGAGTGACATAGGATACTTTTTATCCTGGAAATCTAAGGAGTTCCCGTGGGAATTGAAAAAAACTTGTTCCACGCGGACGAAGTCGCGGGCATCAGGTAGTAAGGATTATAATTCTTATAAATAGGTATTATAAAACAATACGGATTAAAGCGATGGTACCTAATAGGCGCCTCCTAATGTATAATAAAGCACACAAATTTTTCACTATATTATATAGCATGACAATTTCATGCTATGCCATTTCTATAAAAATATTTTCTCAATCCTGAGACTACTACTGAGGAAATACTTAGGGTCGATTCTCACTGGCAGTAAATCGAAACTAACTATTAAAGTTGTAGATAGCATAATATCACGTAAAGCAGATATCATACTATTATTTTGTGAAGTATTCATTATTACTAATTAATAATATCATGGTTCTGAAAAAAATTCTAAATTTGCCGCTACCTTCTTTACTCCAGAACAGATTTGAATGTGGGATACATTCAAATCTGTTCTGGAGTTAAATACATTATTAAAATCCTTACATCATCCCGATTTATAACTAACTATACATTTTTTGAAAAAAAAAGCAGTTTGGTTTTTTATTTTTAAATTATGTTCATTTGTTAAAAAAGAGCAACTGCTGAGTGTCTTGCCGGCTAGATTCAAAGGAATCTGCTTCTGTTCCGTTGGTAGAGGCAGAGGTACGGACTTATCGTTCAAATTCGAGCTATTGATGAGAAGATACGTCGTAAATGTTACAGGAGGCCCCATAAAGATAAAATAGCGCGCCCATAAAACCAATCTAATTTGCAATAAATTACAAATTTAAAAAACCCCCGACTAGAAAAAAGCTGATGACCTTCAGACGGATGAACAGATTTTCATGAAACATGGCTAAGAACACTCGGGATAAAATTATCTATGACACAAAAAATACTAAACGAAAATCGGTTCATCCGTTTGGGAGCTACGATACCACAGACAGATACACAGATACACAGATACACAGATACACAGATACACAGATACACAGATACACAGATACACAGATACACAGACAGACACGTTAAACTTATAACACCCCTCTCTTTTTGCGTCGGGGGTTAAAAATTGTATTAGTTCTGTCGAACGACCTTAACTTGTCGATAGACAGAGGTACACATAGACAATAAGTAAATTAAATCTTCATAAAATGTTTGGAAAAATATTAAAAAAACACGTAAACACGTAGAAATACATTCACTAGGGACGAATATCTGTTAAAAAAAACACAGGCGTATCCTTCTACATCGACGGCCGTAACACTTCCTTTGAACGTGCTCAAACACCTAAAGAAGATTAAAAGAATGCCTTTGAGGCAACCTTTTTAATCTTTAACTTTGAAGCATCGAGGGTTCAGGCTAAAGATATTTAAAAGGTAGAGCGAGCATTGAGCAGTTCTATAATATCAATTAGAAATCTTAATATGTAGTTTATGATAGTGCAAGAAATCACAACGATACATACTCGTAAGTGAACGATTGGAGTTAAATGAAAATCGACTATATTACAATAATTTTCATCGTTAATACACTTCGCTATCGACAACTGCTTTATCTGCTACTTTTTATCAAAAAACTCATCTGTCGAATCTTTAATCAGATTTGCCTTATTAAATGATTACCATTCTAACTTATAGGCAAATTAGACGATTTGTTTGAAACTGACCTCTTGTTTCTTCATTACAATTTTTGAACATGAAAACTCTAAAGAAAGCAAGTGGTCAATTGGCCAATATTGATTTAATATTATCATATTTTCTTTTTTGCTATGACGTATCTATATCTAATAAAATAACTTGTGATATCTCCAGTATAATCTGATTGGATGAGTGTCGGAAGCCTCATATCGACTCACGAACAATTGAATTGTATATGAGGCATAAAATTACTCAAGTGGGTGGGGCTAAAAGGGGGGTGATAAGTGGTGAGTCAATTATTGTCTTAAGATCAAGCTTTATACCGTTAAGACCAAATTTGCAAGAGATGTCTTAATTTAATACATCATGATCATAATATTATTAACCCATGGTCGGTTTACTGCCGATTCAAAACGAGCTCGCTCACACTTTTTTAGTGGAAGTTTCAACACAGAGTCCGTTCTGCCTAAACATTTCTCGCTCATCAACCTTTTGAAAGGATGGTTTCTCTAAGAATATTGAAAAAAATCGCGTAAGTTCGCACGCGATATTTTCCATTTCGGTGGCAAAAAAGCACAATAATGGAAACCAGGGACCGAATTAAGTGATGCCTCCAATAATCCCCATCGCTGCTTAATTCCTTAAAATATTATTTGTTTACTTACTCTTAAGTCTTACTAACTATTTAATATACAAAATACTTCACTGTAATAGACACTAAAATTTTCCAGAAATTGCTCTATGCAGAACAGCTACGAAAACGAGGTCGTCAGATCAGCAAAGACCATTTTGAAATTACATAGTCGAAAAAACTGCCCCTGCCGGGAATCGACATCTGAACCACCCAGGGAGGTCATCAAACTTAGGAATCATTATGTCTGTCTGTTAGTTTATCACTGCCCATCTGTTCAATTAATTTGAAATAATGTGGTATAGAGTACCTTAAATTAGACGGATTGAGTATTTTTCTATCCAATAAAATCAAAAAGTATTTTAAAACCCAAATCGACGCGGACGAAATAACGGGTAATGTCTATTTATATAATAGATAACCTAAATTACAAATACCTTCAAGGCAAGAGTAAATACTTAGCCATCTTCTAGGCAACCATCGCGCCGCCTCCAACCTCTACTAGACCTTACCATTGGTTTGCTTGAAGCATGATTATCGTCAAGCGCAGGCCTATTCTGCAATTTATACTTTTATACTGAGATTATAAATTTTCAAAAAACATCCATATATCCATCCAAACTTTCGCATTTGTAATATTAGTATAGCTATATTTTATGTCTACTACCTCACCTAATTATTCGTCAAAGTGTTTCAATGAAAAGGCCGTGACAAAGTGGCTTCCGCACCGACTTATGTTTTCGCTGAACAAGCAACATTATTTTTGTCTAGTAATATTTCGCTAGTGCATTTCCACTCTAATCACTATTATCTGGGGACACGGGAGTGTCCCCGCCAAAGACGAGCCAAAGGAAACGGGGCACTACCTACCTTTTCTCGAAGCGTTTCGTCGAATTTTCGAACCGTCATAGCTTCGGTCCGAATGACGCTAGAAAGCTGAAATTTTCAGGATAAGATGTTGTTGGGGGACTTACCGAATATACCAAGTTTCAATTTTTTAGCATTTATAGTTTCAGTTTATTGATTACCTAAAATACGTCGATTTCGTACTCACTCACTGATGATCATCAACTGAAAAAAGGTACTTCCTGAAGTGCTAGAAGACTGAAATTTGGTATGTAGGCTAGAATTTGCATATAAACAACAGGAAAATTAAGAAACTCCAACCCCTCGTATAGGGGGTGCAAATCTGACAGCATTTCCTTGTATTTTAGAACAGTCATAACTTCGGTACGGAACATGGTAGAAAGCTGTAATTTTCAGGATAACATGTCGTTGACAGATTTATTAAACTTACCAAGTATCAATCATCTAGCATTTATGGTTTCAGATTTATTGGTACTTGAAATACGTAGTTTAGGTTTTTTTTTCACTTTTACGAAAAAAATCAAAATCTCTAGGACTCTAGGGTGGGCCATGAAAAAAGGATTAGCTGAAGTACAGGAAAATCAGCTAAAAAAAATCAAAAAATCTAGGGCGCCTGCCAAAAATAAATGAAATCCCACCAAAAACATTTCATGTAAAATTGGTTGCCAAAGACTCACAAGTGCATAATGCTTTCACTGTTAAAAAGTTATGAGATCTCTAATTAGAGCCAAGCCCGAAGGTGAGCTCCTCTTTGTGCTGCGCATCATAACCCACGGAGTCTGTCTCAAGTTCAAAGTACATAGTTCTAAATGCTCTTTACTGTGTACCAAACTAATAATATTAAATAACATGTAAGTCTATATATAAAACTTGTCCCTAGAACCTCTACATCTTGGTAAAAAGGTACGGCTTGGCCGTTTCGTATATGTCGCCCTAACTATTCCTTAATGACTTAAATGTTATGTCAGGAAATGTTCGACGAATATTAAACGGCCAAGCCATACCTTTTTACCAAGATGTAGAGGTTCTAGGGACAAGTTTTATATATAGACTTACATGTTATTTAATATTATTAGTTTGGTACACAGTAAAGAGCATTTAGAACTATGTACTTTGAACTTGAGACAGACTCCGTGGGTTATGATGCGCAGCACAAAGAGGAGCTCACCTTCGGGCTTGGCTCTAATTAGAGATCTCATAACTTTTTAACAGTGAAAGCATTATGCACTTGTGAGTCTTTGGCAACCAATTTTACATGAAATGTTTTTGGTGGGATTTATGTATTTTCCGCCCGCCTCAGTTTCATAAAATCACAACGTATTCAATCACTTTCAGGTTTCAGGCCATTTCTCATTCTCCGTGCCGTGCGATAAGAAAGTCATTATAAAACAATCACTGAGGCAAATGTATGAAAAATTAATGCATTTAAATGTCGGAGATTGTTTTCGAATGTCGGCTTCGGATGTTAGCAAACATTTGATAGTTAGAAACTGTAGTTTGATAGTATGAAGAGAAATTTAATTTACGAACTATCTGTTTCAAGTATCGAATTACATGGAAATTGAAATCACCCTGTCAGGGAAGTTAAACGACTTCAGGCTTTATTAGAAACCCAGTTAGGACACTTGGCTATTTATAACTATTAATATATTATTTGGTCTTGGAGGTCTTCTCGTCTAAATCACCACAATGCCACCACAAGTAACTGAAAACTCATAAAATTGGCACTTGTTGAAACACGTTTATTCCATAATTATTAAGCAAATTCTTCCGCACAAAATACATTAGTAGGTACTGCTTTATAATTAAAAAAAAATCAAAAGAATTCTAACTTTTTTAGTGGTAACACGTTCATTCGTTCACCATAATTCTACCCGTCCTCATCTATAAGGCGCTGACACGTGGGTATCCACAAAAGGAAAAGGTCCACAAGTTCAAAGTCGTACAGCGAGCTGTAGAGAAGCTTTTCTTGAAGGATTCGAAATTATACCGTGTTATATTTTGTCCAAAAAATATTTTAAAATCCTGCAAGTTTGGACACATAGTTACCAGCTGACACCTAACCAGCTGGCATTGCGGCGTTGCAAGCGGTACAATGACACATCGAGAGTCGCAGTCGATGACGTCATCAACCCGCCTGCCAGCAAATGGCCGGCGCCCGCGCCCCGCGCTCCACTCGCGCCAGTCGCCAGTCGTCCAGAAGCTTGCGTAAGAGTATGACACGTATATTCACGCAATCGGTTGCTCCCGCGTAAATATTACCGCTATCGTATGAGAAAATGAGTTTTCAGTGTTTACGAACGTGCAACACACGGAAATGATGCAACTATTGACGGTATGTGGTGACAATGTGTCCGCGGTAGGAGTTTGAGGCGCCCATGCTTGCCGTTCATACAACGTCTAAGGGAAAATGGTCAGTTTCGCCGTCTTGCACATTACTGTGTACTGTGTAAATACTTAATTAATGAAGTGTAATAGTGCAATTGTGATAATGACTATTGTTTCTCTTACAAACACTCACGCGCTGTATTTACCTACTACCTACCACGCGGCACAGTGACGGAACGCGTCACAGCGCGCGCCGTCTTGACGCCGCGTTTTGGGTGACCATGTTTTAGCGAGGACAATGACCCAACTCAAGAAGCTTATAACTTTGTTAGTTTTCAATTAAAAAAAATGAAATTTTGTATAAATATTCCATACGTGAAAATATTCGACACGTGTTTCGGTTTTTGATTAAACTAAAACTAACGTTGTATATTTATTCAATGTATAAAGTGTTATCCTAATACTAGAACATACTTGTATTATGTTATTTAAATATTTAACTACAAAAAATTTGTGCGTCAGGGTTTCCTGACTTTATATACTGCAACTTTTCATACTGTAACCAAAATTGTAACATATATTCAGACAAATAACTTATAATTATTATAATCTATTATATTGTATGAAGACCTAAACTCCGTCCACACTGAGCCTGTATGGCGACATTTTTACGCCTGAATTGGCAATATGCGCAACTCTTAGACTCGTAAAACCTGTCGCTCTCGGCAAACTGGCGATGTATGTCTATCAAATGTCTATCATCGTCGTCGGAAAATGATTTTATGGAAGCGTTTCCTCTGCTTTTGAGCTATTTTCTTTTATTTCATGACAAGTCTGCCCTTGACTGCGATTTTACCGACCAATAGACCAACGAGGCAGTCTCAATAACATATTTTAACATAATATTATCAGTCAATCAATACAAGTAATAATAAATAATGTGTTTTATCTTGCAATAAAAAATAGACGAAATTTTACAGTAAGTAATAGGTTCATTTTATGACGCAGGTACTGACTAAGAAAGATTATTTGGATATTCCATCCCTAAAGTACTTTATTAGTTTAATAGAAGATTGTTCTTTTTATGGACGTTTCTCTTTGTTCAAGTTTTATCCATTAAAATTGGTTTTTAAACTTTCGGTCATAAATAAGAAAACGTGTACGAGTATTTAATTTTATTAATTTGGAAATTCCAGGCCCCAAGGGGATTTTCACTAATTCCATCCCAAGCAGGAGCGGCTCGTTCAAAACTTACTAATAATATAAATGCGAAAGTGCGTCTGTCTGCCTGCTACTGTCTATAAACGGCTGATACTTTGCGCAAAAATGAGCCAGCCCCTCTGTAACCAGATTAGGTAATAGGGATGATGACAATCAAATCAGCAAATATCTTTAAAAAAAAACGCGCTTCTTGTAGGTATGAAATACATAGTTGTGACGTCATCAGATTTCAACGCATTTATTTTCTTTATCTTATAGTTTAGAATGGTTATCAAATTTTTGGAAGACCCCCTATTTAATAATTAATCAGTAAGAAAGAATTTATTTTTGACATGGGCATCGTCCCTATTAACCGCGGTGAAATGTCTCGCAAGAAATTTTTTAGCACTTTAGACTCCATCCTACCACCACCACTACAGCCCATTAACGTCCCACTGTTAGGCACAGGCCTCCACTCTCATAGGAGAGTGGGAATTAGAGCTTAGACCCACCACGCTGCTCCAATGCGGGTTGGCGGGCTTTAACGACTATTATCATGTCTATATTATCTTTAGACTCCATAGTCCCAAGAAATCCACGGCACACAGAACCAACTATGTATTTTGCATTATATTCGGTATAATACAATGACGTTGAGTTTCTTGCCAGTTGCTCTTCTTTTTTTTAAACAATATATTACAATAGGTACTTGGTTAGTAGTTATATAAATTAAAAATACAATAGTGTAAGTTTTATTTATTTATTTTATTTATTTATTTCACCCAACTTAATTCTATCCTTACAGTTAGTAAGTTATTATACTATCCTGTGGGGAGCTGGACCCAAAGACCCATCTTGATAATTATTGATTACAATTATTAGCAATTCACGCACCCTCCTCCACAGAGGCCTGCAGTATGCTGCATAATGTATCCAGGGGACCCAGATTACAGGAAACAAATGGGCGGTAAATGGACGCCAAATTAGCCAGCGATTTGTGATACTTTGAAAGAAAACAAACATCAGATCAGAATAAGGTTTAATTTTTAATTCATGCGGTTCCGGTAAAGGGAACCCTAATAATTTTGTGCAGTCCTTAACAAAGCCTTCTAAAAGTCTAGCCACACTTGAGATGCAAGGAGCGCTTTTGCTTGCTCGTTTTTTCCATGCGCGTCGCTTAATCGGGCCCAACTCCATACAACCTCATACAAACAATCACGCCAGAACGGCAGAAAGGATCTGGATGAAATTTGGCACAGAGATAGATTATAATAGATTGGAATGACACACAGGCAACTTTTATCACGCATAATTAAAGAGTGCTCGCGGGAACCAATAAACATCAATCCACGTGGACAAGTCGCGGGCATCAGCTACTTTATTGACCGAGCGAAGCGAAGGTCTCTGTGTCTGGTATCTGAGTATACGTGTCTGAGTATAAGGTATCTGAGTCTACTTGAGTGATATTGCACTTGTACGTCCGTCCGTCCGTCCGTCTGTCAGAGCCTTTTAACTTCTGAATTACTGAAGGTAATTACTTCAAATTTAAATATAATACGAGTATGTAAACCGATGGCTCATGGCCTCCAGCCGAATATGGCTTAAAAACTTATAAAAAATCTTTATTCATCATCTCTCTCATAGAAGCGAATGCGAAGTATAATATTGTTTATAGCGTTACACAGGGTTGCGGTATATCATATTTTTAAAGATAATTAGGAATAGAGTCTAAAAAAATTTTTTATTATTTTTCCCCTAATATTGACGACATGTTGGGCTTTCAAAGTGGAGATTTTCTAACGTCCAAAGTTGACCTCAGAACTATTTGAATTATATGCTGTACTTGAACAACAAATACTAAAATTAGATAAATATTATAAGGAAACGAAATTATTTAATTTTTAATGAGCCCTCAGTATTTTTAACAGAACTTCATAATGATGTCAACAGATGGCGCTCTGTAAAAGTTTATTCGTTTGTGATTACAAATAATAAACTATCCTATGTATACCGCGAGGTCTCAGTTCGCGGCAAACCACTAGTGACATGTGTTAGTATGAATGAGATAAATGAATGTTAGAGCTGGTTAACGTTTGTTTGCAGGCTCCGTCTATTCAGTATCCTGTGTGTAAACCGCGATACACGCGATACATACCAGAGTTTGTGAATGTTGAGAAACTTTACACGAAACAGATCTATACAACTCACACAAACAATTAGATTTAAACTTGGTTAATATAAATAGATTGGTTGGAAGACGAATTTGATCTGCTAATAATATTAGTTTCTCGGTTAGTATAAATTAGTATAATTTATAATGACAGGTACCTACTTCATTTTATTTTAAGTAATCTTAGAATTCTATAAAATTATATTCATTTCTGCAGAATCGTTGCAAATTGAATCCTATCTACATCCTGAGATATATAATATAATATTATACCCGTTGTCCTAGGTGACCCATTGTCCTAGGTGAGCGAGAGAAGCGACGCCACGCGACGCCATGCGATGCGACGCCATGGGAAATGACGTTACGTCTACGCTGTCGCGTAAATACGTGTGTCATTTTCTATGGCGTCGTACTTATAGCGTCGCGTCGCTTCTGTCGCTCACCGGTCAACGGGTGAGAGACAGAAGCGACGCAAAATGCGAAAGATGGCTGTTTATATATTTATTTGTCTGTTACCTTTCCACAAAAGACACAGGAATTTCTTGAAGCAATCTCTAGATGGACAGCTTTTCAAAAACCAATGCACGAGGATGAGCAAGTCGCAGGTAAGAGCTATTTTTTTAATTTTCTTATACATTTATCCAGAATATTCCGTACCAAACTTAACTTTCATAAGTTAAATTTACGTGAAAGATTCTACCATAATAATTATTTAAAAAAGAAGATAAAGAAAAATTTTTTCCTATTTCCAACTCCCTTAAGATAGAGTTTTCCCCGGGGTAAAGAAAACAAGGCATGGAATATTTGAGAATTTCAGATGATCTCAGGTGCTTTTGCGGGTAAATAAGTCTATTAAATATTATTTTTTAGATAAGTCTGATGAGACTGAAATTTTCCCGTATTAGCGAACAAACTTCGTTCAAAGCATCTTTCGCGAATTAGGACCCGCCTTGAAAGGAATTTTCCAATAAATATAATTTTTACTTAATCATTCTTTTAAAAGTCGTGATAGCATAAATGGTTAATTGTTTGGTTTGCCTTAAAAGGTTAGCGCATTTGATTCTCACACACTTCGCAATCGCAAAGGTGAGCGGTGTGATCCGACACGTGGGAGTGTCCAGAATTCGATTCCTGACAGACGCAAGCTTGCGAATCGGCCGATACTTACTTAGTCTGGTCCGATGGGACTTGGGAGACTTCGGCGGTGACTAAAAAGTTTACAATTGACGTCAATTTTAACAAATGCTCAGTGCGTTTTTTACTATAACTAGGATTCCGTAGTCAACAAGGAACCCTTATATAGTTTTGCCAAATTGTCAGTCCGTATGTCCGTCCACGGCTTAGATCAGGGGCTGTCTACTAAAAAATTGTACTTTGGCATAGGCGTTTTTTCGATTTAGGGATCCGTTTCGAAATATTTAGCTTTAAAGTATTAATTTTTGTCGGAGTTAATTAATGTGGGATACATATTTGACTCTGACAAACGGTTAGCTAAACGGTTGTGTTTGCCTACTAGGTAGATCGAAAAAGCTGATACAACGGGTGCAGAATGCGTGTATGCGTTTCTGTTTTCCAATAGCACCGAGATCGCATATCAGTCCTCATATAAATCAAGCTAAGCTATTAAATATGACCTCTCGACGTGATTTGCACTTTGCTTCCCTTCTATTTGGCGTAGTACTGACGGGGAAGCCAAAATATTTGTTTGCAAAACTCAAGTGGCAAGGGGATCACAATCCATTTAACACACGGGCGTCATCTCGGCGTAATATGGCCACGCCTCATCATAGGACAGCTGCTTTCAGGGGGAGTTTCAGATTTGCAGCAAGTAAATGCTGGAACTCATTACCGCCGCCATTACGTAGTCTGAAGACAGTAAATTCTTTTAAAGCAAGGTATAAAGCAGATATTCTTGCAACACAAATAGCATAAACATATTATCTGCAAATCATAAATACATCCTGAGTTGTTTTAATCAATGTATTATCTATTTAATTTTAGACACTCAATTTTGAAGCATTCCCTGTTTTGATTTGATTGGTTATATGGATAATAGTGAAGTTTTAGTATGATAAGCATAAGCACTGATTAAGTTAGTTTTTTAAGTAAATTTATATATTAGGTTAATTTTATTCTTGTTTTTGATGATTATTTTTTATGACGGTCCGTGACGTCTTGGCCCTTGGGCTCCTCCTGAAAATCAGCGTTGCGGTATGTCAGGTAGGTATATACTTACCTTTCATGCTGTGGCACAAGCTGAGGAGGTGGCCCGTTGACCACATTTACTTTTTAAGTACGTACACAGTACATCAGTACTGTATGTAAAGATTTTTTTTTTGTAATACTGATTAATTTGATGTAACTGTTGGTCAATAAAAATTCATTTATTTATTTATTTATTTATTTATACCTACCTACGTGAAAAAGTTCGTGGCAGTAGTATATAATTATAACGTAGTTAAAAGGAAAACTGCAACAGCTACGTAGGCTTTACAAGGTAACGAGTAATAGTCGACTAACTTATAAAATGTTCGCTTTACGCAACGGAACCCTACACTGCGCGTGGCACGCACTTGGCCGTTTTTTTTTTGTAGGTATTTGGCGTGAATCAAACCCATACTTAATATTAAAAATGCGAAAGTGTGTCCGTCGATCTGTTTGTATGTCTGCTACACTTTCACCGCCCATATGTTTAACCGATTTTGATAAAAACGTATTGGGCTAGTTTGCATCCCAGGAAAGAACATAGGCTACTTTTTATCCCGGGAAATTGAAGAGTTCCCGCGGGAATAAAAAAATCGCAATCCACGCGGACGAAGTCGCGGGCATCATCTAGTAAAGTATAATGTATAATTAGTAAATTAAAGAGCAGAACGCTCAATTTAAATGTTTTAAAATTAATATGACTATTATATTACGTACTCACATAATATCCGCTGCTATGAAATTGTTTAAATAATCACGAAAGCGACAGTCACCATCAAAAGCTTCTGAATAAGTATTTATGCCACAGTCACAAAGTTACTGGTAAGTTACTAAGTCATTATTTAAAAAACACTTATTTTAATCTAATAATTGAGTCACATTTATAAGTTCACTTATTATAAAATATATTGTCCATAAATAGTTTTTATTTACACATTTACACTTTAAATGGAAAACCAAATGATTTTAAGTATAAAAAGTTTTCAGTCACAAAAAAAGCTTAAAATAACAACGAAAACTTTTTCCGAAAATTACTTAGCGAGAAAACAATACAAGTAAAGTTAATTTGGTACAAAAGAATAGTTTATTTTATGATTTATCTAAGTAGTAAACAGATTTCGGAGGCAAGCGTACGTTCGAGAAAATCTGGCTAAAGTGGTAGGGAAAAGCGACTATCCCATCTCGAATCAGAGCATCGACTGAGGTCTGAGCCCGTTTACCGGCCGGCCGTAAATTCCCGCTGGGCCATAATAGGTACCCATCCAGTGATAAGAAGTCTGAACGGTTATCACATACTAGGGGAGGTCCGTAACGATTAACGATAGCAAACTACGTTGAAGGAAAACTAGATGACTGGTAATGAATCTAGTTTACTTGCCTACACTACATTATGTCTTGGATTTGTAAAGTTTAGTTAGTCGGATGATACTTAGTAGCTAAGACTTTCGACCTGTGGTCACGGATTTGATTCTCGGGGACACAATCGTAACTTATCTGCGTTCTGAGACTTTACAATCGTGCATTGCACTTTACAATTTATTACCGGAGCATCCTCAGGAGATGTTGACTCGACAATGCTCGGTTGTAAAGACTTTACAATCGTGTGAAACCTCCGTAGTGAAACCTACGTTGAGACTTTGAGAGTACCTAATTTGGAAGATTTGCGTGGTGTGGTGTGGTGGCGGGCTATTACGGGGTATTGCGGGCTAACTGGGCGGGGAATATCGCAAGCTACAGGTTGTATCACAAATATTTGTCTGCTTTGGCGGATTATAGCGAATTAAGCTTCTTGTTCCTTGATTATCATGGACTTCCGCAAAGTGATGCCTGCTTCTGTCGCATGTTATTAGCATGTTATTGTACTAGATTATACTTACCTACGACTTCGTCAGCGTGGATATTTGTTTTCTGAGTTTTAGCCTATGTCCTTCCCTTCCTCTATACAGTCTATACCTAGCGTAATTATTAAAATCGATTGAAAAGATGGGTCGTTAAATAAAACGTAGCAGACAGACAGACAGGCACACTTTCTCATCTATACTATTAGTATGAATTAGACCTTAAAGTCTCATCTAAGTGGATACCAACTTTGATCAGCATTATAGATACTATTATTTATTATGTGCTCTTTAAGTCCTATATTATGATTACCATTAAATATAATAATGATACAAATCCATTACTTTATACGTATGTAAAAGGCTAAGTTATATATTTTCTACTGTGCCAAAAGAAACAAATTATTATGTTTTTACTCCTAATAGAGCCATGTAAATGTAAAGGTGTGTTCAAACATAGCGCGGCAAGTACGCGCGGCGGGAGTAACACGCGGCGTATTGTAACCAACCTGACGGGGTCCCTAAGCATCTACACCTCTCTCTACTTATAAAATTCAATATTTCTTTAAAATGGCACGTGATACATCTAGCAGTAAGACCCTCACAACATTGCTGTGTTCATAATAAACCAAGATCCTTTAGAGTTTCGGAAGCCTCAAATTCAATCAACCCAACGACTAAGTTATATACAGATTTTAGATGTAATTCAGTTAACTTAAAACAGGCTTTAAGTAACGTGATCGCGAAGAGATAAATCTCTTCGGGATATTTACGAACTAACCCAAGTGGTAGCATCTTCCTTTTATAAAGAAAAGGAAGATGCTTTGTATGGCATCACTTATATTTCTAAAAAACAAATGATGGCTGGCTGGCTCCTCCCCGCCACCAACGGTAGGCTTCTTCCCTCTCTTGGTACCCCTAGAGGCACATCAATACATGGACTAATACATCTCTAAGAATACCAAAAGTCAACAGCCCCCCCCCCCCCCTTTTACCACTTGGTCATCAATCGCGAAGGCCAGCGCAACGTATGTACGAGCATACTTTAGAGTGGTGCGTTCCACTTATGTCAGCGTATAGCTGGATAATTGCATTTTTAGAGTGGTGCACTCCCACATATACCTGTAATAGGTTTCAAGGATACACCGGACGCACTGCAGGTTCGTTCGTCGCAACGTAACAGAGCCACAGGCGTGATGCACCCTTCAGTAATAGTATGTTATACCAAATACAGCGCGGAACCACCATGGGTGATAGGATGTCGTTTGTGCGTAACATGGGTTTTAGCCAATGTGCCGCAGCATAGGTCGTGAAGCTATGCTTTTACAAGTAACATGGGTTGTGAATCCATGAAACTCTGAAGTGTCGAGGCTGAACAAGCGTAGTGCAAAATGTAGTAAGATATCAGGCGCAACGTACGCATAATCCAACCTTCGGGAATAATAAACAGCGTCCTTCCAACCATGGTAAGTTATCGTTCGAGTATTGCCAACGACGTACGTAATTTAGATAAGTAGATCGCAAGGTAAAGTCAGACGTTTTGCGGAACGTAGAAGTATACTCGAACTGCACTGCGCTCAGAAAGCAAGCTCTCTGATTCAACAACAACCCAATCTCATCTGAACGTCCAACTAGGTAGACATCCAGACAGAACCAGCCGTGCTGAGGCATCGCTGAAGCGAGACACCGTTACGCCCCACAGGCCCGACCCGACCTGCGATAATAATTGATTTAGTAATATACGTGTAAATATTATGTTGTAGTTATGATATGTATATAAATCCACCAGAGGCAGATAAGATTTCGTCGGATGCTCTCAAGCTAGGTCCGCTAAGGGTCCTCACATTAGACAGCATCCAACAACACAGTGCGTTCAAACGATCTATTGCAAATATACCTGCTCAATATAATATTAATTTTATGTATCGCCCAACTTCTCTTGCCACACGCACACACAACAAGATGTTGACAACGTTGCGATAGCGAACGCTCGATCCCTACACCTCCGCCATAAAATTCAAAAAAAATTCAAAATTCAAATTATTTTTATTCAAATAGACTTTTACAAGTACTTTTGAATCGTCGAGTGAATCTACCACTGGTTCGGAATGCCATTCCTACCGAGAAGAACCAGCAAGAAACTCGGTGGTTGCTCTTTTGAAAAAAAAATAATTTACAATTTTATTAATTTATACATATGTAACCGCTGTCCTTAGCATTGCTGGAGCGAATCAAATCCATGCTCCTTTGTCGTTTACGTAATCTTCAACAGTATAATAAGCTTTTTTCAGGAGCATACTTTTAATGGACTTCTTAAACTTGTGTAAAGGCAAGTCTAAGATAGGTTGTGGAATTTTGTTATAAAATAGAATGCTCATTCCCACGAACGACCTTCGGACCTTCTTGAGGCGGAGCGATGGAGTCACGAGCTTATGGCGGCCTCTAGTTTGCCTATCATGCAGATCGAATATTTTTTTGTAATTGTGAATGTGCTGTTTTACGAAGATTAGATTACTATAAATATATTGCGAGGCTACTGTAAGAATACCTATTTCCTTAAATTTCTCTCTAAGGGATTCGCGCGGTTTTAAATTATAAATTGCACGTATTGCCCTTTTTTGTAATACAATTTTTTTTTTAATATCTGCCGCTTTACCCCATAGTAAGATTCCGTAAGACATAATACTATGAAAGTAAGCAAAATACACAATTTTTGCAGTTTCAACGTCAGTAAACTGTCGAATCTTTCTGACAGCGTAAGCAGCAGAGCTGAGTTACATACCCACCCTTGGCGAGCGGTCGGAACGACGGTGTTCACAAACCTATGTGCACCTTTGAACTCGCGAACTTTTGGGGACCGCGGAATTAAATAAAACCACGGTTTGAACTTAACGATGGATAGGTTTATTGAACCCAAGGACGTAACAACGATACACGGCTGCATTTAATCTATATACCCTTTTGGGGGCAGCGAGGTAGTAGCGCGAGGCAATGTCCGACAGCGCCATCTATTGTCGTGAACATACCGCCCACCAAGGACATTTAGTGAGAAATGTCCTTAAAATTGTTGTACTGGGAAATCGTACCGCCCACCGTGACCATGTTCTTGGTGGGTGATCTTACAAGGTTTTAAACTTACATTCTAAATAAACAAACAAAAAACAACTGAATCAGAACTGAACTGTAAACAATTTTAAATACCTTGGCGATAAATGCTCAAATAAACAAAAATATAAATGAACTATTCTAAATTAACAATAGGATGAACTAACTATGATATTACAATAACTTAATCACTAACAGGTAAAATACATATTTTTGATGTGGGTCTCTTGATGCTAGAATTTTTCACTTTTATAGTGACCACACGGGTAACATTATCAGTACCCGGATGCTTTTCTATTATACGACCCATTAACCAACGACTTGGTGGCAGGTTGTCTTCTTTGACAAGCACAATATCTCCCAAATTGGGCTCTGGTACGCGGGAGTTCCACTTGTAACGATTCATTAAGTGGGACAAGTATTCCTGTGACCAGCGTCGCCAAAAGTTCTGCAGCATTCTCTGAATTAACTGCCACCTTGTTAGTGAACTCGCACTGGAATCCAGATAGTTATCGACCTCCGGTACCGCTATCAGGGGTCCTCCAACAAGAAAGTGTCCCGGCGTTAATGGAAGTGGATCACTCGGATCTGAACTATCTACAGACATGGGCCGCGAATTAAGGCAAGCTTCTACTTGGCTGAGAAGTGTACACATCTTCTCAAATGTCAAGGTTGACTCTCCTATCACTCGTTTTAAGTGAAATTTAGTAGCCCGCACGCCCGCTTCCCATAGGCCTCCAAAATTAGGGGCATGGGGCGGTATGAAATGCCACTCTGTCCCATGAGTTTCCAAATATTCGGCTACCTCCTTTTGAATATGGTTAAGTTGCTGAAGCTCTTTTGCAGCACCTACAAATGCCGTACCATTGTCGCTCCACAATTGCGCGCAATGGCCACGTCTGGCCACGAAACGACGGAAACATGCCAGAAAAGCTTCAGTGCTCATATCACTTACCATTTCTAAATGAATCGCACGAGTAGCCATGCAGATGAATAAGCAGATGTAGCCCTTATAAGACCGATGACCTCGTCCTTTTGTTGTCCTTACTTGTATGGGCCCTGCATAGTCTACTCCACTATGAAGAAATGCCCTGGCGGGTGTACATCGAACTGACGGAAGGGAGCCCATGAACTGATGTTGAATGTCTGCTTTTTGTCGGACACAGGTAACGCATTTACGTATATGCTGTTTAACTAAACTTTTCACACTAGTAATCCAATACGACGTTCTCAAATAATTAACCATCAACTGGACTCCTCCATGAAGAGTATTTTGATGTGCGTCCATTACTACCAGCTTTGTAAAATGAGATGAGTGGGGTAATATTATCGGATGCTTGGTTTTTTCGGGTAACTGAGACTTCTGTAATCTACCACTTACTCTCATGATCCCTTGGTCATCTAAATAAGGACACAAAGATGTAAGCTTACTATTTTTAGATTGCAAGTATCCTTTGACATTTAGTTGTGAATATTCGTCAGAAAATTCTTCTTGTTGTGCTTTTTTGATACAGCACATCCTAGCTTGGTCTATTTCTGCTTTGGTTAAATAAGCTGTCCTTTTATCACTACGACGATAGAATCGCCTACAATAGGCGATTACCCTTAGCAACTTCTGTAATGACGAAAAGCGTTGGAATAGTGTGTCTTCTGAAAATGCGTTAAAGTGTGTTTTAACTGCTTCTTCTAAATGAACTTTCAAATCTGTTGGTCTTTTATATTGGATGGTTTGCTCTCTAAGGAATTGTGGACCGGAAAACCAAAGCTCGTTCCCTGCAAGTAAACCTGGTTGAATACCTCGTGACGCACCATCGGCTGGATTCTCTTTAGATGGTACGTGATACCACTGAGAAGAGTCCAAATTCGTCAGGATCTCGGAAACCCTGTTGGCCACGAAAGTTTTCCACCGACTAGGATGGCTATTCAACCACGCGAGAACGACTGTGGAGTCCGTCCAAGCTCTGATCTTGCTCTTTTGGATATTCAAAACGTCAGCTATCTCAAGTAAAAGTCTCGATAAGAGTGCTGCCCCGCAGAGTTCGAGGCGTGGGATACTAACCTGCTTTATTGGTGATACCCTCGTTTTCGCTGCTAACAATGAAACATGTCTCTTCCCGGCACCGTCGTCGTCTACCCGCAAATATACAACAGCTGCGTATGCGAGTTTTGAAGCATCACAGAATCCATGTAATTCAACGTTAGCATCTGATTTTAAGGTGCCCAACCATCGCGGGACGTGTACTCTGGTAAGTTGTTCAAGCTCATTACGGTAAGTAACCCATTCGTTTTTTAATTCTTCTGAAATTGGGTCATCCCAATTGACACCTTCTAACCATAATTTTTGAATAAACATTTTTGCTACTATGATAGTAGGTGCTATCCAACCCAGAGGGTCATACAAGCGTGCTACCACTGATAATATTGATCTTTTTGTTTCAGGTCCAGACGTCGGATGCGGAAGATTCACCGAGTATCGAAATTGATCTTCACTTCGGTCCCAGGTAAGTCCTAAAACCTTAGTTGTACTTTCTGCTTTTAGTTCTATAGCTTTTTTGTCCTTTATGTTTTCCATGTCTTTTATAATGTTGTCCTGTTTATGTACCTTTTGAGTGATCTGTATTTGTTTGTCCTGAATTGAAGGAAGCTTTCGCATGTCTTTCTCTTGGTTTTCATTATTTTGTATATTTACTAACAGCTCCTTACAATTACTATTCCATTTCTGTAGTTCAAACCCCCCTCTTGCTAATAACGTTTTCATCTGCTTATAAATTTCTATGCCTTCCTCTACGCTAGCGCAGCCTGTCATCAAATCGTCCATGTAGAACGATTGGGTTACTCTTGAGGAAGCTAAGGGGTAATTTTTACCCTCATCGTCACTGACTTGGATGAGTGCTCGAACAGCCAAAAAGGGAGCAGATGCCGTTCCAAACGTTACTGTCAATAACTCGAAATCTTGTATTTCTGTTTCAGGGTTTTCACGCCAGACTATGCGTTGGAACATTGTATCCTCGTCTGCAATTCGGACTTGCCGATACATTTTTATTATGTCAGCTGTCAAAGCGATCGGTTGAACTCTCCACCTTAATACGGTGTGGCGCAAATCCGCCTGTAACTTAGGACCCACCATCAGCGTGTCATTAAGTGAGACTCCCAATTTATTTTTGCTCGAAGCATTGAAAACCACTCGTACTTTTGTTGTGGTTTTATCGTCTCTAACAACTGCGTGATGAGGTAAGTATACAGCTTCATTTCTTCTTCTATCATCTTCCTTCACTGGTCTCATGTGTCCTAATTGTAAATATTCGTTCATAACTTCTGTGTAACTCTTTTTTAATTCTTGATCTTTCGATAGCCTTTTTTCTAATGAATTGAACTTTGTTACAGCTAATTGTCGTGAATCACCACCTAAGCAACCAGGCTGTTCATCTCGGAATGGTAATTTCACAACGTAGCGACCTTCTTCTGTTCTTTTTGTTGTATTTATGAATATTTCTTCGCACCTCTTCTCTTCATCTGTCCACAGACTCTTTGTATTATGTTTTTCTTCTTCCAATTCCCAAAACTGTTTTAACATATCCGTTTCAGAGACCTGAGCATGCATTACCGATATTTTTTGGATGTCCTCGTTGTTCTTATTACTACGTTCGTTGACAGTGCCAGACAGAATCCAACCCAATGTTGTCTTTTGTGCAATGAGGTTCCCATTTTTACTCTTTTTTATGCCTTCCTGTAATATTTGGCTGTAGACATTATCCCCTAACAACATGTCTATAGATTTTGGAGTGTCAAACTTGGGATCTGCTAAACTCAAGTTTTGTAATTCTGTCCAGTCGATCTTCTTCATTTGCTGTTCAGGTAAGAATGACGTAATATTCTTCAACACATAGGCTGTAATTTGTAGATTGGTGTTCTCGCATACTCTCGATCTTAGTTTTACCGTAACTACATACTTCGAAGTTAGAGCCTGATTTCGACCTAGACCAGTAATTATGCCGCTAGCAGGAGTCCTTTTAAGACGCAACAGCTGAACTGCGGCCTCAGTTATAAAACAGGCTTGAGACCCTTGATCTAATAGTACTCTGAGAATGTGATTTCCACCAGCTTGCGACTCGGTGTTTACTAATGCAGTAGCAAGTAAAACCTGACTACAACTGGCGATTCTCTGAGTTGATAAGCATGAAACTATTGGCAGTGCACTAGTTGATGTACTAGCATTCGCAATAGTTTCGGTTGCCTTTGTACTGGTAGCTGTGCGCTCAATATTAGGGTGCAAAAGGGAGTGGTGCCTCTTATTACAAATTCTGCAGGTTCCAGGTTTCTTGCACTGTAAGACGCTATGATTTCCGCCTAAGCAGTTGAAACAAATGGAATTCTTCGCTACAAAATCTCTTCTTTTAGAGATATCTTCCCCAGCAAACTTTTTACAGAAGCATAACTTGTGATTCTCAGTACAATATTCGCAGCGCATACCCGAGACGTTCATAGCAAGAAAAGTTTTTGACCTTGGACCAGTTCCGCTGGTATGCTGTACCGGAGTCTTCTTAGAATCGACGAACTCGAGTGCGCGAAAGCGACTCTCCGCGAAACTTTTGAATTGATCTAAGGTTGGCAATTTATTCAAGTCGAGTGTACTAGAAATATGTAGCTCCCACTGTTTTCGCGTTTCTGGATCGAGTTTAAAACTAACAATGTGAATAATGATAATGTCCCATGTGCTCACATCAATATCTATATTTTTTAAGGCATTCAAACAGTCCATGGTGGTATCTATGAGGTCTTTCAAACCTGGTGCTGATTCCATATTCATCCGTTTAATTCCAAACAATCGTTTAAAAATGCAATTCGCTAAATACTTTCTATTGTTGTATCTTTGTTCTAATAGAGACCAGCATTGACTATAGTTTGAATCTGTGATTGGTGTATGCCTTATTAACTGCTCAGCCTCGCCCGTCAAGTGAGTTTTCAAATAATGAAATTTTTGTACATTGTCCAAAGCTTCGTTGTTGTGAACTAAAGACGTGAAAAGATCTCGAAAGGTTGTCCATTCGGAATAGCTACCAGAAAAAGTTGGTATTGTAATTTTTGGTAACCTTACAAGCTGACTGACTTTATCGTTATCCTTTCCGTTTGACTTGACAGTTCGTTGCTGAGTTTCTGATGGCAACACAAACTGATTCAAACATGATTTCATAAGCGATTTACACATTAAATAATTTTCCTCTGTTATATCATAAACTCCGTTTGTCACATAAGAGGTGTTTGCTAACACATCAGGTTTTGATATTTCATACAACTTAGTGTTGTTTGCCCTAAACAATAGCCAATCTCGTTCTAAATTTTCTGATCTAACTCCTAAATATTCTTTATTTATTCTTTCTTTTGAACTCTTTTTAAAATTTGCTAAACTCTTTTTGATGGAGTTGTGAAGATCTAACTGTACATTCAATAGACCTTCCATTTGTACTACAATTAGTTGCCAATTTAAATGAGATAAGTGTTCTATAACTTAAATAATTATTGTATGTACTAGAATCTAAAAATCACAAGTGTTTTATTCATCAAAAAAGTATGTTTCAAATTTATCTTAAACAATCTATGTCCTAAATATTTCCAAAACTTTTATGTTTGAAAGTTGAGCAAAAAATCTGTCCTAAAATATGTTGAAAATTTTACAAGTGTTTGATTTTTCAATCGAAAAAATTCTATGTTCTAAATATATCGAAAAAATTTACGTGTTTGAAATTTCAATCGAAAAATTCTATGTCCAAAAATATGCTGAAAATTTTACAAGTGTTTGAAGTTTCAATCGAAAAAATTCTATGTCCAAAATTATGCTCAAAATTTTACAAGTGTTTGAAATTTCAATCGAAAAAATTCTATGTCCAAAATTATGCTCAAAATTTTACAAGTGTTTGAACTGAACTAATTCTAAGGGAAATCGGACATAGGTTCCCCGTTCCCTCGTTTTTAATGAAATTATACTAAGTCCTAACTAGCATGCAATTTAGCCTTAGTTTAATTCACTAATAATTTTTAAAGTTATTGACACCAAACAAATAAGGTTCACTTTTGCTTGAAATTTTAAAATAAAGTTAAGTTATTGAGACCAAACAAATAAAGTTCACTTTTGCTTGAAATTTAATATGAAGTTTTTACTCACAGTTTGACAGTTGACACGAACTTATTTGCACTCACGTCACGATGACAGCTGTCACTTTGACACTTTGACACCTGTCAAATTCCTCCGGGTTGTCCTTGTTGTACTGGGTTGTCCTGCTCTGCACCGCTTGTCTCGCTCACACACTGGTCTGCGCTGCTGGCGCCCTCTGCCGGCGCCTGCCGCCGCTGCTGCACCACGTACTCTGGTGTCTGCAGCAATCCACTGCGAGTACGGTGAGTGGTCGCCGACCACTTGCTCTTCAAAACTTCCGGTTCGATAGGAACAAATTATGTTCACAAACCTATGTGCACCTTTGAACTCGCGAACTTTTGGGGACCGCGGAATTAAATAAAACCACGGTTTGAACTTAACGATGGATAGGTTTATTGAACCCAAGGACGTAACAACGATACCCGGCTGCATTTAATCTATATACCCTTTTGGGGGCAGCGAGGTAGTAGCGCGAGGCAATGTCCGACAGCGCCATCTACTGTCGTGAACAGACGGGAAACTTCTCCGTAAGCTTGTAGTCGCGTAATCATATACACCCATACTGTACTACCATTGTATTATCGTTTTAATATTAACTTTACTATTATTATTTTTTTTTTTTTTTTTTTAATAATTACCTATTTTCCACTGAATAGTAAGATACGTATAGTTACAGTTTGCAGGACACGACTCTGCCGCTTCCTTTGAGGACTTAAGAGGCCTGTTCACCACCGGTAGATGGGTAGAGTACACAGCATTGTAGCACGGTAGAGTACTAGCTATCCTACTAAAAATACCAATGCAGTGTTAGGCTGAAAATTAAAATACATACAATGCCTTACTGCTTCTATGGTTCTCGAGAGTGGCAACGCTACTCTATCACATGCCTCTCCACATCCCAGCATCGACTTAATGACGCACACTCGACTGTGAACTGTACGAATTACTGTACAGTTCCGTAAACATTACCTAAATACTAGCAAAATAAAAATTAACGTGTAAACATTTACTCTACTGAAACTGGTACAGTACTTAGAAGTACCCGCTCTAAGTTTGAACACACCTTAAGCCACACTTAAGTTAATAAAGTACATCTGGTGAGTGCTTGTGTGCGTGCCACTTACGATGCAAGCTTCACGTAACCTATAAGCTTATGTTGAGTTTTTATTGTACGACCCATTTGCATAGGTTTTATTAATGCTAAGCGATTTGGCGCGTTTTATATATTACTATAGCTGATGCCCGCGACTTCGTCCGCGTGGATTGAGGTTTTTTATTTCCGCGGGAACTCCTTAATTTTCCGGAGTTAAAAGTAAGCTATGTTATTCCAAACTACAATCTATCTCTGAGCCAAATTTCATCCCGATCCGTTTAGCCGTTCTGGCGTGATTGAGTAACAAACATCCATCCATCCATACATTCATCCGTCCATCCAAACTTTCGCTTAATATTATTATTAGTATAGATAAATAAATATTAAGAATAGAGGGGAAAACGCAAGCCGGAAGGACATTCCATAATATCCTAGCGGTTCGAATTAGGAACCAGAAAGCGAATGTGAACAAACAAGATAGGAGTAACTTCCATAATTCCATGACCTCCCGACCACATTTGAGTCACGGCGGCTAATTTCCAGAGAGACTAGCCATCTGTGCGGCAGATATTTTAGTGCACACATGCACTCTCCGTTCCTTTACTAACAGAGAGTGTACTACAATATCCCGATGGGACCGAAAATCCGACACGACCGGAGAGAGATCAGGCACAACGACAGCCTTACGTGCTCTCCGAGGCACGGGGTGAAACACCGCAAACTTCCTAACTCCGGGCTAGTACTGAGAATTTCTTTTCGACCCCGGGACCTCGTCGGCCGCACTCGAACATGCTAACCATTAGACCAACGACTTAGTTCCATAATTTATGTTAGTTATCATGCACTGGGAGACATAGGTCGTCCTTCGCTGCACGCTGCGCTGGATGGAAATGTAAATGCAATCAGTGATGGCGGCCACCCACATTCGCCGCAAATATCTACAATCGATAAACAGTACCTACGCCGCGCCGCGCCGCGCAATATGCACCGGGACGTTTTGTTTATGGGTCACATTATTGCACAAACATAATATCCAGTCTTGACGACCTCTCTGGTGCAGTGGTGAACGCTATTATCCCGGGTTCGATCCCCGGCAGAGGCAATTTAGGAATTTATAATTTACTAGACGATGCCCACGACTTCGTCCGCGATTCCCGGGGGAACTTAATTTTCCGAGATATAAGGTAGCCTTTGTCCTTGCCTATGTCCGGGATGTAACCTACTGATATACCAAATTTCATCAACATCGGTTGCAAAGATGGGCCGTGAACGTGTAGCAGACGGACAGACACTTTCGTATTTATAATATTTGTATGGATGAATTTCCTCTGGTCTGGCATGGTGGGAGGCTTCGGCCTTGGCTAGTTATCTCCCTTCCCAACGTGCAGCCAAGCTATTTAGCGTTCCGGTGATGCCGGGTAGAAACCGATTAGGGAGGGTTTATAACACCATCCAACTCCTTTGGACAAAACCAATCCAACGTAATAGGTATTGAAATTCAAAAATTCAAAATTCAAATATTTTTTATTCAAATAAACTTTTACAAGCGCTTTTGAATCGTCGAATGAATCTACCACTGGTTCAGAATGAAATTCCATGTTCTTTTATTATTTACGTAATCAGCAACAGTATGATAAGCTTTTTTTGAAACCCCACTTTATCTGATTCCACCTGAAGAATAACGGTAATAAGGCTAACTGAAAAAGGAATCTTTTCCTTTAGTTTTATTAAGACAATAGATCTAATTGGCCCTCACGTTAACGAGCGGGTTTGGGAGGTGCGAGGTGAATAACTAACGAATGCTTTTACGGGAACCTTCTCGCCTTACGCACTCACCTTACTTAACCTGCTGAGATATTTAATTACCTTTTGCCTTTTACACTTTAGTATATGATGCCCGCGACTTCGTCCGCGCTGTTCTTTTTTCGTTAATAAAAGATTTTTGATTCCTGCGAGATCTCTTTAATTTTTCGGGTTAATTTTTTTTTCATTTTCAGGGGTTCTTCTGAATTAAAAAGTATATTTCTATGCCCTTCCACGGAATGCAAGCTATCCCTGTACCAAATTTGATCAAAATTGGCTGAGCAGGAGGATCGTAAAAGCATATAGCAGACAGACAGATACACTTGTGAATTTAAAATATATTAAAATATAAATAAGGTCCTTACAAAGGCCACGATGCAGCACTTTGGCATCATTAAGGTTCTGTACTCATATGGTTCGAATCCCAGATACGGAACTCTAACTTTTCGCGTGGTTAAATATTATACACTAGCTGATGCCCACGACTTCGTCCGCGTGGATTGAGGTTTTTTGGTTCCCGCGGGAACTCTTTCATTTTCCGAGATAATAAGTAGCTTATGTGTTATTCCAGACTATAATCTATCTCTGTGCCAAATTTCGTCCAAATCAGTTCATCCGTTTTGGCGTAGCAAACATCCATCCAAACTTTCGCATTTATAATATTAGTATAGAGTAGGTATAGAAAGCTGCCACGCTGTACCGTAGAGTTGTTTGAGATTATTATAATTTGCATTGGCGGTGAAAGGAAACATCGTGTGGAAACTTGCATGCTTGCAAGTTCTCAATAATGTTCCCAAAGGGGTGTCAAGTCTGAGAATTCACCCTTGTCCAGCGCGTTGGACTTTAAGCCTTAATGCTTTGTTTAGAGGGACGAGAGGCCCAGTTGTGACAATTACTAATCAGTCGATTGCGATTGTTAAGCAACGTTGACCCAAGTCGGTAACTGGATGGGTGACCGAATTTAGAGTTTCAAAATTTGGCCTTTTCATTTCCTCCGTGCCTCGGAGAGCACGTTAAGCCCGGTCATTATCACTAACAAAAATACTCTTAGTCGTGTCGTATGCGGAAGGACGTGGGAACCCACCGCATTATTTTTTTTATTTTTTTATTTATTTAAACATACATACATAGCACAGCCAAATACTTACGAACTACAAGGTATTACAATCAATGAACTAAATGCGTTAATTACTAATTTAAAGGTATTACAACTAATAGTGTGCTAACAATTATGGTGTGATGATTTTATGATCTCCCACTATTATCCAAAGAAAACTCCTACCATTAGGTGATTAATGAAAAGGAGTCGCGACCCTCAGTAATAAGGAATACGACGCAAAGAGAGAGCTTTCTATGGGTTAACATGATGATGATAATAATAATAAATTAATTAAGACAAGTGCGCACGTTACAGACAAATTGCGTCCAGCCTTAAGCAACTGCAATTTCCCCGGCTTGAGTTAAATTTCCCCGAATTACACAAAACGGGAAATTAAGCAATACAAGCTGACAACATTACAGTAACTTCATTTCACTGCCGTGATAACAAACTGTGCGGAGGAAATGAACAAATACTATAACATTTTCAATATTTGCGGTGAAAGTACCACAGATATGAATAATCAGTTTTCAACCGACTTCAAAAAAGGAGGAGGTTCTCAATTCGACTGTATTTTTATTTTTTTTATGTTTGTTACCTCAGAACTTTTGACTGGGTGGACCGATTTGGATGATTCTTTTTTTATTTGAAAGGGCATACCTACTTCCCATGCGGTCCCATATAAATTTTATCGAAATCGGTTGAGCGGTTTTCCGTGCCATTATCTCTGTGCCAAATTTGATTCAGATTCGTTTTGCCTTTCATTCGTGATTGAGTAACAAACAAACGTCCATACATCCATCCAAACTTTCGCATTCATTATAATAATTACCAAGATTAGTATCTTATATTGATATTAAGTCATGTATAGCCTGTTTTTTATATACTCGCTACTGTTTTACTAATTTATAAATGAGGTATTAAATCACAATAATTAAAACACATTTTTCAACACTAAGAAAGTCTAAGTATATTATAATCTTCTATGCTGGAGGTACTGTTTCAACAAACAATGACAAAGAATTCTTCAAAAACCTTTTTAACACATTCTTTATTTTGCAGAATTTCATAGGGTTGCTTGTAAATAAAGCCAACTGTCAGTCAGTCAGTCTGCAAAATTCCGCTTAACAAGATTACTAACTATGTGCCGTTAAAATGGTAAAAGGTTTTTGACGAAAAGCAATTAGACATTTTCCTCAAAAGCCTTTCGCCCTCAGGCCGTGTCATATCAGCGACAGACGCGACAACGTTGGCCACGTGAACAGGACGGGCCACTGGGCCTGGGGCCACGTGAACAGGACGGGCCACTGGGCCTGGGGCCACGTGAACAGGACGGGCCACTGGGCCTGGGGCCATACTGGCAACGCTTAAAGCAATACTTATGCAATAATAATCCAAATAAAATATCACGGATCCAAAATGTCACGGACCTTGACACTCCTAAAATAAGGATTATAATTCTAAAACACGAAAGTCAACAATAATGCAACAATATGGCCTTAGGCGTTGGCAGTATGGCCCCTGAATCTTCACGTGGCCTGCGTCATAAGTATGTCATTTTGTAGCTGACTGGCGCTTCACACACCTTCGAGAACATTACGAAGAACTCTCGGGTTTCTTCACGATGTTTTCCATCACCGTTGTGAAGTGATACCTGTTTAATTTATTAAATCGCACTTAACGCAGACAAGTTAGAGGTACGTGTACGTGCCCACTGCCCGGAGTTCGAACCCACGACCCTGTATACAGACGGTCAGGTATCTAAACCACTGAGTTGTTCAGATGAAGCGGTTAAATGACTGAACAATACGTTTTCACAACTGGAGCATACAAGCCGTGACATTTGCATGTAGATACACATGCACAGCAGTCAGCAGTACCTAACTGATGCATCCTGTCTAGTCATTTATCTAGATTTGATCTAGCCACAAGTGTCTAGACGTTACAAATGGATGTGACGCGCAGGGAATACAAACAGAGACGTCGCGCATGACGTTCCCAAGGACTTTTCTTTTTTCAGTTCAGTATACGAGGTTTTCGAACGATTTTAACTGCATTTACAGAGAAATGCAGTTAAAATGTAATGCAATTTCGGCCATGACGATCAATCTCCAGAGAGATTAGCCATCTGCGCGGGAGATATTATAGTGCACTAGTGTGTGCACAGGTGAACTCTCTGTTCCTTTCCTCTAACAGCCTGATGGGATGCAAAATCCGACACGACCGGAAAAATCAGGCGCAGAACCGACGGCCTTACGCACTCTGCGAGGCACGGAGGTGTAACCGCCGCCTTCCTAACTCCGGGCTTGAACTGAGAATTTCTTATCAAAAATCCTAATACTTATATAATTTTGCCCCCCCCCCCCCCCCCCGAGATTCGAACTCTGGACCTCATCAGCCGCAGTACATGCTGACCACTAGCCTAAGGAAGCAGTTACACACACAAAGAATAAATAGGGCGTATATCGAAACTAGTTTCACGGCCGAAGTTCCACGTTTTACATAAAACCCGATCGCTCCAATTTAGAACGAATTTTGGAGGGAAAACAGCAGTTACCGGAGCGTCTCGAGCGGTCACGGTTAGATGGGTGTGCTGAATGAACGACTCGTTGCTAAAATGCTGGCAATTTTTGGATGAAAAAGTATAGTTCTTGAAATTCATGAGTGCGCATGGCTTATGGTTGTGTTGAAGTCCTATCTTTATATTATATTTGTATACGTCTGAATATGTGCGTGATTGCGCTTATTACTGACCGCTCCAAAAAGGCACGCACACATACGCAATGTGCACAACTACAACTAAAGTTCACGCGCGCTCGTAAATTGCAAGAACTATACCTTCCTGTATGTAGTAATTACTAGATGGTGCCGTGGGAACTCTAATTTTCCAGAATAAAAAGTACCTAGTATGTCTTTCTTCGGGATGCAACCTACCTCCATAAAAAAGACCATTGAGAGATCTTCAATATCACCTGGGAAATATTTCACGAGTAGGTACATAAGAATTTTCTGATTAAAAACGAAAGTATTTGTGTGCCTTCAGAATCTCTCAAAGCTCTTTTATTGTTGTGATAGCCTAGTAATTGGAGCTATACAGGAGATTAAACGTTGCGTGAAAAAAGTTGTGAAAAAGGAATTATCGGGTTATCGTTTCATGAAAGCATTACTTGCCTCTTTGGTCTAGTGGTTAGAATGTTCGACTGCGGCCGATGAAGTCCCGGGCTCGAGTCCCGGGTCGGGCCGTAATTAAGTGCTGGGTTATTATTATTGGCCCGGAATTAGGGAGTTGGCGGTGTTTCACCCCCGTTCCTCGGAGTCTCGGAGAGCACGTTAAGCCGTCGGTCCCGGTTATTATCACTAACAATAATTGTAATCACTGAACACTTGTAATTTAAATTTGTAATGGGTCACAATAATGCCCGAAATAAATGACTATTACTATTATTATTACTAATATGATAATAGTCGTTAAAGCCCGCCAACCCGCATTGGAGCAGCGCGGTGGGTCTAATCTAATCTCTTAATTCCCTCCCTCCTATGAGAGTGGAGGCCTGATCTCAGCAGTGGGTAGTGGTGGTGGCGGTGGTGGCGGTGGTGGCGGTGGTGGAGAGCAGTCCTCAGTAATATGAGTTGTTTTAACACTGCAGGATTATCACTATAACTTACTAGATTGCTACTACGTTAACTTCTTTTATTCTTCTTTTCTTCACAAAAAGTTGTGATACTTATAGGCATATGGAAACACGACGTCTGCTGTGGTCTGTCTTAATAAAAAAACCGGGCAAGTGCGAGTCGGACTCGCGCACGAAGGGTTCCGTACCATTATTAATAAATAATTACCTTTGTTAATGAACCGCAAGACTAACTTTGTTTGTAGAGGTTTATTGTTAATATCAAAAAAACTATGCTAGTTAGAGCATTGGCTATAGTTTTCCTGTAAAATATACGTAAATTCCTATTGACCATAATTATTTCAAATTTTTCGATTGGTAAAATCCGTAGATAAGGGGGCGGGAACGGTATTTTTTTAGACATTTTCCCCGATAAATCAAAAACTATAATAACTAAAAATAATTAAAAATCTGTTTTAGAATGTACAAAGTAAACCCTTTCATATGATACCCCACACAGTACAGTTATCTCACTTTTAAATTTCAACCCTCAGATTTTCCCCCCTTTTTAAATAAGAACAAAAATAATTTCCAATTTTTTTTAATTCCAGTGTCTTTGGGTCACTAATATACATAACTATTCCAAATTTCATGTCGATAGCTTCGGTAGTTACTGAAATAATCGAGTGTGACGGACGGACAGACGGACAGACGGACAGACAGACGGAGAAAGTCGCACCATAAGAGTTCCATTTTACCATTTTGGTACGGAACCCTAAAAAGAGCAACTGCTGAGTTTCTTGCCGGCTCTTCTCAGTAGAAGTTCTTTCCGAACCTGTGATAGAGTCAAAATATAACGTAACTTAAGAGACGCCTGTGTGTCTTACATAAATTGAGTATTGAGTAAGGTCGATATTATTCGACATAGCTTACTACTATAAACATATTGACTAATTTTCATATCGATAGGAATTTATATCGTCCGCCTGGAAGGGTACTGTCTAGCTAGCTTTAGGTAAGATAATAATGATTTAGTTAAAGTTAAGAATTACATTTTACCTCTTCACAAGTGCTTTTTGAAGATGTCTGAGCGAAAATTTAATTACAAAACAGCTCAATGATCAGTTCCACGGAATACCCGGGCTCGGAACGTGATCCGACTTCACTGAAGGCCGAGTTTGGTTGAGGAGATTTTATTAATTTTCGTCTATGATCTAACCAAACTATTGCTTGCTCAGCAAATAGGTTTCACACGTAATATTTTTACTGTTAATTGAAAAAACGCAAGAGAAAACGTTTATAAGGCTCATGAGTTTAATGTAACTGCCATACCCCTAACATGATAGCCCGCTTCCATCTTAGACTGCACTCTTATCATAAGGTTTAATCGCAGTCAAGGGTGTTGGATATGGCCAAGAAAACTCGATGATTTGTGATAATAATTCTTTATATTTCTGCACTTTACTGAAATCAGTTACAAAAAATATTATACTTAATCAAGAGAAGGCTTGGAAGGTAAAGGTTGGCGAACACGATCAGAGAGAAAGTGAATGACAGATGGTGACAGAGCTCCATTTAGTATAAACTACAGATATTACATTATTATGAATCCGGAGCGGTGTCCCTAACACAGATTAATGAAATATGCGTATCATAGAATTTAAAAAAAACAATATATCCTCAGCGAAGATCGAACCCGGAAGCGTCTAAACCACTACATTATTACACTTTATAAATAGACTATTCAATAGTTACTACTATACCATCTCAGAAAAGATCAATAAAATAATAAGTGTAGGGGCAAGTTTGGGGAAAAACATGGGAATTGGCACCCTGCCCTGTATCATTCGGCTCCCGAGTATAGGTAGGCACTCCGATCAGTCCACCATCGGATGAAGTGAAGACACCATGTCGCCTTACGCTACACTCTTCGCTTTTTTTGGTGTGAGTATAGTTATCCTCAGTTATCCTCCGACGAGACGCCAGGGACCTCTTTAATGCGAGTTTTGCTCTGAAGCAGTGACAGCTCACGATAAACGTGAAATGGTGATAGTCATTGTGATTGTAATTGTTTTTTTGGATGTGTGAGTGACATTGTAGTTTATTTATCTGTGATTTTAGTCGTGCTAGCCTACAGGGCTATAATAACCTCACGTTGTTTCCGCGGAAACCTCTAGCATAACCGTCTCTTAGCAAGAAGAACCCCTGTGGTTTTGCCTATGTGTACATATTTTAAAAAATCCGGCTTAGTTCATTGTCTACATTATATACAGGGAACCCAGCTTTCCACTTCAAGTCCTAGGACCTAGGTGCAAGGGTTTGTGCTACACGTTGATGAGTCAGCCAGTGAGTAAATCAAGACTTTTCTTTTTAACCGACTTCCAAAATAGAAGGAGGTTCTCAATTTGGCGCGTACCTACAATAGTTATAGCGCTGAAGAGTGGCCGGAAAATCAAAAAGTGTTGATATGTGTTTTGAAAACAAAATCCACTCCGACGAAGTCACGAGCATCACACAGTAAACTAGATATAGTACCTAACTTTCAGGCAATTTTAAAACCTTGAGGTGTCCTTCATTTTTTGCGTAGTCACAAAAAATATCTACCCTAAAATACCCCTGGGATGAACATCTGATCTAAAATAATATTTTGTTTTCATGTTGAGTAAATTATTTGCGTCTGTACGCATGCGTGGACGTGATTTGTGCGGTGATGTCACCCTTTGAGATTTGTTTACTCCGCCATCTTTGAAAGCTCGTTAGGTGTTTGCTTTGCGCAAATAGTCGGCTGGGTTTTGTATTAGGTACATTGTTAATTATTCGATCAGCCCCACGATTGTGTATGGAAATCGTTATCGTTTGTCTAACGGATATCGACCTGTTTAAGGAGTTTATATAGATGCCTGCACGTCGAAAAGCACGTATGAACTACTCCATAAACAGTTCGAGTAATACGTTTTTGCTTTGGGTCTCTGAACAAAGATAATGTAATAGTCAAATATTAAAATCCTTCACGGCGCAGTGAGCGTTGCTATCTTATATGTAGCAGTTTTCGAGTTCGATCCCGGCAGGCAATCTGGGAGTCGGTTGGTCTGGGGCCACACTGCCAACGCTTAAAGCCATATTGATTCATTATTGTTGACTTTCGTGTTTTAGAATATTATAATCCTTATTTTAGGAACGTCAAGGTAGGTACTACGTGCTTGATACTGTCATTTTGAGTAATATTGCTTATGTATTGTTTTATGCGTTGGCAGTATGGCCCCTGATGGGAGGCTTGGGTAGTGGCTAATTACCACCCTATCGTCAAAGACGTACCCACAATTGGTTTAGCGGTTTGGTTCGTTAGGTGTCCATAAAATTATTCACCTATGCACTATTATCTCTTGTATTGTACTCGTGACTTTAGTATCCGTCGGGATTTGTAAAATTTTATATTATTTTTTCTTTATTTCAGCTCTACTTCCTGTTTATGTTGGTTTTCTTCGTGCTGCTCTGTCTTCTGTGCCTGCTGGGCCTTCTCTGGTACCACAGGAAAGAAGGAATCACTTGCGACCTTCCAGAAGACACGCCAATCAGAACGAAGCCTCACGACTGTCCATCGACGTCCAAAAACTCTACGTTCAAATAAATATAAGCTATAACATCCAATAATTAAAATACATTTTCCTATAAATTAGTTCTAATGAAGTGCTTGGATAAACACTGGTGCTACGTGAATTTGAACTTTATGATGGTTGTATAAAGTGCATTATAATCTGTGATAATCGTGATGTGTAAACATCAGTAATTTTGTTAAAGCTTTTAAACTTATGTTACCAACGTGAATTCCAAAATAAACATGTTTCGCATTACTCGTGGTCGCCATTTTGTTTTATAGGTTTGCACCAACAAATATTCCCTGGGGAGAAGGAGCCAAAAGTGATAAAAAATAACAGTTCTAAAATACATTCTTATAATGCGAGAGTCTAACTACCTATCTGTCTGTCTGTTACACTTTACACGGCCCATGTTATGAAACTATTTTGACATTTGGTACAGGAAACGGTTGCTCGCAGACCGTCTACAACAGTAGACGGTCTGCGAGCATTCATAGACAGATGTCGCTTCGGATGACTGTTAAAAAACAACGTTCCTCCCATGTCCTCCCGGTAGAAATTAATAATCTTGTCAACACTGCCGGTAATAATGTGTTATAGTCCCACAAACTTACCCGACCCGGTGGCCAAGAGTGGTACTAATTTTTATGCCCGTTTAGCTTTTGCTTTTATTTATATTTCATAGATACTAACAACATTGTCAGATAAGTTCGTCGGACTATACTGCAACGATGTAATTTGTCCTTTTCTCAAAAAACAACGTTGCTAAGCAACTTATCTACAGATTATAGATAGATTGATTATTATTTTCTGCCGTTAGTCTATGATACTCGAATCTCTTATAATCGACAGATCATAGACTACATTATAATTTGTAGTAGATACATGTAACAAAACTACAAAGAGGATTTACCATTGTACCTAACAACATCAGTTAAAAGAGGTCAAAATCTAATGGTCGGTCCTCCTAAATATAAAATAATTAAGTATCCTGTTTTAATAAAGTTAGAAACGTCAAACAGGGCAGATGTTTTCTGCAAAAACAAGATACAAAATGGCCCTCACGTCTGGGGGACGATTCAATTTCGCCCGACGTTTTCGTAACGCGTTCAAAATTATTCATGGCAGTGCCTCGCCTTTATTAAAAATTTGGACTCGTCTCAGGCATTTTTCAATCGCAGATTTGTAGGAAGAGATATGGCTGAAGATTTATTGTAGGTGTACTCCACCTACCTAGTTGGAGTACCTACACCTACAATAACTTCACTCTACTCCAATCCACTCCACTCCATTCAACTTCACCCACCACCTCAAATTCAGGTAGAGTTAATATTCTAAACATCCGTAATATTTTTAAAGTCGTCTTACAGAAGCGAACGATTTATTGCGCCCAATTTGTACTAGGCACTAGGTACCTACATAGGCCTTTTGAAACAAAAATTAAATAGAGAATTAAAAATTCCTGTAACACGCTAAATAAATTTCATGCAACCTTTTTCCTTCCATATAGTTTGTCTGGAATTCTGGATCACTCGTAGTGACAATGCCGACTTACCGTAACAAGTAAATTTTGTCACGACTTGTGTTACCTCTATTCTTTTATCTTTTTGTGTGTAATAAAGTATTATAACTTAGTTACTTTAAAATATTTATGTCTTAAAAAATGATTATTAAGGTAATCTATTTGAATTTACGCCGCCAACCCGCATTGGAGCAGCGTGGTGGGTCTAAGCTCTAATTCCCGCCCTCCTATGAGAGTGGAAGCCTGTGCCCAGCGGTGGGACGTTAATAGGCTGTAGTGATGATGATGATGATGATTTGAATTTTGCTGGAAATCAAATAAACAAACGCGCACCACATCTGTTTTTGCTTTCGATTTGATTTCCTATCAAACTAAAAAAAAAACGTAATTTTTTATTACCTAGGGATAGGCATTTAATGGGCACTGGCTTGCTTAATTATAAGACAAATAAAAGTCATCGTATTGAGCTCTCATAAACAATGAAGATGCTCCGGTGACGGAGTGAAACGTACGTTGAGAATAATTTGGGTGATGTGGTGTTGTGCCGGTGCGAACTGCTGGCTCACTGGGCGGTGGATATCGCAGGCTGCAAGTGCGAGATACACACTGTACCACAGTAGACAAGTTCATTATCATGGACTTCCGCAAAGCGTAACGCCTTCTTCTATCCAATAATTCATATTTTTTCATAACTTCGGAAGTCGGCACAAACAAAATATCACAGTTGACTCTAGAACTATATGAACGAAATAAAGGAAGTTGGTATAAATCCCTGAAATCGTAAACGAGTTTTCAAGCTGAAATTAAAGGTCGGCCTTCAGAAGAGAAAGGGACATACGCGTTATAATACAAATACTGCATTGATTTCATGACTAACACACACGTAAAACATATTACAAAGAGAAGATTCAGCCCCAGCCACGGACGAATTTCAGAAAATCTATTCTTTGGTATACAAAAGTCTGAATGGAAACAATAAAACTACGCCGAGAATATTTTTCTTAATAATATTATAAAGACTAGTAGCTCCGCCCCGGTTTTCCTTGAGTGGAACTTTCGAAAATAGGTAAAGGAGTAATTATTTTAAATAATTCTGGAAGACCAAATACTATCATCCTCACCACCTGGATGCCTGGTCTTCTTCCACCTCCCGTTATTCCAGGTCATTTCTGCCACGTACCTGCAAATTGAGGAACCAACTTCCATCTTCTGTGTTCCCTCACGATTATAATACAGCGCTCGTCAAAGGGCGGATAAACAAATATCTCAAAAGCCAGCAACGGTTCATCTGGTGCTGCAAATGTTCATGGGCGGCGGTAATCACTCACCATCAGATGACCCGTCTGCTCGTTTGCTCGCTATATAAAAATAAAAATAAAATATTTTCTTGGTTTCCACTGATTTTTTTTAAGACTGCCGCGGAAATTTCGACGAGTCCTTCATCACTCCTTGCCTTTTAAAAAAAGAATATAAAAAGCAAGAACACAAAAGCAACAACACTATACAGGCCTCCATAGTCGTTAAAGAGATCGCAGATGAGGTGGATAGACCGAGAGGGCTGCGGTGGACGTCCGAAGGCAGCCGTCAAAGAAGATTGGAGTCGCACTTTCAAGCGAGCCACAGCACTGAATTGTTGACCATGCGACTGCTCTGACAGAAGCGTTACGACAAAGGAGATGAACATTTGAAGTACCAGAAGAAACGCCGCAGCGTTGCCGCATTTTATTTTATTATTAATGATTAATGTCTTAGATAAAAATAATGTCTTAAAAAATTACATAAAAATTATTAAACAAAACAAATATATTCCATATTATTCTCAGAAATTACATGACCGGACTAAATAAATTCATTCTAAAAATTCCTTCAGCGAGTAAAAACACTTGTCTATTCAATTCAATTAAATTCAATTCAATCAATCCAATGGTCTATGAGCCATTCATGCAGCTTTCTTTTAAATACACTGAATGGTAATTTCTTTAAGTTTTCAGGCAATCGATCAAATATTTGAACAGATATACTATAACAGTTTCGGCTAAAAAGCGCAGTTCTGCGTGAAGGTATCAGCAGTCTATCTGGATATCTTGTATTAAAGTTTAAATATCTATCACTTTTTTTAATAAACAAATCAGACATATTTTTCTTTACAAATATGCTAACCTCATAGATACATAAGCACGGTAGTGCAAGAACTTTTAAGATTTTAAATAGAGGCCTACAGGAGGTCAGGGGACCCACTCCACATACAGCTCGGATACATTTTTTTTGTGCAATAAATAGACGCTTAATGTCCACCGAATTTCCCCTAATGACAAGTCCAAATCTCAATGATGAGACGACGAATGCGTAGTATGCCACTAGCGCTGTTTTCGCACTTACCGTTTGAGACAAACGCCTAAGAACATATATACATACTGATGTATTTTTTGCTAACTTTATCCACGTGTATCTTCCAGAAAGAACGTAATATCTCCTTAGAGGCTTAGACTGTGGTAAAGGACTGACGATAGGTTGAGACAAATGATGATGATGCTGTGTCCACTCTCTTACATCGTTCAACCATTGGGCTTTTGACTACTATTCAAATAGATTCTTTTTTAGTGATTATTAAACAGAGGATCTCCCAAAAGTCGTAATAACCACGTCCCCTGATAGTTTTATGTTAAATAACCATTTTAAACAATCGATTAAAGTTAAAAAGTGAGTCGCACTTTAATGACTTCACATTTCAGATTTTCACGTTTGAAAAAAGTGGCTGATTTGACTGATTGTCAAATACCTAAATAAGTAGCTCTCCATTTGTTATCCCAAACCCAGTTTACATACGTTTGCCAAAACTAGATTAATATTGGATTAATTTTGTAGCATACTTCGGGCGCATCAATTTACTGAACAGGCTTCTCTGCTCGAGGGGAGAAGGTATCTTAAAGACAAATTAAGAGACCACTTGATCCAGGCACCTATACGAGTAATCGAAATAGTTTTTTAATTGTTTAAATGAGAGCATTAAAGCAAAATTTATTATTTGTTTTTAAATTATTACGATTTGTTTATACTTTTTAAGTCTAACATAAAAAAAAACTTATTGCATCACTAGCTGATGCAATAAGTTTTTAAACATAAATCCACGCGACTACGTCCGCGTGGATTTAGGTTTTTGGTTCCCGCGGGAACTCCTTCATTTTCCGGGATAAAAAGTAGCCTATGTGCTATTCCAGACTATAACCTATCACTATTTCAGCCAGATCCGTTCAATCGTTGGTGCGTGATTAAGTAACAAACATCCATACATCCATCCATCCATCCATCCATACATCCATACATCCATCCAAACTTTCGCATTAGTAAGATTTTGTAAAATAAAATATTTTTCTTTTTTCTAAAAAGTCAGTTTAGTGTTAATCGGTTGGTTGACCCTTTTCTACTTTGTGCTATTTTAAAAATATTTGTTTGTCTCGAATGTATTAATTTATTAGCTACGTAGCGCGATTTTTCGTGACGAGTCATTAAATGCGGGCTAACTTGGCCCTTACATTACATAATTACACTATGCCGAAAAAGCTGCAAAAACACATCTGTTCGCGCCACCTATGTATTAGTTGTCTGTGGTCGCTGTGACAGATGAATACTTTGTGAACGTAGCTAGCTTGCCGCGCTTTTTGATAAAACTTTTGTTTTTGACAGTTCGACAGAGTTCAAGATTGTTTTTGGCTAGGCGGGCCGCGCCTCGAATTGTTGATTGTAAAAATAAGCTTTTCTTTGTAATCCGTATTGTTAGAACCTCGCTATAGCTTAAGGTTCCCGCGAGAAATTAGCTTCTAGTTATTTCGGTACTAAATAAAGACTTACTTGTTGTACTGAGTGACAAGAGTTGTGTGCCACGTTGACGCCACTGCTGGCCGTGCAATTATATACTTATGTAAATAGTTAACCTAAGCAGCTTTTGGACGAACTTTGAGTGCGGTGCTGTGTGAGTTGTGATTGACGGTTTTGAAGCCAGAAGCCACAGGCCGAACAGCAAGTACCTTCTCATTCCTGACCTTTCCTACCCTTTGACCCACATTCTTCCTTATCGAGGAGCCGTGGTCACCTTGGACTCTGTAAGTGCATAGCATAAGTCTAAATCTATCAATACTTTAGTTATCTAAGTTAAGCCGGAACAGTTCTGTCCGCATTTGGCCCTGAGCCAATGGTCTAAGAGGCTCGAATCCAGCTGATGGGCCCCTGGAACAGCGTCTTAGGGTTGTAGCATTGGACCAGGTTGATGCCACAACATTTGGTAGCAAAGAGCGTGGTTGTACTAAACGCTGCGGACAGGTCTGTACCGGTTTGATAGTGTAAGCTAGTGGGGCATTTATTGTGGGATATAGTTAGGTAAATTAAAACAAGCTTAACTTTTACTTTGAATTACTTAGCTATAGTTCCTACTTGCTGCGTTAAATGTATTGAAGCGGCATAAGAGAATTTTGTACATTAGGTTTGATTCTTGCCGCACAAACTATACTTCTGTGGTGTCAAAGCTTGTACTTGGTGTCTGTTTAATTAAATAACTGTTTTGTTTATGAAAGTACTTATTTAAATTGAAAGTTTGTAGTTGAGATTGAGAAAAGGTTGCAAGCTGTAATTAGTTTTGTTAAATACATACTAGCTTGTTAGCAGCTTATTGAATTGTTGGCAAACTTCTAAATTAATTGGCCAACAGCTGTTCAACACTTTAACTGAATTTGTGTACAGATAATAACTTGTAATAAAGGGTATTATGTATACATTATTTACCCTTTATATGTTGATATTGCTAATTACAAGGTTTGATATTGCTTGTCTGCATTGCGATTGTGACTGTATATGAATTTGTTGTCTTGAATTAATTGCTTATTATTAATTGGATTTGTAAATTTAACCACTACCTTTGGTTTTGTCCCCTACTAGTTGCAAATTAAAAACTTGTTTTTTAATTATTGAAAGGTAATCATTGATTACACAGTGTTTTCAGTCACATATATAGTTGCTCACCTGTCTTTGCCTGTCTTTGCAATTGTTTAAAAACTTGAATTTGTAACTTCTAACTTATGCTTAAGATTATACTACAATTACTATAATTACATATTATTGTTGTTTGTCTCGGGTTAACTATACACATAACTTGTTTTTTGTTTTTACATGTATGTCTGTCTGTATTTGAAGGTTAACCCCTGATAATTTGATAATTTTCATTTAGGTAAATTTAACTTGCTTTTAATTGTAGTTCTTACTTCTTGTTTATTTTTAATTCTTTACTTTGATTATTGTAGCAATCAACAGTGTAACAACCTAACATATAAATTCATTGTTTACAATAGAATTTGAACATTGTTTATTTGCTGTTATTTGTTTGTTGTTTGTTGCTGTTTTGTGTGTTGTTATACTGTTGTTGCTTTGTTGTGAATTCACACAGCTGGCTAATTGTTAGTTAGGGTTGCCACCTCAATCCAGCCTAAATTGTAAGTGTGAATCATAAAGTAATTTATTTAATTGCAAATTGCAATACCTATTGCGTACAAGATGTCAGCTCATAAAAGGCTCGTTGGCTCGATACAAGCTGAACTCCGATGGGCGGCTACAGCTCGTACCTTGATAGGCCGTGAGGACAGAGCATCCGCACTGCTCAAGCGATGTGAACAGGTGCCGACCAGACAGGCAATTGTCGAGGAAGCGCTTAGGGACCTAGTGGTTTTGGAACCGCCCGAGGAACTGCTCCAGTCCGCTCAGCGAGTCTATGAGCAGTTCTTTGAACTAACGGACGGCCTTGTGGAGGAAAGCTCTAAGCTTAAGAAGGAGGCGAGACTAAGCTCTCTTCTCGAGTCTCCTTTGAGACCTCCGACTCAACCTGCGCTACTAGGTAGGTTACCCACTATAGACCTACCTAAATTTTCTGGCAATTTGAGTGAGTGGTTAGGTTTCCTCGGCCTCTTTGATAGTCTGGTGCATGCTAGGAAGGATCTGTCTCCCTGCCAGAAACTGAGCTACCTACTGTCCTCCTTGCAGGGAGAGGCTCTGAGTGTGGTCTGCCACCTGGACCTCTCCGAGGAGAGCTATACTACCGCCCGGGAACTACTCACCCGGCGGTATGCCAACGTGCGCCGATTAGCGGACACGCACGTGGCGCAAATTTTGTCTCTGCCACGTGTCTCAGGGGTTGCTCGTTTGAGGGAATCTTTGTTAAACCCGTTGATTGTAGCATGTAATGCACTTAGGCGACTAGAGCTCCCGGTGGACCAGTGGTCTTTTCTGTTGCTGCATATAGTGTTGTCCTGCCTACCTCCCGAATTAAAATTGCGGTTTGAACAGAGGTATGGTGGGGACGGTGCCAGCTATCTGCCCCCCTTTTCAGATTTGCTAAAGTTCCTCGAGGAGGAGTGCCGGCAGGCTGACAACTCTGGTGTTGCTGGTCCTTCAAGGACCTCAGAGCAACCTGCCCAGCCGAGGAAGGGAAGGGGTCAGATTGGCAGCCCTGGTAAGGGGGCCTCTGAGCGAAGGCCAATGCCAGTCTACAGGGGGCTTGCTGCCATTGAGGCCACCCCCTGTAAATATTGCAAGCGTCCGGGCCACAGGGTACCTTCTTGTCCCCAGTTCCTGGACAAGACGATTAACCAGCGGAGGGGCATCGCCAGGGACCGCCACTGGTGCTATAGTTGCCTGGAAGCTCACCTGCAGCGAGACTGCCCACATCAGCAGCCATGCCCTATTTGTAAGGGCAACCACCTGGCGATCTTGTGTGCCAACCAAAATGGCGTTGGCCGCCAGGTGGGGGAGAGCACCCCCCGCACGGGCGGGGGTGCTTATGTTAATCGCTCCCCTGCTAGTCTGCGTCGCTCTCCTGCACCGTGTCAGGTGCCCCGGTGTGTCCGGACTTCGCCCCCACCCGGGGGGGCTTCACCCCCCCGCGGGGGGATTTCGACCCCCCTGCGCCAATTTGATGCGGGATTTGCTGCCGCCACGGCGACGGGCCGTCCTACTCGCTACTCACCCCCGCTTCACGAGTGGCCGCGACTAGAGCGCCGCCCACCTCGTATGGGTCGCCAACCTCACTACGGTGTGCCGGCCTCTGCCCGCTTGACTAGGCCTGTGCTTCCGCCGCGGGATGGCGCGTGGATTTACCCAAATGGAGGTCCGTCTCCTCCGCCTCTGGAGGTTCCGCATGAATCTCGATTCGAGATTGCCCGGTTCGAGGACCGGTTTGATGAAGGTGACCAATGCTAGGTAGTCGCCGCCCTAGCCCCCACCACAGCCACATCTCCTGAGAATCTTAATCTTCAGCAGTCCGTCTGTCAGACCGTTCTTTTGCCGACTGTCTCAGTGAAGGTGTACAACCCGAAAGGTGAATGTTTGATAGTTCGTGCCCTCTTGGATTCGGGTTCACAGCGCTGTATTGCTTCTTCTTATTTGGTGGGTAAGCTAGGGCTCCCTTGGAGTCCTCATGCGGTTCGGATGATAGGTATCGGTGGTGCCGAGCCCTTGACTCCTAAGGGTGAAGCGGAGTTGATGTTTGGCCCAATTAAGGGCGATCTCCGCGTCTTGGTCAAGGTGTCAGTCCTTGACGATATCTTGGGTCCTCTACCACAGGAAAGAATCGCTGATGTTGCGGTTTCCTGTACGGCAGGTCTGACCCCTGCCGACCCTGACTGGACTGAACCTGGTCCCATGGATCTTTTGTTGGGTTCTGATGTCCTAAGCCTGATCTTGTCAGGAGGAATTAGGGTCCTGCAGAAAGATGGACTTTGCGCCATCTCCACTATATTGGGTCATAGCTTTCTTGGACCCGTTTTGTGGTCTTCAGACCCACCGGTGCTAGACCAATTGCAGGCAGCCGGCTTAACGTTGTCGGATGTAGTCCAGCGTTTTTGGGAAGTCGAGGAGCCGCCACACGCCGCACCGGTTAATCCTCTTGACCTTGAATGCGAGTCGTTCTATCAAAATAACACAGGCCGCCGTACTGACGGGCGCTTCGTAACTCGCTTGCCCTTCCTCGCCTCTCGCCCCCTTCTTGGTCATTCACGGGCCTTAGCTGAGAAGAGGCTCTTGTCTATGGAACGGCGCATGCGGCGCGACCCTACCTTCCGCACCAAGTATATTGAATTTATGCGCGAGTACGAAGACCTTGGACACATGTCACCATCCAATTTTGATTGGCGTTCGCACGAGCACTACTTCCTACCCCACCATGCTGTCTTGAAGACCCCTGGGGGTAAGATTCGAGTGGTATTTGACGGCTCCGCGGCTACGTCTAACGGGGTGACTTTGAACCAGTGTCTGCACGCTGGCCCTAAGTTGATCAAGGATATCTCCGACATCCTCACGCATTTCCGCCGTCACCAAATTGTCTTTGTTGCTGACATCAAGATGATGTTCAGACAGTCGGTAGTGCATCGCGATGATCGGAGGTATCAGCTGATTTTGTGGCGCGCGAGTCCTAATGAGCCGATACGGGTCTTTGAATTGAACACAACGACCTATGGACTCCGGTCAAGCCCCTATATTGCTATTAGGACCTTGTTGGAATTGGCTAACCGCGAGCGGCTGAATTATCCTCGTGCATCAGCCACCTTGGAATCGTCAGTCTATATGGACGACATCTGCGAAGGAGCTTCTAGTGTTGAAGAAGCTTTGACCCTGCGTGACGAATTGATTGCAATACTGAAGTCCGGAGGTTATGAATTGCGAAAGTGGCTATCCAACTCCCCTCACGTTTTGAAGGATCTCCCGGGAGAGGATCAGCAGGACCCTCATATTTTTGAAAACCTTGAAAATCCTAATTTGTTGACGGTCCTTGGAATACAGTACCAGCCCGTCCAGGATGTCTTCACCTACCGGGTTAAATTGAACCCACCTCCTAAGGTCTGGACTAAGCGCTCCGTCTTGTCTACGGTTGCCCGCACTTTTGATCCAAACGGGTGGATCACTCCCGTAATATTTTTGGCCAAATGCTTCCTTCAGAAGCTTTGGATCGCTGAAGTCGGTTGGGACGAGCCTCTCCAAGGGAAATTATTGAAGGAGTGGCACTCCCTTGTGTCTGCACTTCCGGACGTCGACCGAATTTCGATGCCTCGACGCTTCCTACCACCAGGAAGGTGCCACGCCAGTCTCCATGGGTTTTGTGACGCCTCCGAACGAGGCTATGCTGCCGTGGTATATATGCGGACTGTCGATGCCACTGGTGAGGTAGCGACACATCTTGTCTTGGCAAAGAGCAAGGTGGCCCCTATTCGGTCACGCTTGACGATCCCTAAATTAGAATTGTCTGGCGCTGCTCTTTTGGTGCGCCTTCTTAACCACATCCGTTCATCTCTGGCATCCGTGGTCGAACTGACCGACGTGTATGCTTGGACGGACAGTGAAATTGTCCTATGTTGGCTCCGAGCCGCCCCTCACAACTTGGAGGTCTTTGTCGCGAATCGGGTGTCCCAAATTCAGTGCTCTGAAACTCCGTTGATTTGGAGGCACGTACCCGGAGAATTGAACCCGGCCGATTGTGCCTCTCGCGGTCTCGAGGCCTCTTCACTTGTCAACCATCCCCTTTGGTGGGGCCCAAGTTGGTTAACGCAACCTGAGTCGGCTTGGCCTCAGAATCGGTTCTCCGCTCCGGAAGTTTTGCCGGGCTTAAGAGTCGGAGTCGTGGAGGATAGACCGATCCCAGACTCTAACTTCCTCTTGGAACGATACAGTTCCCTTGATAAACTCATTGGTGTTACCGGTTGGCTTAGACGTTTCATCCATAATGGAAGGAACCCAGGTAATAAAAATTTGAATCCTGTCTTGTCGCCTCTTGAACGTCGAGAAGCCCGGACACATTGGGTGCGTGTGGTTCAGACAGAACATTTTGCGTCCGTGATTGACACCATAAAAGGAGGCTTAGCTTTGAAAGGCCCGCTTGCTCGCTTAAGCCCCTTTTTGCACGAGGACGGATTGTTACGCGTTGGCGGACGCCTTAGGAATTCTGAGTTGCCCTATGGTGCTCGTCACCCGTTGCTGCTCCCTAAGGACGGCACCTTTGTTAAATTGCTGGTGACCTCTTATCACCTGAAAAATGCCCATGCTGGTTGCAATGCCCTCTCGGCTATTTTACAGCGTGAGTTTTGGATTTTGGCAGGGAGACGCACAATCCGGAGCGTCATTTTCAAATGCATCCCTTGCTACCGTTTGAAGGCCCCTACTGCGCAGCCGACGATGGGTGACTTGCCCCCCGACCGCGTCATGGCCACTCGACCTTTTGCCGGAGTTGGCACTGATTTTGCAGGCCCTTTCGCCATCAAGAGCTCTAACCTCCGCAACGCCCGGTCACTCAAGGCCTATCTGTGCGTTTTTGTTTGTCTCTCTACTAAAGCGGTCCATTTGGAACTGGTGAGTGCCTTAAGCACTGAGGCCTTTGTGGCCACACTAAGTAGATTTGTCTCTCGTCGAGGATTGCCTGACCTGGTTCGCACCGATTGCGGTACTAATTATAAGGGTACCGATAGATATTTAAGAGAAATTGTTGAATTTTTGTCTAGTAATAAGATTAGTATAAGTACTGCAATGTCCAAGATGGGGATAACCTGGAAGTTTGACCCTCCAGCTTGCCCCCACTGGGGTGGGATCTTCGAAGCTGTCGTCAAGGTCGCCAAGACACATCTCCGACGCGTTATAGGAGAAACTATCTTGACCTTCGAAGAACTCGCCACTGTGTTTTGTAAAATTGAGGCCATACTCAATTCTCGGCCACTCTGCCCCCTCTCGTCTGACCCAAACGACCTGGAGGTCTTAACTCCCGGCCACTTCTTGATTGGTCAGCCCCTTAACGCCTTGCCCGAATACCCTTTCAGGGACGCGAGAACCTCACGTTTGTCTCGGTTTGAACTGTTGCAGCAAATGACCCAGAGCTTTTGGCATCGTTGGTCACTCGAGTATTTGCACCTTTTGCAGCAACGTGTTAAGTGGGCTGACAAATCCGATCCCCCTAAGGTTGGTGATCTTGTATTGGTAAAGGAATCTAATTTGCTACCTTTGTATTGGCGTCGTGGACGCATTGTTAAGCTAATGTACGGGTCTGATGGGGTTCCCAGAGTCGCCGAGGTAATGGTCGGAGATTCGGTCTTGCACCGAGCCGTTTGCACCTTGTCACGTCTCCCCATCTGTTAGTGAGTGGACGTAAATCCTTGCGTCCACGGGCGGGGGATTGTTCGCGCCACCTATGTATTAGTTGTCTGTGGTCGCTGTGACAGATGAATACTTTGTGAACGTAGCTAGCTTGCCGCGCTTTTTGATAAAACTTTTGTTTTTGACAGTTCGACAGAGTTCAAGATTGTTTTTGGCTAGGCGGGCCGCGCCTCGAATTGTTGATTGTAAAAATAAGCTTTTCTTTGTAATCCGTATTGTTAGAACCTCGCTATAGCTTAAGGTTCCCGCGAGAAATTAGCTTCTAGTTATTTCGGTACTAAATAAAGACTTACTTGTTGTACTGAGTGACAAGAGTTGTGTGCCACGTTGACGCCACTGCTGGCCGTGCAATTATATACTTATGTAAATAGTTAACCTAAGCAGCTTTTGGACGAACTTTGAGTGCGGTGCTGTGTGAGTTGTGATTGACGGTTTTGAAGCCAGAAGCCACAGGCCGAACAGCAAGTACCTTCTCATTCCTGACCTTTCCTACCCTTTAACCCACATTCTTCCTTATCGAGGAGCCGTGGTCACCTTGGACTCTGTAAGTGCATAGCATAAGTCTAAATCTATCAATACTTTAGTTATCTAAGTTAAGGCGGAACAGTTCTGTCCGCATTTGGCCCTGAGCCAATGGTCTAAGAGGCTCGAATCCAGCTGATGGGCCCCTGGAACAGCGTCTTAGGGTTGTAGCATTGGACCAGGTTGATGCCCCAACAACATCATTAATTTACTTGATGATAATAATAATTATCATAGAACTTTTCACCAGAAAGCTTTGTCGTCTCCCAGACGTGTAAATTTCTGATGTTGTGGTTAGTTCAATGCAATTCATTATGGTCAAAGGTAAATAAATTGCAATTACATTATGTTAAATTTTACATTAGTTCTCGGTGAATTAACAAACATTTGGTTTATCACAAACCACGGTTAATTATTAATACCTAGGTTTAATGCTTCATGAAATTTCAGTGTTTTAGGATCTTTGTTGATTTTGGAACTTTTAATGCTAAAATTTCTTATTATCTTTTTTAACCGACTTCCAACAAGGATGATGCAATTCAATTCGGTGCGTATATTTGAGTGCGATTTCTCTGAGCATTATGGACCGATTTGGATATATTTTTTAGTAGTTAAAGAAAGTTTGCTAATAATTAAAATAAAAGAACCCCTACAGATCTGGGGACACGGGAGTGTCCCCGCCAAAGACGAGCCAAAGGAAACGGGGCACTACCTACCTTTTCTCGAAGCGTTTCGTCGAATTTTCGAACCGTCATAGCTTCGGTCCGAATGACGCTAGAAAGCTGAAATTTTCAGGATAAGATGTTGTTGGGGGACTTACCGAATATACCAAGTTTCAATTTTTTAGCATTTATAGTTTCAGTTTATTGATTACCTAAAATACGTCGATTTCGTACTCACTCACTGATGATCATCAACTGAAAAAAGGTACTTCCTGAAGTGCTAGAAGACTGAAATTTGGTATGTAGGCTAGAATTTGCATATAAACAACAGGAAAATTAAGAAATCTGAATCTTTTCATCTCCAACCCCTCGTATAGGGGGTGCAAATCTGACAGCATTTCCTTGTATTTTAGAACAGTCATAACTTCGGTACGGAACATGGTAGAAAGCTGTAATTTTCAGGATAACATGTCGTTGACAGATTTATTAAACTTACCAAGTATCAATCATCTAGCATTCAGCTAAAAAAAATCAAAAAATCTAGGGCGCCTGCCAAAAATAAATGAAATCCCACCAAAAACATTTCATGTAAAAATGGTTGCCAAAGACTCACAAGTGCATAATGCTTTCACTGTTAAAAAGTTATGAGATCTCTAATTAGAGCCAAGCCCGAAGGTGAGCTCCTCTTTGTGCTGCGCATCATAACCCACGGAGTCTGTCTCAAGTTCAAAGTACATAGTTCTAAATGCTCTTTACTGTGTACCAAACTAATAATATTAAATAACATGTAAGTCTATATATAAAACTTGTCCCTAGAACCTCTACATCTTGGTAAAAAGGTACGGCTTGGCCGTTTCGTATATGTCGCCCTAACTATTCCTTAATGACTTAAATGTTATGTCAGGAAATGTTCGACGAATATTAAACGGCCAAGCCATACCTTTTTACCAAGATGTAGAGGTTCTAGGGACAAGTTTTATATATAGACTTACATGTTATTTAATATTATTAGTTTGGTACACAGTAAAGAGCATTTAGAACTATGTACTTTGAACTTGAGACAGACTCCGTGGGTTATGATGCGCAGCACAAAGAGGAGCTCACCTTCGGGCTTGGCTCTAATTAGAGATCTCATAACTTTTTAACAGTGAAAGCATTATGCACTTGTGAGTCTTTGGCAACCATTTTTACATGAAATGTTTTTGGTGGGATTATCATTTATGTCATTATTTTGCAGTTCCAATAATATTACATACATAAGTATCGATTTGATAAATTCCTTTTTTGAAGTCGGTAAAAAATGGAAATGTTAAATTACTTAGTCAAAATTACTTTTGGATGTAAGTAGTGTAGTGTAGTACACACGTAGGTATTTAAGCTGTAATAGTTGAAGCCGGAAATGAAGGACCGGCCCGCCTCACTTCCGGTCACCATGTTGCATCTGTACCGCATTCAACATACATCTCACAGTGAAATTGTGATACTGTATTAAATACGTATTTTTTGAAGACATTTATCGAAGACAATAATATATAAAGTATTTCTATTATTGAAGAAAAAAGGTGAAAACACATTAGGATAGGATCGAGCTTATAAGTATGAAAACGTATTCATGCATAAAACCAAGTCGATCCGTTGCTTAGCTGCGGCGTGATTGAAGGACCAACCTACCAGCAAACACACAAGATTTTCAAATTTTCAATTGGTAGACTTTGAGGGATTTAGCGTACCCAAAGACCTAGTCTATAGTGTAGGTACCCAGTACTTGTTCATGTTCCGCCGTAGAACCTCTATTGTAGACATGCTACGAAACAACTACAAATCACGTAGAGGCTCTACGCAGTACTTGTAGTCGAATTTAAAAATATTTTATCTACTCCAGCATCGAAAAGTTCCAATTTCGAATTTGACAACTATATCGAGTTGAACCCTCTTTCGTGTTTGCTTCTCATAACGATACAGTTCGTTGTATGGGAGCTGTATCGTTATGAGTCGTAGCTGTATCGATATGGTTATCTTCATAAATAGGATACCTATAGCTTAGCGGCTCTGGGTTCTGGCACTTTTGGTTTTTATTAATTTATAGAGTAAAAAATTATAAAGACGTCCTTGTCGTAGATAAAATCTTGTATGCAACTGTACCTAATTAGTCATTTTAATTCTCGTACTATCCTATTTTGATACTCGGCAAGCCTCGTATCAAAAAACAGCACTCGAATTAAAATGACCCTCATTACGATACAGTTGCATAAATAGCTAAATTGAAATGGTTTATTTATTTCACGTAGGACGACTTGTGCCACTTATGAAATGTCGTGGCTCTACCACCGGTTCGGAAAGAAAATTCTACTGAGAAGAACCGGCAAGAAACTCAGCAGTTGCTCTTTTTAAAAAGAAAAAAGTGTGTGGGTACTATTCACACGCGGCAGAAGTGAAACTTCAGAAAAGTAGCCTACGAGAGAATGCAATCAATATAACTTGTATTCTATCTCATTCTGTCGCAGGTTGTAGCCTTAAGAATGAGATAGAATACACTCTTACGTTACGTTAGAATACACTCTACACATTATACGAGTATTAATAGACTTTCTACTGCTACATTTAAACAATCAAACAAAAAATTAACAAAATTGGAACGCTTTGTGCGTGGCGCCACCGGACCAACGTGTATATGTCACCGTAAGATTGCAAAAACCGTTAGATTGTAATCTAACTAGCGAAATTGTAAACTGTCGACAGATTGTGAACCGTTCAATGTTCTGAGTGTCAATTTTTGAAATATTCATTGTATTTACGTTTTCTTGTCTCTTTCTTGTAGGTTAGGGTTTACATAAATAAATCAGGTAGGTCCGGGCACCTAGTTAATATACCTAACAGTTTACAATCTACCGAAAAATAATCCGTTAAATTGTAATCTGTCGACAGTTTACAATTTCGCCAGTTAGTTTATAATCTAACGGTTTTTGCAATCTTACGGTGAGATGTATACATTAGTCCGGTGGCGCCACTTGTACCGTGACAGACAGATGGTCAGACAGACAGACACACTTCCGTATTTATAATATGAGCATGGATAATAGGGATATGTAAAGCTCTATGTCGATGCCAGTAGGTACTAATACATGTATGGAGTCAATGAGAGGTGCTCCCGGGATAGGAGAGAATTCCGTCCGTTACATTTCCTCTCGCCCACATTCCCGGCGTGATCCGGCTCAGTCGGGCGTTACACATTCATACCTACAGCCTAAGCCTTCAGCCGCTGGCATACAAGTGGAAGGAAAAATGTGTGTGTGCAATTCACACACGGCAGAAGTGAAACTTCAGAAAAGTAGCCTACGAGAGAATGACATAAATATAACTTGTATTCTATTTCATTCTCTCACAGAATCTTATTAGGAACTAGTGGGCCCGGCAGACGTTGTCCTGTCCTATCTTCTTCGCAATTTTTCCATATTTTCTCACCGTTTAAACCTTCCCTGGACTACGACAAACATTTCAATACCAAAATCAGCTAAATCGGCCCAGCCGTTCTAGAGTATTAGCGAGACAAACGAACAGCAATCGATTTTTATATATAGATTGATATGTTTGTATCTTTTTGGTGTGGCTTTTTGGTTTCGTCGAATTTTCAAATCACCACGATTCTAAAGAGGTTTCACTTCAAAATCTTTATTTGGAATTACAAAGGACAAATAAAATACTTCCAAAAAGGGCATCGACATGTGATGCTGGTATGCTGTAGACGCACCATAGCAGTGCGGATTTTCAGGTGATCCCTTAAAACCTTCGACGCCCTGGACCGGCCCGCGCCAATCTGACATCGCTGGTAACAGACCTAGAACCGTTTCCCTATAACAAGTTAACAACTAAGATGTATACTTTCTAATAATAACCCCATGCTTAACATTAATGAGTTAAGTAGGTACTACATCACACACTATACAGTATACACCAACTTATAACAAATATACCAAATAAAACATTGCGGGAGCATATCAAATCCACGCATCATTTTAATCTTGTAACTGAAAGTCAAAGGCAAAGTCAAAAGAATTTTTTGTCTCGATTAGATTTTATATTTCGGTATGTTATAGCAGTAAAAAGTGATCGCAATGTCTGCAATGTATCACAAGAAATTACAAATTAGCTGTGAAAATTCGGAACCACTCAGCAGAAGATAAAACAAGCGCCCCCCTTCCGATTCCGGCAAAGTGGATGTAACGGCGTGACCCCGATCCGCGGAATCAAATTCAAATCGCAGACAACGAAATTGCCTTTAGAAGGCGATTTTTGACAAGAAAATTACCTATTCATCACGTTTTCGCTTATCGCTCGCAAAAACATCTTGACGCGCCCTGCATCACGGAAATGGTTCAGGGGGCCTAGTGGGAGATTTTTGAAGTGAAACTTCTTTAGAATCGTTGTGATTTGAAAATTCGATGAAACGAAAAGGTGAAACGAAAAAGCAACAGAAAAAAGAGACAAACATGTTCATAAATAAATAGGATTTAGCCTGCGAGGATTTTGTTGTGGTGTCTTCTCGACAGGCCGAAGTCTGTCGGGGTACGGGCCTCGAGATCGAGCCTCCTTGCCCGGGCGTGTCCTCACAGGTAGCAGACTACCTGAATTGTCTGTTTCAGACCTTTTATTCTAGGCTGAGGTCGCGCCTGCTGATCGGCATCGGCCTTGGGGCAGTTGGATAGGTCAGGGTTGTTGTTGTTGTCCAGTCCGGTGAATGAGGTGTCATATCCAGTATTTGGGATGTCAAGTCCGGTGTTTCGGGTGTCCTTACCGATGCGTCGTCTTCTTCGTCGCCACTGATGCTTAAGTTGGGAGGCACCGTTTAATATGCGGTAATGATAAAGAATAGGTACAAGTTATACATTCACGCCCAATAGATGGCGCTGTACGTATTGAGTTGCACACACAAACTTTTTAACTAATCCATCCATCGATGTCTCCAACAAAGTCAATGAATCCATCGCGTTAAACTAAACTATGATTTGTATGGAATGACAGATGGCAGGCGACCCTCGTTCAGTGCTCAGTGGGAGCATATTTAGGTAAATATGCTCGAATATATCGAATAGGTATTCGATTGCTTTAATTAAGATTAACTAGGTCTGCTGTACTTCAGTAGGCTTGGTACAATTTCGCGCGGACGGTTCAATGAGCGAACCGTGGACGAACGTAGGGATGAGAAAAATTGTCACATCACGGATAGGACGGGATAAAATGTCCAGCGTCGGAACTATCCTAAGACATTGCACATAATAACGCAACAGAACAAAAATAGCCCGCTCCCTAGTTTTTTTTTTCGTATTAACTCACATTTATATTGAGCTGCGCACACTGACACTGCGCGCAACGTGACAGAACCAGACGTCGTTTTCCACGACGGCATTTTCAGTGCATATCGCAAGCTGCACGTTGTACTACATAGATTTGTCTATTTTGTGTCCTAGTAATTTTGTTTTTTTGTATTGTGCCTTATCTGTGTCATTGATAGTTCCGAATAAAGATTTATATATTTATTTATTTATTATTATTTTGGTGGACTATAGCGAATTAAGCTTCCTTATTATAATTCCTTTATCACTATGCGCCTGCTTCTATCCAATATTTTAAACTGCATTTATTCATTTGTACAAGTGAAAACTTGTTTAACGCTCTTGAGTCATAACTCATAAAACAATAATTGTTTTCCATTCGACTGTATCGTTATATCTCGATATCTATCAACGTTTACGAGATATTATGCAAACTCGTGCTAAGGGGCCAGACGTTCGCCTCGAGCACCCAACGACCTGAAGTAAAGTGCCTCTTTAGAATGCTGTCTCTACCTTTGACAGTGGCGTATTTATGATAAGCACCCAAACGGTTTTCTTTATGTGACGATAACAATTTTCATCTTGACTACATATATGTATACTAAATCGTGCCTCGGGAGAGCACGCAAAGACGTCGGTTCTGCGCCTGTTCTGTTTCCGGTTGTATAAGATTTTCCGTTCCATCGGGCTAAGAGAGTAAAGGAACAGAGAGTGTATGCACGTCTACCTGTGTATGCACCTACTTGTGCACTATAATACCTCCCGCGCAGATGGCTAGTCTCTCTGTAAAAAGGCCGCCGTGGCCGAAATTCGGTCGGGAGGACATTATTATTTATATTGTAAATTCGAAATAGTGTTTGTTTGTTGCTTTGTCCTTCAATCACGCCGCAATGGAGCTGGAGGTCGAACGGAACATTTTATAGAATCGAAATAGTTAAAGAGCTGGAGAGTGACATACGCTACTTTTTATCCCAGAAAACAAAAGCATTCCCCCGCAAATCGCTTACGCAGACGAAGTCGCGGGCATTTTCTATTCTATACCTACAATAAACAAAAAAAAGCTCACTAAAAGCATAGTAGGTATTTCCTATAAACAGTAAGTATGAAGCTAAGTATGTAAGTAAGTAAGTATGTCTCATCGTACAGATGGCTACTTTTCCACGCCAATTTGTACTTACAAGGTTTCCTTATACGAGTATATATTGTAACACATTTCTTCTAATGACATGTTCGTATTATTTCACTGGCGTCATTTGCTAAGGGACCACTTTGTAATTATTATTATTTTGCACTTTTGACGACCTCCCTGGCGCAGTGTGTTTACGTGCGGAGGTCCCGGGTTCGATCCCCGGCACGTTCAATTTGGGAATTTTAATCTCTCTCTCTTCTCTTTAAGCTCTCTTCTTCAGAAGTCGCGCATAAACATTTCATATCGCAATTAATTCACTTCGGTCCTATATTTTATTTTTTTATTTAGAATTCTTTAGTATTTATGTTTATATGTATATTTGTATGTATGTATGTATGTATGTTTCTATATATGCATGTATGTTATATATTTATATATTATATATTTTAATGTTTAGTTGTTGCACTATCCCGCGCCCTTGTTTTATAATCTCCTCTCCCCAAAGGTTGTCTGGAAGAGATTGCTTTAGCAATTAAGACCGCCTTTGCACCCTTATGTCTTATATTGTAAGCTTTTGTTTATTGTTATTATATTTAAGTGTGTGCTATAAAGAGTGCATCTATCTATCTATCTATCTATCTCTGAATTTTCTCTGGTCCTGCCTGGTGGGAGGCTTCGGCCGTGGCTAGTTACCACCCACCCGGCAAAGATGTGCCGCAAAGCGATTTAGCGTTCCGGTACGATGCCGTGTAGAAACCGATTAGGGGTATGAATTTAATATAACTGCCATACCTCAAACAGGTTAGCCCGCTACCATCTGAGACTGCATTTTCACTTACCATCAGGTGAGATGGCTAACTCGTAATGGATAAAAAAACACATAGAATGGTAGGGAGTTTTCTCGGAACCCCCGCCAGGTGCTTTTGTAGATGACCCTTCTACCATTACGATTTTATTTTAGATAATATATTAACAGAACTTGAAGTGGTGATAGACGCGACTTCCTGTACGGGGTCGCGGGTTTGATCCCGGGCACGCACTTCCAACTTTTCGAAGTTATGTGCGTTTGAAGAAGTTAAATAGCACCTGCTTCCAACAGTGAAGGAAAACATCGTGAGGATACCTGCATGCCCAAGAGTTCTTCATAATTTTTATTACTAAACTCTTTATTTGTATACCTACCACACAAGAAAAATAAACAATAACTGCGATTTCTTTCAGGCAACCTTATGATTAGGTTCTCTTAATCTTAAGGTCGCAAGGAAAACAGAATGCAAGTGGCGCAAAATTAATTTTCCCGAATAGTGTTCTCGAAAGTGTGTGGAGTCTACCAATCCGCACTTAGCCAGCGTGGTGAACTACGGCGAAACCCTTCTCAATCCGAGAGAAGATTCAAGATAAGAGAGACTCATGCTCAGAAGTAAGCCGGCAATGGGATGAAGATGTTCATTGACATCATTATCATACTCACCGAGACGCAGACATGAGGACGCAGGGGAGACAAACCCCTCACTGACCCGTGGAGACAGCGATTCTAAAACAAAGTTTATTTAAAAATAAAAATATTTCAATTGGCTGTTCGAAAATAGTATGAAGTACTCCACGAGACGCGATACCAGCGACGATTGTCGATGGAATACACGATAATCGTCGACGATATTCTAAGAATATAATATAGAGTGTAGACTGTAGGTACATCAAAACCTTATTAGTTCGTTCTTGGTGAATATAATACCTATTTAATTTTTAGAAAATTTTGTTGAACTAGTTTTTCAGCGTTATTTAGAAATGTTACCCTTAAGAATCATACGACAGTCAAGTCAAGATAACATAATATTTTCTTTACAACATCAGTTGGTATTGGATGTAATCTCTCTATTATCATATTTTATCACATTTCACATTAATTTTTCACAGACCTAAGGGTAGTCGCACACGACGGCGCAGACATACCAAATCTGATGGAATTGTGATAGAGCGTTCTATTATTATGTTCAATGCCTATCACATTCATTTTGACGACGCACCCTCTTTATCACGTCGTTACGTTTCTAAGGCTGCGTGCACATCGATGACAAAATCTATGTGTAAAGCCGTAAATTTAAGTGTTTTCAGCTTACTAAAACACAATTTTGATGAAACAACACAAAACTACTAACACAAAAAACACAAATGAATGCAAAAATGTTTTTTTTTTTGTCAATTTAACATTCAATTATACAACAAAGGAGCAACGAACAGACGCGTTTTTCGGGACATCGGCATGCATGATATCCTGGAAACTTACGATTTTCCACAGAATTCGCTGGATTCTAGTAGACAATAAGATGAAAAGTATCTTTTGTCTTCACTGCCGTATATCATATTTTCAAGTATATTTGTTCTATTTACTTTTAATAATTACCAAATGAATGATTTACTGAAGATAAGCCTTTACTTCGCAATGACTTCACATGACGTTTCTGTCTGTGCGTTGTTAATCATAGAGCCTAATTTAAATTTAAATTAACTGTTGTTAATTTGATATCCACAATAAATATAAAAATAAAAATATACTTTGCAAGCGCTCCCGGTGTCAAAACTATGTATTATGTGCTTACGTAAGAAAAGTTGCAGAATAAGCCTGAAATGTATTGTTAAGTATTCTGGTATAGTTTATGGGGGCATATCAAAATGTTTTTGTCACAGTGTGCACGCACCCTAACATCTGCAGCTTTTTCACACATAATAAAATATTATAGCATATTATAATGTACTCATAATACTCGTTAAAGTAAATAGGTTAAATGCAGTCTTTTTGTGACCACTTTTATTGATACTTGCTCAGGAAATTTTATGCTCACATGATATTATTTATATTATAATATGCTTATAAGTATCTAGTATCAAACTAATTTGTTTACGACTCGTTTTAATACAGAATGTTACGGTAAGCGTTGATTTAAGCGGACCACAAAACAGCGGCTAAAATTACGCTAGGTGTTAGACATTGCGTAATACATTGTGTAGAGATGCTCAACGACGCCACATTCACAAGTCAGTCGAAAATGGCGATACCGCCAAAACCTGGAAATTTCTTGAGTCACTCGGAGTTGGTAAATCTTCCCATAAACCTTCCATTAATATTGATATTGAACTCCTTAACAACCACTTTTCTACTTCCGATACTTTCGAGTCTTTCACAGAACGTGATGTTAAGAAGAACATAATGTCCATAACATCGAATGCGGTGGGAATTGATAGCGTCAGCCGTAACATGATCGTTCCTATTATTGATATTGTAACTCCTATTCTAACCCTTATCCTGAATTATTCTATTAATACTAGCAAATTCCCTGAAGCTTGGAAAAATGCTCAAGTTGTTCCTCTTCCTAAAAAGTCTAACCCTTCTTCTGAAAATGATTTTCGTCCCATTTCTATTTTGCCATTCCTTTCTAAAATCCTTGAGAAGTTGGTCTATCAACAGCTAAATTTATTTCTAAATAAGAACTTACTTCTCAGTGCGTTCCAGTCCGGATTTCGTCCCGGTCGTAGTACGGCTACAGCGTTAGTAAAAGTTACCGATGATATTCGGTGGGCGATGGACAATAAACAGCTCACAATTTTAACCTTGCTTGACTTTAGTAATGCGTTTAATACCGTGGATTACGACATTTTGCTGAGCCTGTTACGTTCTATTAACATAGCTCCATCGGTGATTGACTGGTTTCGGAGTTACCTCAGAGGTCGTCATCAGCGCATTAAAATTGATGAGACTGTTTCATCATGGTGTGATGTGACGGCCAGGGTACCTCAGGGTGGTGTGTTGTCTCCTTTACTGTTTGCTATCTTCCTTAATTCTATTACTCCATACATTTCTTCTCTCTATCACATGTATGCAGATTATATCCAAATTTATCGCTCTGCAGCCCTAGGTGATCTCGATGCTGCTGTTTCTGCCATTAATAGCAATCTAGCTGCAGTTGCGGAATGGAGTAAACAGTATGGGCTACATATTAATCAAGCAAAATTACAGGCAATTATCATTGGTAGTCCCGGATACATTGCAAAACTTGATTTGCGAGGCCTATCCCCAGTCTGCTTTAATGGCTTCATCATTCCATACTGTGATTCTGTTAAGGATCTTGGTATATATTTAGATTCACAATTATCCTGGTCTGTGCATGTAAAAGAGTTGAGTAGGAGGACTTTTGTAACGATGAACTCTTTGCGACGGTTGCGCTCTGTCTTGCCAATCCCAACTAAAGTTATGTTGGCACATTCTCTCCTTCTCTCTATTCTCGATTATGCTTTCTCGATTATGATTATTATAGTATATTTATTAGTCTATTTATATATATATATATATATATATATATATATATTATAATATTGTTTTATTATAATATATATTATTAGTTTATGTATTAGAATGTAGCTATTCGAATGTATGTATATTATAGGATGTCACCACCTGCAATCCTTTTTTCCTCATTTTTTCCTATTCTGGTTGCCTGGTAGAGATCGCTACCTCAGCGATAAGGCCGCCTTTTGTATCGTGTTTGTGTTTTTTTCTTTCCTTCTTTTTGTTTTTTTGTAATTTTTTGGTGGTACAATTATTTGTACCACCAAAAAATTATAATAATTGCGTAGGAAGATAGGTCGACGCAAAAAAATCAAGAAGAACGATACTATTGTTGTCAGCTGTTTGCGTGCGATTGCCGTGAGCAGTTGTGTTCTTTTTTTATTTGATGACAAATTCGCTTTGACAATTAACTTACTGTAATCTTGCGATGATATTATAATGAGTCTAAGACATGGCCTAGAAGATGATAATTAGATAGCTTATTAGTTGACGATGAGCCGCTTATATAGCTTCGTTCTGTATGAACAAAGTTATACAGGAGCCATACTTAATATTTAAGCAATATCACTAAAAATGTCAGTTTTTTGTCACGCACCTTGACGTTCCTAAAATAAGAATTATAATTCTTAAACACGAAAGACAACAATAATGAAACAATATGGCTTTAAGCATTGGCAGTATGGCCCCAGAACTTTGACTCGCTCCAGCTATACTTAAAACTACATTTTGGTACTTAAGTAGGACTTCGTTTTTATTTGTATTAAACACACACATTCATTTTGCTCAAGTATTTCACGCAAATTCGCATGTTTGTAATACTAGCGAATGCCCGCGACTTCGTTTGCGTGGTTTGAGGTTTTTTGGTTCCCGCGGGAACTCTTCAATTTTCCGGGATAAAAAGTAGCCAATGTTCTATTGCAAACTATAGTCTATCTCTGTGCCTGTTGTTGTGTGCCTGCGTTTGGGGCTGCGGTACGTCTACGATCACCCTGCGAGCCCACTCAAATGCTGAAAGTAGGTTAAATTATCTTCTTCGCCAAGTTTCTCGCTGGTTCTTCTCGATAATCTGACAATTCGAAAGAACTCAATAAAAGTTTTTTTTGCAAATTAGAATACTTTTTTATTCTATTATACAAGTATATTTATTCGTACTAGAAAGTTCCCGGTATTTATCAAGGCTTTCTTACTAAGTAGGTAATTACATTTAGCATCGTTTTTCAAATTCATAAAGTTTTATTTCTGTATCGTTATTGGAAGTCGAGACTCTATCACCGCAACAAGTTAAAACAATAGATTCTACTGAGAAGAGCCGGCAATAAACTGAAACTTTTAACATATCACTAGGTGCATACACATTCAACCATGAAGAATATAAAGTTATGATTTGAACCACCAAATTCTGAAACTAAATAAAACCAAAAAATTCTCCCCATAAAGAAGTGTGTAAAGCTGAAAGTTATTACTAGCAAAAACCTATCGCCAACAAATTAAATAGCGTTTACCTCTGAACGAAAAAGTCAAAGTGCTTAATGTATTCTAAGCCTTTCTGCTTATGGAACAGAGTGTAGTTTAGTTTATTCTTGATATTCACGGCTTTTTGGCATGCCACCGACCTACCTACCGATTGCCTGCGGGAAAACTAAATATGAGAGGTATCTACAGGATAATAAGACCTTGTACGAACATTTTACGAGAATTCAACACCAGAATTAACTGCACAAGCTGTTCTAAGCCTGCGGTTCTAGCGTCTAATTTTATTAATACCAACAGTTCAAACACTGTGTACGTACTTACTCGTATTTAATAAATTATCACCACGAAAAAAATCTGTTAATTTTTCATAGTATTAAAAATATAGCTTCCAGCAAGCGTAGCTTATAGTACAGCTTACGGACCGGACAGGACGAAATATCTATAAGAAACATCCGTGTCGGTGAGGAACGACGGTTTGGCCGGTCGCGCTAGTATGAGCGCTCCATGTCAGAGTGAATGGCGCGAACTTTACGCCTACCGCTGGCAAGATTTTTTTTTAGTAATCAACAGCGTTAAATTTTAAATTTAGACAATGTTAACCTAAGCATAACATAAAGTCATGGATTACATATTATTAAGCACGTTAAAAATATTTTAACAGAGAAGAAATAGACGAAGATGGAATTATAATTAGAAGAATTCTTGTGTCTAGTAGTGCGTTTTCACTCATAGACAGGAGACTTCTATAAATTTTTGTACATTGGTATTGAAAACTAAAGCGCAAAAACACACTAGGAGAACAAAAGAACTCTTAAGTAGTATGAGCTTGAAAACTATAATGGTATATATTGATATTCCCCAGATTTATTTCCAAGGTCGTTCATCAGACGATTTTCAATTCATTTCAAGTTTATAAAACTTTGTTCGCAAAATATATATTTTAACACCGATTTAATAAAGGCCATGAAAACAATTTCCAAAACGGAATCAACACTTGTATAAGAAAGTTCGCGAGATTCGCAGAATTAATTTATTCATCCTCTCAGTTGTTTGATGAATTACACTCGAGGAACAAACGCCTGACCTCCCGGAGGGGAGTAGGTTTACGCAAACTTCACTAGCGCTTATGTTTTGGACCACAGGGTCAAAAAAGTTTAGCTAATGGAAGCACATGGAAGTTTCTGAAGTACAAAAATGTAAGGTATTTATTTTGTACTGTAAATCTGGCGTAGGGGCTAATATTACTTTAACTTAAACTTCTACTTATGGGTACCTAACTACTAAGTAAACAATGCCCGCGACATCATACGCGTGGAATAAGGATTTTGGGTGGAAAATCTTGGATTTTCCACGATAAAAATAGTAGTCCTTCTCCGGGATGCAACCTATCTCTGTATAATATTTCTTCAAAATCAGTTGTACAAAATATGGCCTGAAAGCGTAGCAGACAAACAAGCAGACTTTCTTAGCCAAAATATATTATTATTGATTTCTGCATTCCATAGTAATTTATTCTAATAACAAACTTAGTACCCAGTATGCATTTTTGACGTAATTAAGGCACACACTATTTTACTGTACCTACTCATGTACTTTTTACACTAATTAGAACGTTTTCGTTCTTGGAAGTAAGTGAAGTAACGATGACTCATTGATTAGTTAGGTTTACTTTTCGTTAATGTCTTCTTAAGATAATAAGATGGTTTTCTTAAGATAATAAGGGTTCTCCCCAAATCTACCAATCCAATCCAAAATTTAACCTGTTAGAAACCCAAAAATATACACATAAATAAATAAAAATGTGTATAATAGCATCGGAAATTCTAGTTTGGGGGCCAGAAACCTTTATTTTTGTTATATATTTTTTAGGGTTCCGTACCTGAAAAGGAAAACTATTGAGGTACGGAACCCTTATTTGTACTATACTTCCTTTTGAAAAAACAGTGTATTGGTATGAGAGTACTCATGAATAAATAAAACTTATATCGCCTTCGAAAGGGTGTTTCTTATTCCACCTCATCTCCTTGAGAAGCAGTTTGAAAACAATTAATTTTGGAGAAAACGATTGAGTGACTGTTTCAGCTGCAGCAGTTTCGGTACTGTCGGTACTCTTCTCAGACCAGGGCGCGTTTGGAACCCTAGTAGCTTTAGTTTTAAGAAAAAATTGTTAATTATAACCATCACGTCTTATACTTTTGTATACTCGACGTTAATTAAGTGTACTGTGTATGTAGCAACTTTGACTAAATAAATATTTTGACTTTGACCTTTGACTTTGTCTATAATATGTGTTACACCACTACCACTACAGCCCATTAACGTCCCACTGCTGGGCACAGGCCTCCACTCTCATAGGAGAGAGAGAATTAGAGCTTAGACCCACCACGCTGCTAAAGCGTGCACGCACGCCAATTTCCTAACTCCGGGCTAGTAATGAGAATTTCTAGTCAGAAAAACCCAGCACTTAATTATGACCCGACCTGGGATTCCCGGGATTCGAACCCGGGACTGGGACGTGCTCCACTTACACTGATTTAAAAATACTTAGACATGTGCTACAGTTAAGGCTGTTTTTATTAAAATAACTAGTAGGTATAATGTATGCATCATTATTAATATCTTGCATTAGCGAGACTCTTCAACGGCGTACTCCGTACCGCTCATTTCCCGGAATCATGGAAATTGGGGAAAGTTATTACTATCCCCAAACCGGGAAAGGACCGCCGCCTACCAGGAAGCTACCGCCCCATCACCCTCCTGCCGCACATCGCCAAGCTGTTTGAGCGTCTGTTGCTGCGAAGGCTAGCCCGCACCTTCGCCCGCGTGCTGAGCAGTTCGGCTTTCGCAGCAACCACTCAACGACGCTCTAGCTGACGAGATTGGAACCTATCGGTGGAGCATCACTTGCTGTGGAGAGTAATTCAGATGAAAAGAAAAAATAAAATTAAATAAAAAATGTACTCAGTCGATTTTTTGTAGTAGGTTATTTGTTGTATAATATATTGTAATTATTATTATTTTCTTTTTTTCAAGATTCTGAGTTCACGGGAAGTACCCTGTAGGTTATGATTCCCTTGCGAGTGTCGAAAATTTGCATAAAAATATTTTTATGATATGATGTAACTAAAAATTTATGTTTTTCGCAATTCTTCCTATATCTGTGCTATATGACGTTGCTTTGTACCAAGTTTCAAGATTCTGAGTTCACGGGAAGTACCCTGTAGGTTTTGATTCCCTTGCGAGTGCAAAAAAATTCGAAAATTTGCAGCATAAACGGCTGTATCTTTTGATTGTGTTGGCTTTGAAGTTTGATTTTTTCACACCTCCAAGGGACAGTAGACCTGAGTATTTGATACGAATTTCAGTTCGATACCTCCATGCGTTCCTGAGAAAAAGGGTCTTGATGACACACAGACGGAGGGACAACGAAGTGATCCTCAAAAGGAAAAAACAGAACCCTTTCCGTTTTTTCCTTTTGAGGTACGGAACCCTAAAATGCGCCGTTTTGAGAACCTCCTCCTTTTTGGAAGTCGATTAATTAAAGCGCTTGACTCCTGCCCGGACTGCTTACTAAAACACTATGTTGCTGTATGTGGAGAGATTAAGTTTTTGTAGACTGTAGGACACAATTTCTTCAGTTGAATTTAGTCATTAAAATTAACCCTTAAGTCGACGCAGCTTTTTATAATAATCCTGAAAACTGCGTTACATATGGGGCTTAAATTATAAATATTATTATAGCCAGTGGGTTTTTAATCTCAACGTATGGTAGGTTTAACACAAAGTAAATGTAATAAATATTCTCTGTGATGAGTAATATTACTTAGAAATTCGTTACTTTGTAATATCCGTTACGCATATGTGAATTCCGTGGAGAGATTCCGTGAAATATGTAAAAAGTATTTAAGTGAAAAGAGATTCTTAATAACGTTTAAGTAATTATTGAGGACTAGACGATGCCTGCGACTTTGTCGTTGGACTCCCGTGGGAACTCTTCGAATTCCCCGGATCAAAGAAAATTACGTGTCCATCTTGGATCGCAATCTACAGACATCCATTCAAATTCATTCATATATTGAACACAATGCCTCTTCATAGTTTTTCAAAATTTACATTAAAATTTAATTTTTATTAAGTACATCAATTATTATTTTTATACTAGCTGATGCGGGATGCCCGCGACTTCGTCCGCGTGGATTGAGGTATTTTGATTCCCGCGGGAACTCTTTCATTTTCCGGGATAAAAAGTAGCCTGTTGAGGCTATGTTTTGTTCTAGACTACGACTGTTGGCCCCAGATCCGCTCTGCCGTTCTGGCGTACGATCCATCCATACAAACTTTCGCATTTATAATATTAAGATAGATTTAAGTTCTCTCTCTGCGTCGTATTCCTCATTACTGAGGGTCGTGACCCCTTTCCATTCATCAAATAATGGTAGGAGGTTTCTTAGGATAATAATGCGGTGGGTTCCCACGTCCTTCCGCATACGACTCGACTAAGAGTTAAACTACCTAACATTAATTAAAAGATATAAGGTATCTATCGTGAAAACTCTGGTATTATATTTGACGCCTATAATTTTCTATTCTGCATAGGTACTTACGTTAGTAATGTCAGCGTTGTCAACAATTAATTTGTATCTTAATCTTATTAAATTCAATATTTAATTAATTGTATCGAAATAGCTTACTTTACAGTATTGTAAACAAATATATTGTAAATAAAATAGCTAGAAGAGACAGCATTCGAGTATGGTGTATGGTCGCCCGATGAGATCGGAAGTCTTTAATTATTTAACTGTGATCAGTTGTGGAATTACTGAGTAGAGTAAAAGTATAATATTGTATATAATAATCCAATGGATTTATAAGATATAGATTTATAAGGTATTAGTGCTAATACATAATATTATATATGATTATAATTATATTATAAAACTACGGGTGTGACGATTAAATTGAAAATAGAAATATCTGGTGTCTTAATAAATTATAACTACCTATATTTCAATTCATAAACCTTATCCAGTTAATGCCATGTTATAATATTTCACTGAAATAATATTACCAAACTGTTGGCAAAGCCGATTGTTTCGCGAAATGTTGTCTCCATACAATTAGCTAAAGCTTCTCTCAGTGTAGAATAATTACCGCTAAGCTGAGATTAAGTATGATTACTGTCCCCGACAGTCTCCGGTACGAGAGATCTCGCACTCATCGTAAACATTATAATCTTCACATACGGGTAGTTTGTAGTTCGGAATACACAACTCAACTTAAGATATTGTTGAGCTAAATTAACTTGAACAAATTCCATACTAATATTATAATCGCGAAAGTGACTCTGTCTGTCTATCTGCTACATTTTTTGATTTTCACGAAATTTGGTAGAGAGGTAGATTGCAACTTGCATTCCGACACGGGCTACTAATTTTTATTTCGGAAAATTAAAGATTTTTCTCGTGAAATAGAAAAAACTTATGCCACGCGGACGAATTCGCGGGAATCAGCTAGTCTAAATATTTAAAAGAATAGGTGACTCACCGACCGATCGCACCACCACCGGACGGATCGGGCTGAAATTTGGCATACAAATACCTATTATGACGTTGGCATCCGCTAAGAAAGGATTTTAGAAAATTCAACCTCTAAGGTAATATAGGGCTTCGAATGCAAATCGAACCTAACGTGATCGGAACCGCGGGCTTAAGCTACCTAGTTCGTAATAATTGTGAAAATTGTAGAAGAATAAAAATCTGTTTTTTTGACTCTATCACAGAAAAACGTAGGACAAAAAATACTTCTTCATATTTCCAAGTCAAAAAATGATGTTCCAGCATTATCGTTTAATATCCGTTGTAGAGAACATCTCAGTCGTGTGGTGTCACATTTGGTGAGATTGACCTAAAATATAGAATGCGTATGTTATCCCGAAAATTGCCTCTTCGGGCTGGGGCGGGCGACGTCAGCTCAGCGCGGTCACAAATCATTGACTAAACTATAATAATATAGGAGTAGAACTTATTTCTCCAGTTGGCACATTTTCTCGTTCCAAAATAATTTTATTCGAATACGCCCAAAGGCAAGTCTGATTGCAGCGAAGCGCTTGTCTATAAATTAAAAAAAACCTTCAATACATAGAGGTCGTTGCTTGGAGGCTATTTTTCAACCTTTCTGAAAAATAATCTAGACTGTTTATTTTCGTGTGCTAGGTGTGCAGTTTTTCAAGACAGTTTCTTTTATATCTAAGTACACCTGACTATCGTGTTGAAACTTTGATGCTAATTTTGTTGTTTTATAACTTAGGTCTATGGCACCTACACAAAACCCACACCCCTAATCGGTTTCTAGTGTCTACACAGCATACTTAGTACTAGAACGCTAAAACGCTTGGTGGTCTTTGCCAATAGGGTGGTAACCATCCACAGCCTGTAACTATACGTATCTTACTATTCAGTGGAAAATAGGTAATAATGGCGGTGGTGTAGGAGGGATTGAGCGCTATCGCTGTAAACATCTTGTTGTGTGTGCGTGTGGGGCGATACATAAAATTAATATATTGAGCATGAGCAGGTATATTTGCAATAGATCGTTTGAACGCACTGTGTTGTTGGATGCTGTCTAATGTGAGGACCCTTAGCGGACCTAGCTTGAGAGCATCCGACGAAATCTTATCTGCCTCTGGTGGATTTATATACATATCATAACTACAACATATTTACACGTATATTACTAAACAAATTAGTATCGCAGGTCGAGTCGGGCTGTGGAGCGTAACGGTGTCTCGCTTCAGCGATGCCTCAGCACGGCTGGTTCTGTCTGGATGTCTACCTAGTTGGACGTTCAGATGGGATTGGTTTGTTGTTGAATCAGAGAGCTTGCTTTCTGAGCGCAGTGCAGTTCGAGTATATTTCTACGTTCCGCAAAACGTCTGACTTTACCTTGCGATCTACTTATCTAAATTACGTACGTCGTTCGCAATACTCGAACGATAACTTACCATGGTTGGAAGGACGCTGTTTATTATTGCCGAAGGTTGGATTATGCGTACGTTGCGCCTCATATCTTACTACATTTTGCACTACGCTTGATCAGCCTCGACACTCCATAGTTTCATGGATTCACAACCCATGTTACTTGTAAAAGCATAGCTTCACGACCTATGCTGCGGCACATTGGCTAAAAACCATGTTACGCACAAACGACATTCTATCACCCATGGTGGTTCCGCGCTGTATTTGATAAAACATACTATTACTGAAGGGTGCATCACGCCTGTGGCTCTGTTACGTTGCGACGAACGACCCTGCAGTGCGTCCGGTGTATCCTTGAAACCTATTACAGGTATATGTGGGAGTGCACCACTCTAAAAATGCAATTATCCAGCTATACGCTGACATAAGTGGAACGCACCACTCTAAAGTATGCTCGTACATACGTTGCGCTGGCCTTCGCGATTGATGACCAAGTGGTTAAAGGGGGGGGGGGGGGGGGGGGGGGCTGTTGACTTTTGGTATTCTTAGAGATGTATTAGTCCATGTATTGATGTGCCTCTAGGGGTACCAAGAGAGGGAAGAAGCCTACCGTTGGTGGCGGGGAGGAGCCAGCCAGCCATCATTTATTTTTTAGAAATATAAATGATGCCATACAAAGCATCTTCCTTTTCTTTATAAAAGGTTATAAAAGGAAGGTGCTACCACTTGGGTTAGTTCGTAAATATCCCGAAGAGATTTATCTCTTCGCGATCACGTTACTTAATGCCTGTTTTAAGTTAACTGAATTACATCTAAAATCTGTATATACCTTAGTCGTTGGGTTGATTGAATTCGAGGCTTCCGAAACTCTAAAAGATCTTGGTTTATTATGGACACAGCAATGTTGTGAGGGTCTTACTGCTAGATATATCACGTGCCATTTTAAAGAAATATTGAATATTATAAGTAGAGAGAGGTGTAGATGCTTAGGGACCCCGTCAGGTTGGTTACAAGCCGAAGCCTCCCACTAGACCAGAGACAATTAAGAAATTATAAACTCCCGAATTGCCACAGTCGGGGATCGAGCCCGGGACCTATCACGTGTAAGACCGCTTGCACCCAGCATTGCGCCTGGGAGGTCGTCAATATGATTCAAAGCTAGTTTTCCCTGCTAAAAATAATACGCTGTAAAAGTGTAAGAGCTACATAATAAACGAAAAAAATCAATGTGGGATCCCATGTAAATTGATAGCAGCTTCTTAACCCTTACTTTACCCAAGTAGAGATCAAAGTCGAACGAATGCTGGCACTCACTGCACAGCATCGTAGTTTGCTTGTATCGAACAGACAAGTTGTTAAAGGTGACCCAAAGACTAGGTTGCCCTACTCAACCGGACACGCTTGAACTCCGGAATGAAAGCCAAAGTCAAATCTATATCCATACTTATATTGTGTGTGTTTGCAAGTGTGTCGGTCTGTCTGTCTGTCTGCTACGCTTTCTCGACTCGAAAAACCTAATCCACGCGGACGACGTCATCTAGTATTTTAATAAAAGTAAGTGTCTGGTACATGGACCTACACTTACAACTAGGTACACTTAAAGGGTGTCCCATAAGTAAAGAGACAAAACTGAGTGTTCATATCGGCCAAGAAAAAGGTTTCACAAAAAAAAAAAAACTGTTGCCATGGTAACCACCCGTAACAAATCTGTCAAATTCGCGTGGTTTTGCAAATATTGTCGATGTTTTTCTAACATGAAGCGAACCGAACGAGAATCGTTTGCTAAAAGAGTAATTCAGTACTATCTGAATAATGGGAAATCCGAGGCAGTTCGTCATTTTTCTCAAGAAGGGGCTATAAGAACAAGTATCTACTGGATAATTAAACGGTATGAAGACTCAGGAGAGACTGATTTTAAGAAAATTCCGGGAAGGCAACGTACCATAGCAACTGATCGAAACATAGATAAGGTAAAAAAGGTTTTTAAAGAAGCACCTTCAACATCTGTGAGGACTGCGGCGGACAAATTGAAAATATCTAAGTCAAGCATATCCAGAATTAAAGTTCAAGATCTGGGCATGAAGGCTTTTGTGAAATTGTCCGCTCCAAAGTACGTGAAAGACCAAGAAGTGCGTGCTAAGCGAGGTTGCCGTCGAGTTTACCAAAAAACTTTGAAAAAAATTCTCATAATTGATGATGAAACTTATGTACCGGTTGACCCCTCTGATATTCCTGGGAAGCAATATTTCCACGCTACCAGTCGTGGTGAGGTGGATTACAGCGAAAAAGTTAAAACAAAGTCTAAATTTTTCAAGAAGTATCTGGTTTGGCAAGCTATAGACGAAAACGGCAATGTTTCCGAACCATTTATCTGTACACGGTCTATGAACGCAAAAGTTTATCTTCGAGAGTGTATTATGAAGCGATTAATACCGTTTATAGACAAGTATTATCAGAGGGAAGACGTTGTATTCTGGCCGGATATGGCTTCGTGTCATTACGAGTCTGAAGTCACTCAATATTTGCAATCTATGGGCGTCGAATTCATATCGAAACAAAACAATGCTCCAAATGTTCCTCAAGCTCGAGGTATCGAAATGTTTTGGGCTCTGTGTAAAAAGGAATACAAAAAGTATTCAGAAAAATCAAAAACGTTGACATCTTTCAAACAAAGATGGGCTAGATTGGCCAAACGGGTGGCAACAACTTCTGGAAAAGCAGTCATGAGACGTGCAAGCATTAATTTGAGAAAAATCGGCTATAAAGGCATCGCAGGAGCAAATTTGATATAGATTGTATTTTTATTATTATTTTGTATAATTTATAATGACACACATAACAGTTGACATACAATTTTTCATTAAAAAAAATTCATTGACTTGTCTCTTTACTTCTGGGACACCCCAGTATTATACACTTTTTCAACGTCAACCAGGATAAAAAAGAAAACGTACAAGTTACTATAAAATATTGTTGATGTTGAAATTTGTAGTGGAGCTAGATTTTATCGGGGGTATTCTTAAATTTATGGGGTAAACATTATGCAGCCTCTGTTATGAGAAAATTTTAAGCTATCTAAATTCCAAATTTCCCCATCGATTGAGGCGTGAAGGGGTTAATTATGATCTAAACTTTCACATTTATAATATTAATAAGATAATATTGCCTTTAAAACCCTATTTTTCAGTCTGAAGAGAAATTTTAGGACGTATTCGAAGAACATAAGAAGCTATTAAAACTTTGAAGTTTGCCGCAATAACATTTGTTCTAGCCAAAGAATAAAAATACTCGTCGGTTATTTCAGCGGGGTAACATTATTTTTAAAAGAAAAATAAATTGTAAGGTACATGGCAGAAAAGATCATCTGGCAAAGCTTGAGGCAGTGGAATATTATAAAACATCTGCCTTACGAGGGTGAAACTTGTTTCTGTGAAGTTATGGGGCCAAGGTGTGGAACACCACTCCAGCGCACGTGTTTCCTGCCACGTGTAACTTATGCGTACCACGTATAAGTACCTTCAAGGCAAAAGTGAATAGTTTATATCCGGCCAAATGCAAGAATGGGATGCTCCGGACCAAACCTTACGATTGCTTTCAGCAGATGGAAAACGGAAGCCGGGAGAGTGGAATTTAAGAGTCCTTGTGCAAGTGATCCCTGGTCTTTCAGATTCATTTCAAGTTTCAACCCCTGCACGTGGGCTATCAAGGCTTCGAAATTCAAAAAACACAGAGAACAATAAAATGTACGCTTCCACGTGAAAATGTTATAAGATACAATATTAAATTCTTCAGTGCGGTAAACAGCCAAAACGTAGATAACTTTTATAATAAGTTTTCGGTCTACATTTCAGGAATCCCCTCGCGCTTCGCGTATTATATCTGTCATTGCTCAATGCATGTAGAGCGTGTACCGGAGAATATTGCATTGAGTTTGTGTGTTACATATTTGCATTTTATACGCATGCTGCTTTTGATCTAGAATTGGCTTGTTTCCTGCCATATAAGATCCGTATAAATGTATACCTACTAATGTTATAAATGCGAATGTTTGGATGGGTGGATGTATGGATGGATGTTTGTTACCCAATCACGCCAGAACGTCTGAACGGATTTGGATGAAATTTGGTACACAGTCTGTAATAACACAGAGGCTACTTTTTATCTTTTTACTTTTTTTTTGGGTGTTAATTTTGGTTTTTGTTTGTGTAATTATAATTTATTTTATTTTCCGTTCTTCTTTTGTTTCGATTTTCTCCGAACTATAGTGTAATTTAACATTTTATAGCAAGCTGTCATGGCAACCTCTAAGTGGGTATACAATAGTTCCGTATAACTCTATTTACTACTATATATTTTTCTTTGTTAATGTATTGTTACCTGTTGGGTGTCCTAAAATAAACAAAATTAAAAAAAACTCGGAAAATCAAAGAGTTCCTGCGGGGACCAAATTACCTCAATCCACGCGGACGAAGTCGCGGGCTAGTAACTTCATAGTACTACGAACAACTACCACAAGTGCTACTATTTTGCCTGGGGAGAGGCTTCGGCTGTGGCTAGTTACCAGCCTACCGGCATAGGGGTGTTGCTAAGTAATTTAGAATCCGAGTATGATATTGTAACATAATAAATTTTGTTTTGATCGAAATTTTACTGCTAGCGACATCTATCGACATCGTTCCGAATAAGACGCAGTCGATCGATGGGTCTTTGGTGACAGCTCCGGGTTCCGCGTTCTGCGGTTGGTTGAGGCGCTCTGTGGCCGATAGAAATATAGGACGTCGCTCTGTGTTTCGTTAAATATATTATCTGTCTCATAGCGCTTAAAATGAACGTTTCGGAACTTGTGAAAAATATGGCAGGATTGCTTGCAAAAAAGGAGTCTTGTCACGAAAATATTATGAAAATTTAGACAATTCGAGTCAGTTCGGGTCAAAATGGTATAACAGTTACTTTCCGCATTTCCGGGTCGTGTTTTCGCCTATAAAAGGCAGAAATTTGTGTGGGAACCCCTTTTTTCTGCTGTGGTCCGCCCCGAGGCAAATGCTGGTAGTGCTGGTGGAAAAATTGAAGGTGTGGCCTGACATGGCTGTGGTGTGGTAACCCACGCGGGTTATAAAATCCTGGCTGCGAAATATCTCTGGAAATGGTAAGTGGAAGAAACGAAAGTGATCACAGCGTTGTAAATTTAGTGCCGCGTGTTTAGTGGTTTTCTTGTGCATTGTTGCAGACCTGTACGGTGATCATATGGTTGGGGAATAGGGAGCGCCTCCCGCATTTAATGTCGGGTAAATATCGTTAGGGCTTTGTACTCCTTAATTTTGTTTAAATACAATATTCTCACACCCGTTTTTTCTTGTTGACAGGTGGACGGGATAAATTAATTAACTAGATAAATAAATAAATCAATTAATTAACTAGTTAAATAACTAGATAGATAACTAAATAGATAATTGTGATGATTGGATTAACTCAGATTAATCTATTTTCACTTCTATAGTTTATTTTTATTTATTAAAAATGGTCATCCACCTTGTAAAGTTAAATCTTTCTCAAATTTAACTTGGGTTTGACATAATGGTAGTATTTTTGTACGCATAAGTATTTTCCCCGAATCTTACTTAATTGACATCACGAATACGGCAAATGTTTCTACCTCGTGTCGATTCGCGCCGGGGTGACGACGTGCACGTGTGACCCCTCGAGCTTCGAGACCCGAGCAGCTTCGGCCACATGTTACCTCGTGGTTCGTGGACGGCGGCCTCGCGCGACTTCAGGTCGTAATAGCATTTATGCGTAATTAATAGTAATTCTTTTTACATGGAAGTCAGAATGATGGTCTGCACAAATAGTGATGGTTGCGGTATTCAGGTCTAACTTAAACTCAAATTTCATTCAAATGAATTTAGGTCTTTTAATCAAATCATATAGGCATTTCAGTGGACTATCTGGGTGAGGCTTTGATCTGTGCGTTATTCAAGCCGGACTCGACCTTTTGAGATTCTCCCGGAGCTAGCCGAGTCAAAGCCGAGCTTGGGTGGCCACCTAGTGTAGGAACGGTATTCCTTTTAAATGGTAAAATTAAGAATACTTTTAAGTACTTCAGTAATGTAATTTGATATTAAAACTGTTTATAAATATTGAAAATTGTGCCTATATAAATATATTCCTTACGTAGGATAACAGATCTCTCTTTTATTTATTATAAAATAACCATTCATCATCCGTTACCCTAATTTAGATCAACCCACTGTTAACGTGGACTCTTTCATAGAACGCACACCGGGTCTAGTGAGTCAGCGACTATAACTCAGTTCCTGGAACACTTCCCCGGATACCCAAGAAAGACTCCAACGTTACACTGGCGCCCAACTCATTATTAAACTAATGCAAATATATGTTAATTTTATATTAGAAAGTTAATTTTATATTATTATGATTTTTTATATTTATTTACTCTGTTTTTGGAAAGGGTTGATTATTGTGAACATGTTTAGTATAAAGTGGTGAATGATTGTTAAGTTAGTTCATGTAAAGCAAACCATCAGTCTGGCTCATTTATTGTGTTTTTTAGTAATAGTGTGTTTTGTAGTACTAGTCATAAGTATTTGATTAGATTTTTTATTTTTATATAACACGGCACTCTCTCATAGATAACATACTGTAATAAGAGTGTATTATCGTTAGTGGAGTATAGTAGCTTGTGTATTTATAAGTCCAAATATTAGGCTTATCTCTAGTTCCTTGTTGTAATTGTGTGCACCATCAATCTCAAACATGGATAAATCTAGAATAATTCAATTTCATGCCTTACATAAGGATGAATTAATTTATGAGGTAACTATTCGTTCGGAAACTCCGGGAAATACGGTAGAGGAACTCAGAAAACAACTGAGGGTTCTCTCAAAAGAATGCCCAGCTGAGGCCATTCAAGTAACAAACCTTAGTGCAGATAGTGAAGTAAAAATCATTTATGAGAAAATTAAAGTGCTCGTGTCCTTGTTAGATAGCTGGGAGGAGTCGAAAGAAAGAACTTCTTTCGCTAGAGCCGAAGCCCTAGCTTACCATCTATACCATAGATTAAATAGAATTTCAGACAATGAAAACGCCAAAAGCCTGTCTAGGAAACTTGAAAAATTATTAACCCGCATTGAAACTCCTAACATTAACGTTTCAGAAACTCCTGCCTTGCCTCCTGAATCTCCTTCACTCGAGTGTTCCGGGGAAAAGAACGTAGCGAAGTGGAACATCAAGTTCAACGGTTCGACGGATCCTCGGTCATTCATTGAAAGAGTTGAAGAGTTGCAGAGTTGTTACGGGGTATCAGACAGCAGGCTCGTCAAGTCGGCGGCTCAATTGTTCAGTGAGCAAGCGCTCCTCTGGTATCGAGGAGTTAAAAACCAGGTAAGCTCATGGTCGGAGCTTAAAGCTCTTATTCTCAGCGAATTCAATCCAGCAGACTACGATTATCGCTTACAAAGTGAAATTAGGTCTCGAACACAGGGCACAGATGAGCCTGTTCACATATATTTCTCAATTATGGCCTGTCTTTTTGCTAGACTTAAGATAGATTTACCCGAGGAAACCAAAATAGAAATTTTATTGCACAATATCCGTCCCATTTTTTCACAGCAATTGGCATTAGTTCCAATTAGCTCCGTCTCTCAATTGAAGGACTATTGTAGGCAGATTGAGGCGACGACACAACAGGCAAAGAATTTTTCGGAGCCTGGTAAAGCTACGAGTATTATAACTTCTGAGTTTGCTTATAAAAACAAAAATAAACCGGTGGCATATTTAGACCTGAGGGACAAGGAAAAGCAAAATTTACCGAAACCAAATTTTAATCAAAAGAGGTTTACAGGAAATAGACGGACAAGTGATAATGTTAAGGATAATAACCGTCCTACTGCGGGTCCGTCCTCTAGCTGCTGTCATTGTCCATCAAGACAGCCTAGACCTAAGGGGGTTCACTGCTTTACATGCAAAACCCCAGGCTTTACTAAAGTAACTTGTCCTAAATGTAATAATAATAAAGCCACAACTCAAAAAAAAAACAAAAAAAACTAGTAAACTCGGACTGTAGTTTAGCTCAAAAATTCAAAAACTATGATTCAATAGCTACAGTCCGATTCTGTCCTCAAAAAGATGATATTCGGCCATATTTGAAATTTAACATTGGAGAATTAGAAGTTTACGGTTTATTAGACTCAGGAGCGTGTATATCAATTTTAGGAAATAATTCACATAAAATTTTTACTCAGTTAGGTTATTCTTTTAATAGCTTTGTTGATGATTCCTGTACAGTAGCAAATGGCGTACAGCTAGAATCACTGGGACATATTTATTTGCCTATTACATTCAATAATATTACGTGTGCAATAAAGTTTATAGTAATTCCATCAGTAGTTTCTGAGATTATACTGGGATGCGATTTCTGGAAAGCTTTCAAGTTAGCCCCAGAAATTTTTGAAAACATAGATTATAGGAGTTCACCAATAAGCTTTTGTGATTCAATTCATTCAAAAGGTATCAACGCAATAAAACCGTTTAACCATTTGGCTGCCGATCAGCAAGAAATGGCCAGAGCCATAATGGAGAAATATAGTGACATCTCTTTTGACAAGAAAGGATTAGGTAGGACTACGTTGATAGAGCATGTGATTGACACAGGTGATTCAGCACCGGTCCGTGTCAAACAATATCCGCTGTCTCCTGACAAAAAGGTAGCATTACAAGCTGAATTAGATAGGATGCTAGCGTTAGACGTCGTCACACCTAGTGAAAGTCCCTGGAATAATCCAGCTATTCTTGTTAAAAAATCAAACGGTGATTGGCGATTTTGCTTAGATTGTAGGAAGCTTAATGCTGTTACAAAAGGTGACTCTTACGCAATTCCTTACATTCCACAGATCTTGGATAGTTTGAAGGAGGCTAAGTTCTTGTCTACTATAGACTTATCATCCTCGTTCTGGCAAATTCCACTGTCAGAGAGCTCGCAGGAGAAAACTAGCTTCACCGTTCCAGGCCGTGGATTATATAAATTTAAGGTCATGCCATTCGGATTATGCGGAGCACCAGCCCGTCAACAAAGATTGATGGATACATTGATAAATCAAAATTTTTGCAGTGATATCGACAACGGTTATGTATTTTGCTATATCGACGATATTGTTATTTGTTCGTCAGATTTCTCTACACATCTGTTACTGCTAAATAGAGTTTTAAATAAACTAAAGGCAGCAAATTTAACCGTCTCTTTCGAAAAATGCAAATTCTTTAGAGAGTCCATCAAATATCTTGGTTATGTTGTTGACGAGTATGGCTTACGTACAGACCCTGACAAGATTGCGGCAATACTAAATTTCCCTACCCCTACCTCTGCACGAGAAGTAAAGGTATTTCTGGGTACCTGTTCATGGTACAGACGATTTATTCGAAATTTTTCAACTATTGCAGCTCCATTGAACAAGCTGACCAGCAAAGGCAAGCATGCACCAAAATTCCAGTGGAGTGACGCAGCTGATGAAGCCTTCACGCTGCTAAAGAATGCACTGGTCTCAGCTCCTGTTCTCGCAGTTCCAGATTTCGAAAAGCCGTTCACGGTACACACCGACGCTTCAGCTTATGGGTTAGGAGGTATGTTGTCGCAAGAGGTCGATGGACATGAACATCCGATAGCATATGTCAGCAGGTCCTTGAACAAGAATGAAAGGAATTATAGCGCTACTGAGCGAGAGGCGTTAGCAGTAATCTTCTCAGTAGAAAAGTTTCAAGCATACCTAGGTTCGAAGAAATTTAAAATCGTTACAGACCATTCATCACTAAAATGGTTCCTAAACTTGGAGAACCCATCCGGTAGACTAGCACGTTGGGGTTGCCGACTGTCTCAGTTCAATTTTGAAATAGAGCATAGGAAGGGAACCGATAATGTGGTACCTGACGCCTTATCCCGCCTAATAAAGGTGGAGGCGATTCACTCGGCACCTAGAACATCCGCGACCGGTATGAAAGATGAATGGTATGAAAGGTTATACAATGGTTGCTTGTCTCACCCCACTAACTTTCCAAACTTTATGATTAAAGATAATAAATTATATCGCTTAAGTAAAAGTAAATATAACCTGTTAAGGGAATTTGATTGGAAAGAGGTGATTCCTAAAGGGAGGAGACAAGAAATCATTCGGGAAAATCATACTGAGGCAACAGCCGGACATTTGGGTATTTTTAAAACTCATAGACGGCTGTGTCTCCGGTATTATTGGCCAGGAATGCACAAGGATGTTACGGAATTTATAAATGCATGTGAAGTATGTAAGGCGTATAAACACTCTACGCAAGCAATCCCTGGTTTAATGGGAAAACCAAAGGTTTGTTCACGACCATTTCAGGTAGTGTCAGTGGATTTGGTTGGTCCGCTGCCACGATCCCGATCTGGTTATACATTCCTTCTGGTGATAACTTGTTGCTTCTCGAAGTATACTCTTCTTTTTCCCTTACGTCGCGCTACGTCTGAATTAGTGGCAAAACATTTTGAAGAGGGTGTAATTTTGGTACACGGGACTCCAGAGACAGTGATCCTGGACAACGGGACTCAAATGACTGGTTCGAATTTCCGGAATGTCATCACACGATATAACATACCAAAACTGCACTATACTCCAAAGTTTTGCCCACAGGTAAATACGGTAGAACGCTACAATAAAGTAGTCATGCAAATGGTCGCATCTTATGTAGAAGAAGACCATCGTTCGTGGGATAAGAACCTGTGCAAAATCCAGTTCGCACTAAATAGTGCAGTAAATGAATCAACTGGATTTTCACCGTTTTTCTTGGTTCATGCCCGCGAACCCGTAATAAATGGGAACTTCTACTTAGATGCGAACAATGAATATAGTGTAGGTATGCCGCGCGACGAGTATGCAGGAAAATTTGGCACTTTAGGGGAAATTTTTGAAAAGGTTCGGGAAAAATTACATGAGGCACATGCTAAAAATGCAACTCATTACAATCTTAGGCGCCGAAATGCAAAATTCTCGGTTGGGGACTGGGTTTGGAAAGCCACATATACCCAAAGCGATAAGGATAAGTTCAAGATGTCCAAACTAGCCCCGAAATATGAGAAATGCAAGGTCGTCAAAGTTTTATCACCATTGGTATATGAGTTGGAGAGAGTCGACGGCACAAAAATCGGCTCTTGGCATATTAAAGATTTAAAGGCTTAGATTGTAACTCAGTTCATTTCAATCTAAATTAGTGTTTAAATTGTATAACTTTTTATACACAAAAAGTGACAGAGAAGTGGTATACTTTGAGAGGAAAGTTGCTACCTGGTTTAAATGCGTGACGTATGATAGTAGAGTATGAAAAGGAAGTATGTTAGTTAGTCGGATTGATGAAATCATGATTGAGCTGAGACATTCGGTAAGTCTTCCAACCATTTTGTTAGTTTAATTAGGCATATTGTCTACATGTACGTGAAAGTTTTCTTTTCGTACTTACCCTTGCTGTGCTTCTGCACAGTGACGTTGATTCCAGTGTTCTCTTTAGCTCTTGGAGGCTAGGACTTTGTTCCAAGACACTAGGAAATTACGGTTTTCATAACCGACATTTTAACGAGACTAGTTCTCGAAATGGCGATATAGGAATCGCGCTTTTATGTTTTGCGATATAGGAATCGCGCTTTCATATTTTGCGATACAGGAATCGCGTTAATCTACAGTAAAATCAGGCTGCAGGATCGTAGGCATAGAGCCAGGTTCTAAGCAACCTTTGATTGTTATTTAGACTGTATAGTTAGTTATAGGTAGAGGTCGTTTGTGTGTCATAGATTAGGGGAATAATAATATGAATATAGTTTTGTAGTAATTAGGTTAAATGGGTCATTTCCAGACGCAGCATAGGCTTAGTAAATAGGATAAGTCGTTGTGTTTATATAGGCTATAATTTGTAGATTTTTTTTCTCTCCCTCCTCGGTGCCTTTATTTTTTTTGTTTATTTTTTCTCTCGTAGAATTTCTGTATTTCCAGTGGAAAAACTGATTGCAGTGACGCTGAGGGCAGCGTACGGTTCACCTACGTTGAACCTTTTCCCTGGGGAGGAGGTACTGTAACATAATAAATTTTGTTTTGATCGAAATTTTACTGCTAGCGACATCTATCGACATCGTTCCGAATAAGACGCAGTCGATCGATGGGTCTTTGGTGACAGCTCCGGGTTCCGCGTTCTGCGGTTGGTTGAGGCGCTCTGTGGCCGATAGAAATATAGGACGTCGCTCTGTGTTTCGTTAAATATATTATCTGTCTCATAGCGCTTAAAATGAACGTTTCGGAACTTGTGAAAAATATGGCAGGATTGCTTGCAAAAAAGGAGTCTTGTCACGAAAATATTATGAAAATTTAGACAATTCGAGTCAGTTCGGGTCAAAATGGTATAACAGTTACTTTCCGCATTTCCGGGTCGTGTTTTCGCCTATAAAAGGCAGAAATTTGTGTGGGAACCCCTTTTTTCTGCTGTGGTCCGCCCCGAGGCAAATGCTGGTAGTGCTGGTGGAAAAATTGAAGGTGTGGCCTGACATGGCTGTGGTGTGGTAACCCACGCGGGTTATAAAATCCTGGCTGCGAAATATCTCTGGAAATGGTAAGTGGAAGAAACGAAAGTGATCACAGCGTTGTAAATTTAGTGCCGCGTGTTTAGTGGTTTTCTTGTGCATTGTTGCAGACCTGTACGGTGATCATATGGTTGGGGAATAGGGAGCGCCTCCCGCATTTAATGTCGGGTAAATATCGTTAGGGCTTTGTACTCCTTAATTTTGTTTAAATACAATATTCTCACACCCGTTTTTTCTTGTTGACAGGTGGACGGGATAAATTAATTAACTAGATAAATAAATAAATCAATTAATTAACTAGTTAAATAACTAGATAGATAACTAAATAGATAATTGTGATGATTGGATTAACTCAGATTAATCTATTTTCACTTCTATAGTTTATTTTTATTTATTAAAAATGGTCATCCACCTTGTAAAGTTAAATCTTTCTCAAATTTAACTTGGGTTTGACATAATGGTAGTATTTTTGTACGCATAAGTATTTTCCCCGAATCTTACTTAATTGACATCACGAATACGGCAAATGTTTCTACCTCGTGTCGATTCGCGCCGGGGTGACGACGTGCACGTGTGACCCCTCGAGCTTCGAGACCCGAGCAGCTTCGGCCACATGTTACCTCGTGGTTCGTGGACGGCGGCCTCGCGCGACTTCAGGTCGTAATAGCATTTATGCGTAATTAATAGTAATTCTTTTTACATGGAAGTCAGAATGATGGTCTGCACAAATAGTGATGGTTGCGGTATTCAGGTCTAACTTAAACTCAAATTTCATTCAAATGAATTTAGGTCTTTTAATCAAATCATATAGGCATTTCAGTGGACTATCTGGGTGAGGCTTTGATCTGTGCGTTATTCAAGCCGGACTCGACCTTTTGAGATTCTCCCGGAGCTAGCCGAGTCAAAGCCGAGCTTGGGTGGCCACCTAGTGTAGGAACGGTATTCCTTTTAAATGGTAAAATTAAGAATACTTTTAAGTACTTCAGTAATGTAATTTGATATTAAAACTGTTTATAAATATTGAAAATTGTGCCTATATAAATATATTCCTTACGTAGGATAACAGATCTCTCTTTTATTTATTATAAAATAACCATTCATCATCCGTTACCCTAATTTAGATCAACCCACTGTTAACGTGGACTCTTTCATAGAACGCACACCGGGTCTAGTGAGTCAGCGACTATAACTCAGTTCCTGGAACACTTCCCCGGATACCCAAGAAAGACTCCAACGTTACAATATCGCGTAGAAGCTGGCTAGGGGTATGGGTTTAATACAACTGCCGTACATGTAACAGGTTATCCCGCTACCATTTAAGACATTATCATTTTACCACTAGGCGAGATAGAAAGAAAAAAATAAAAAAGTCAAGGCAAGTCAGTAGATAGCAGTCAAGGGCGTAAAAATATAACCAACTAGACTATAGACGATGCTTGCGACTACGTCCGCATGGATTCTTTGATTTGCGAAGTTTTTTTCCGGGATAAAAAGTAGTCTATGTCTTTCCTCGGGATATAAATTATCCCTGTACCAAATTTCACCAAAATTGGTTGAAGAGATGTGCCGTGAAAGCGTAGCAAACAGACAGACAGACAGACATACAGACGGACAGACAGACACACTTTCGCATGTATAATATTAGTACGGATAGTAATTTCCATAATACATTATAATATATATTATGTATTTTGAACTAGCTGCTGCCCGACTTAGCTCTTAGAAGTAACACAAATGCTCCTTAGCATTACCTAATATAACGTCGCAGCACGTCCGAAACATTAGTTTCAGTAATATTTCATACGACAATATCACTGAAACGTGCAATAAGCAATTATAGCATTTGACTACAGCGCTATAAGGGTTAAGGTCGCGTGTACTGATTACCATAAACAAGAGATGGATAGGTCAGGACAAACGATATCGTTGGGGTGATGTCCCATTCTCACGCGTGACCTGCGGCTGAAGTGAAAGATGCACGACCTGCCTAGCGCAGTGGTGAGCGCTGTTGTCTTAGCGTGCGGAAGCCCCGGGGTCGATCTCCGGCATGGTCTATTTGGGAATTTATAATTTCTGAATTTTCCGTGGTCTGGCTTCAGTGGTGGCTAATTACCAACCTTGCCGGCAAAGACATGCCGCCAAGCGATTTAGCGTTTCGGTACGATGCCGTGCAGAAACCGATTGAAGGTATGGGTTTAATATAACTGACTAGCTGATGCCCGCGACTTCGTACGCGTGGATCGAGGTTTTGTTGTTCCCGCGGGAACTCTTGAATTTTCCGGGATAAAAAGTAGCCTATGTGCTATTCCAGAGTATAATCTATCTCTGTGCCAAATTTCAGCTAGATCCGTTCAGCCGTTGGAGCGTGATTGAGTAACAAACATCCATCCATACATCCATCCATACATTCATCCAGACATCCATCCAAACTTTCGCATTTATAATATAACTGATGCCCCTGACAGGTTAGCCCGCTACCATACTTAGACAGCATCATCACTTACCTCCAGGTGAGATTGCTGTCAAGTAGTGGATTAAAAAAATCTGTGTCGACTGAAACCTAAATCAAGACCTCCATAGCGCAGTGGTGAAGGCTGTTTGAAGGATACCTTATTGCAGCAGTGGACTTCTATTATATCGACACGGGTCTGTACTCCAGCTCTTGAACACTCTAACTCAGTGGCTAACAAAAATTAAAGCTCCTGATATATTATTTCGTATCCATTGAAGGTTTGCTATGAAATGTTATTTTTATTTACAAAGCAAACGTTCAGTGGATAGAGAAAATATGCCAATGGCTTTCATATTTTATAGCCGGTACGATGATGGACTTAGTGTAAGATCATACTTCGACTTAGTTCTAACTTGAGGATGAGTAAAAATGAGACAGATATTTTATGATACGCACCATAAGCCCATCCCGTTTTTTCACTAAGTAAAGCATGAGCGAAGTCAAAGCACGCTCTATAGATCTCAGCACGAGTGTAATCTCGTTAGACACGCTAGGTAGGTGTAAGATGAATCTCTACAGTCCACGTCAGAAGCACTAACAGTATCCAGCACTTTTACGAGTGTTCAGGCCGCGGCGAGGTTTGAACACTAACACAGTGACATAGTAACAGTCGCAACATGATCCATACAAGCTAATCCGCCCCGGATATACATGCTTATGAAACTGTATTGCTGTATGTACAACATAAAATTTACGCAAAGTAGCAAAAATATCCATACTAATATTATAAATGCGAAAGTGTGTCTGTCTGTCAGTCTGTCTGTCTGTGTGCAACGTTTTAACGGTTCAACCTATTTTGATGAAATTTGAAAAAATGATATAGATTGTATCCCGGGAAAGGACATAGGCTACTTTTTATCCCGGAAAATTAAGGAGTTCCCGCGGGAGAGAGGGAAAACAAACTTAACTAACGCTAAGTCGCGTGCATCATCTAGTAATCATAAATCTAACGTATGAAATATCTACATTTAGGAAACAGAAGTGGAGTAAAGTGAAACTAGGCAAATATAAAAAAACCATAATTTATTCTAGTGAACGATTACAACATATCACACATAAAATAACCAAAAAGGAACACACTTAAATCTGAACACAATTATGACTCATTAAGAGTTTCACAATAACGCAGTTTACAGCTCGGAAGGTGACAAAAGAATGACTACGCGGTAATACAGAGAGCGCTTTTTATACACGTTCCTGCCCGCTTTTATAGGTTTTAGTCGGGTACCTACACTACTCACAATAATTTTGCTAACTCGGCCTATCCTGATTGTGCGCCGCCCTCGGCTGCACCGGAAGCAATTTCATCAGAAGCAGGAAGAGCTGGTGTGCGTATGCCATCTTCATTAGCTCCCCCTCTTGCGGTGTCTCCTGAACTAGTGAGGGCACCCAAAGATTCACCCGCATCGTCACAGTTACTGTCATCAGAACCTGCATAAGACACAAATGGTTGATTATTCATGACGATGCACGCTATTGCCTATTCTGACATTCATCACGCATACGAGGCCCTCATTCAAAATAACAACTTTCGCTACACAAAATAAAACGCTTCACATTCAAAAGTATGCATACTTCTCCAGACATTACGTCTCAGTTAATCTCATACCTGAACTTGCAAGTTCACACACACACCACGTTAAAAACGTGCCAGGTCAGAGCCTGATGCGCATTCAGAGAACGCGACTTCCCAGGACAAAACCTGCCAGGACACAGCCTGATGCGCATTCAGAGAATGCGACTTCCCAGGACAAAACCTGCCAGGACACAGCCTGATGCGCATTCAGAGAACGCGACTTCCCAGGACACAGCCTGCCAGGACACAGCCTGATGCGCATCTAAGAGACGCGACTTTCGAAGCCAGCCACTCCAGGTCGCCAGCCTCGGAAGCACGCTGCATCTGGGCAACACCAGTCATACAGCTCGACCAGCAAGGCAATTCACCTCACACCCAAATACATCAAACGTGCTACTGTAATCATAAGAAAACATTAAAATGTTCGGTTGAATCTAACTTTCAAAAAAAAGCAGCGCAACTCTCGGGACACCATTCTCCTTTCCAAGGAACCATGTACTGAGCTGCAGAAGTCTTTAGTGCGCTCACGCACCTACCCAAAACCATGGGTACCATTGTGATTTTCACAATGAACCGGGTCCACACCGGACCCGAGGTCGACACACACATTCGTGCTGCATCTCCTTGTCGGTGGTAGCCATTCTACCACCCACCTGACAGAGTGCTATGCTACACTCCTCGCAGGTCTGCCGACATAACCTTCTTCTCAATCTGCCCACTACATACAACGCTGTCCGCTGTCATCCACTAGCCTAACAGAGCCTAAAGTAACCTAACCTAACATGTGAGCTTACATTTTGACCTAACAACTGAACTAATAAGTAGCCTAACGTTTGACCTAACAACTGACCTAACGTCTGATTTACGACTAACCTAACTTTACTAGAGAAAGCATGTAACTAAATTGGATGACAACAAGCAGAGCCATAGGCAATGTTTATGTAAATTAAGTTGAAAGTGTCTGTCACCGAAGAACGTGCCGCGTAGTCCGAAGCACGACTTCGAGGTACCACTCCAAGGCACCGCTCCAGGACCCCGCTCCAAGGCACCACTCCAGGGCACACCTCCAGGGCCCCGATCCAGGGCACCACTCCATGGCGCCAAACATGTAACAGAAATTAAAACCAAATCGTTATCACGAAACGACGTGATCATCGTGGCTATCCATACATAGCAGGTAGTCAACGCATAGTCAATTACCTTCACAAGCTCTCTGACTTAAAAGTTCATTACCAGCACAGTTACCAGTACCAGCACAGGTACCAACAAAATTATTTGACTGCTTCAGCAGAGCTCATACATACAAAGCCGATAGAACTCACAGAACCTGTGGAGCTCTCAATAGAGCTGGTAGAGCTCCAAGATACAGTAGCGCTGGTAGAGTACCAAGACACAGTAGAACTCGTAGAGAAACAAGAGACAGTAGAGCTGGTAGAGCATAACGAGTCAGTTGAGCTCATAGAGCAACAAGAGTCGGTAGAGCTGGTAGAGCCCTCACTAAAGGTCGCTCAACCATAGTACAAACTCACAGTTGTACCATGTCGAAACAACTTTGAACATTCAAAACATCAAACATCATCATCGATGAACACAGAAAATGAAGAAAGTTTACTCATACCAGTTATGTTCAACCATATCGAGTAGGCTAACGAGCAGCCTCGCGCACTATACAAGCACGCAGCCCTGCGCGACCAGTAGACGCGCAGTGTCACGCCTCACAGCGTGGCATGCGAGCGCGCAGCATCGCACCCTAGGCGAGCGCACAGCCATGCGCAACCAGGAGCACGCAGCATCGCGCACTAGTTGGGCGCGCATCCCTGCGCGACCAGTGGACACGCAGTGTCACGCCTTAAGCGCGGCAGGCGAGTGCGCAGCAACGCGCACTAGACAAGCGCACAGCCCTGCGCGACCAGCAGACGCGTAGTGACGCACTTCACACACGCGGCATGCGGGCGCGCAGCCCGGCGCGACCAGAACGCCTCACACATGGTGAGCACCGAAGACGAAAAGAACATAGAACAGAAAATGAACCTGTAAAACTCAAGTTAATTTTAACGTTTATCAGAACTATAAATATATTTGCTCGTCCATACCTGACCTCAACAATTTTTATTAAAATCGAGAAGGTATTCGCAAAATGTATTCACGTTAACTATTCAAAAACGCATTGATATCTCAGGAACACACAACCAACTTACTTTGAGACACTTTTTCTATGTAACAAGTCATGTTAAATAAAACAATGAAATCGTAAAGTAGGTAGGTAACAATTTTTACGTATCGTAATTCAATTAAATTCCCAGATGTTGGCTTTTAGCTATGTTTACGTATGAAACTTTAGAATTGCGGTTGGTTTGTGTCCGATCGTAACTAGGTAATGATGAGTTTTAAATAACAACAGCATGTTTTAGCAAAACATTACTTTATGACTCAAAACTCAGCAAACTTAGAGGTTTCAAGTTATGTATTCAAACTTAGGGTATGAGTCACCTCTTTTTCACAAAAATATTTTTGTACCCGGTCGGTACCCACAAAGGTTCTACTTTTGAACAAGATGTTTCGGCTAGACCCTTTAAACTGTTCACAAACTAGCATTCAGGGCGGTTTAGGGACTCAAATGTATGCGTTATGCCAATAACAACCACTGAGCCAACACAGCTTGCTAATTTAGTGGGAAATTATCATAAAATGGAAATCGCGTAAATACAATTGCGGTCACAATTAACAGTCAATTCAGTTACATGAATTACTGTTCATTTACTTTGTGGCTACGCTTGGTGGGTATTACATCCTTTAGCAAATAAATTAAAAGGTCTTACCGATGTCGCATATTACGTCATATCACCAGAGGCTCGATGGTGTCATCACCTCACCACCATTCCAGGCAAATGCCAGGCGTAACACAGGAAAGCGCGCAGCACCGCGGCTCCGAGGCACGGCACGACAGCGTGTCGCGCAGACTGAATCGCCCTCGTGAACGCCCAGAGCGCCCACGTGGCATGCACAGTTGCACACCCAAGCGCACTCGTGAGGCGCCTCAAGCACACGAGCTGTGCAACACCACAGCTCGGCCACGCTCCGCGAGCCAGCGATAACAATCACATGAAAACAAAACACAACTTTAGCACACAAATAAACACTGCACATTACGCGAGTCACCCTTCGAGAGATATCTTGATTGGTCACGTGATCAACTTTAAGCACTTTAAATTTGGGTATGTTCCTTTTTGATTCATCTCGTATGTGGGCCTATTTAGCGGTCCTTTATCCCACTTCTGAATTTAGGAAACAGAAGTGGAGTAAAGTGAAACTAGGCAAATATAAAAAAACCACAATTTATTCTAGTGAACGATTACAACATATCACACATAAAATAACCAAAAAGGAACACACTTAAATCTGAACACAATTATGACTCATTAAGAGTTTCACAATAACGCAGTTTACAGCTCGGAAGGTGACAAAAGAATGACTACGCGGTAATACAGAGAGCGCTTTTTATACACGTTCCTGCCCGCTTTTATAGGTTTTAGTCGGGTACCTACACTACTCACAATAATTTTGCTAACTCTACTTATTCTATATTATGGATAATATATTCATCCTACGGTCCTACATCCGTTTGTGAACCTCATATATTCGTAAATATCTACACGTATAAAAGTACCTACTTGTCCTGACTGAGTGTGACAGATTGACTGACTGATCTACATATAAACACAGTCTACATATAACAAGTTTCTGGTGTCTACCAGTGGTAGACACCAGAAACTTGAAATTCGGACAGATGGTTATGGCTTCTATGACGCAGACACTCACTAAGAAAGGATTTTGGAAATTCCGCCTGCAGCGGATTACATATGAGATGATCTTTGGCATGAATTCTTTTAATATAATGTGAAAACATACACAAAGTAGTTTAGCACGTGTAAGCAAAACGCTGTCGGTGCGGTCGTAAACCAGCCGAGTTGTAAAACGCTCGGGCGGGCGTAAAGTTTGTCCGTTTGTATACAAGATGAAGCCTACTTTACGACCCCGTCCTAGAATTACAATGAATTGAAGTTATACGCATTATAGTAGTTGTTTTATGTCATAGTTAAAGTTTAAATACTTTAGATCAATAGATGTTTAAGTTAACTATAAACACACTTTCTTTGTTTATCCATTATAATATTAAAGTAGGTATTTATTTTTATTTTATTTTATTTATTTATTTCTCCACTTACAACTAGCATTACAGGTTTCCCTAATACACTAGTGTAGCTAAAATAATCCTGAACTAATTAAAAATTATTATTAAATTACTAAACTAATTAAATATTATTATTGTTATTATAACATAAAGCCCACAGAGCAACCCTTGTGAGTTCACTCAGCGTACAACAAAACAGATCTGTTCTCTCAGCTATGACGTTAAGGGTGAGCGGCGCCTCGTTAACCAAGTTGGTGCGTCCGCTCGGTACCGCCAGCAGCGGTGGCCTGCGCCTCCGCCACACGTACCGGTCCGGGAGTCCGGGACACGGAGACTCACCTGTCCTAAAACGTCCACATTAAATAACTTCCCCCGTATTATTTTAAAAATGTACAATATAAGTGCTAATTCCCTCCTAACCCCTAGTTCGTTATACCCAACCATACCCAGAACAAATAATGTTGGGTACATTAACGGGTAGTATGGGTATACCCCATATAGCTTCATATATAGGTACCTAACAAATTTATTTTGTACCCGCTCTAACTTAAGGCTATATTTAGCCTCATGTGGAGCCCAAATGACTGAGTTACTTTCTAAGTGGCTCCTGACCAAAGCATTGTATAATGCTATCACCGCCCTTATGTTACTGAAGCTCCTAACGGTACGAAGTAAAAAGCCTAGATTTTTGTAAACTTTCTTACAGCATTTTACAATGTGGTTACGAAACGTAAGTTCTGTGTTCAAACCAAACCCCAAGTCCCTAACTTCTGAAACTCTCACCATTGGTACCCCATCGATATTATATTCATAACGGATGTGGGACTGTGCCTTAGAAAAGGTAATCACTGCACATTTTGAGGTGTTAAATTGTAAACGGTTGTCCTTACTCCATTTGACTGCTCGATCAATGTCCTGCTGCAGCCTCCCACAGTCACTCTCGCCATCTACAGCCAGAGAGAGCTTAAGATCGTCCGCGAACAACAAACACTTTGCATCCTTGATCACCTGAGGTAGGTCGTTTATCATTAAAATAAACTGTATGTATGTATGTCTGTCTGTCTGCTACGCTTTCACGGACCATTTATTAAAACGATTTTGAAGAAGTTTGGTACAGTAATAGGTTGCGTCCCGGAAAAGGACATAGCTTTTTAGGATACCTTTTTATCCTGAAAAAAAAAACAAAGAGTTGCTTGATACTTTTTATCCCAAAATTCAGCACGGTTCCCTGGAGAGAGAGGATGAAAGTCAAAATGTGTACTTAGTTGTAATTCATTATCGCGTAGTTCTATTTCAAGAATGAATGAAATAGAACTACGCGCTGTTAGAAAGGATATACTGCAAAGATTGTCATGTAATCATTCATTGGTCTTGTAGCTCAAGAATAACAGACATCACAGTCCCTCAGTACAGGTCCAATTAACTTAAAACCTGGAATTCGGGCTTTTGGTTAATAATGAAGAAATACTTGATTCATCGGTTTTGAAAATTCCACCCCACAAAGGGGTTACATAGAGAATGAATGTTTGTAAGTATGGGAATTTTAGGAACCCAATTCCACGCGGACGAATTCATGGACAAAAGCTAGTAGGTAAGCAATAAAATAAACCGACGAACATATTTTGAGTTTCGTACAACAAAGGAAGCTCTGGATAGAATGGCTATTAAAATTTTCGTTTCTCATTCAAACGTTAATAATACCCATCAAAGATATAGCCGAGGAGACGGTGGAAAACTCTGAAACGGGAATCTCAACACAACCTTCTTCCGACGAATAGCAAGTAGTAGCCCAGTAGACTCGGCTGATCAATGCATTAAGTTCTGTAGCCGATATCGAGTACTCGACAACTAGGCATACTTCTTTTTCAAACGTCAAAACGCGCACTAAGTATGGGATTTCGTATGAAATACTGAATCGTGGCGTCGTTATGTTCGACGCACTCTGTTACTTTAATCGACAGTTTAAAATGGATTTTCAACATAAAACTAACGGGACGTGGATTTTAAATCTTTTAGGAGATCCTCTATTTCATAATCACAAAAAAAAAATTATTTGAGTAGCAGTCAAACACCCAATTAAACCTGTGTTTAAGTGTTTACGTTAGTAACGTATTTAAGTAACATACACAAGTAACATTTGCATGCGACACGCGACTCACAACACTGATAACATTTCGTAATTTAGGTACTCATATCCTACGCGACTTACGTGAGTAAATCTTACAAGTGTAATTGTGGCCTAAAGATAAAGTTTTTCGTCGTACTTTGCAAAGTCATTTGGTGTGCAATAAAGAAATTTCATTCATTCAGTCAAAAACGTCGGGTGCTCTGATTTCGGTGGCCCACATTCGACCTAATCTTATGAGCATTAATTAATTATTTATGAATTTCATGATTCGACTTTTGACCGATGTTTCAGTCAAAACTACTTATCATGGTCAAAAAGTCAAAGTACTCAAATCAACTTTTTTATTTCAGGTAGAAGTACTCGTAGTTTAAACAGCTTGACCGTTCTTTCAGGAGAACCCACTACCGTAAACAGTACCGGCATAGAGGCAACTGCACTGCTTACCTCAGCTAAAAAAAGTCCAATGCTTGTTTTTCACGTTGAGGGACGAGTGGCCTAGTTGTGACAACGCATATCAGTCGATTGCGATTGTTAAGCAACATTGACCCAAGTCTGTAATTGGATGGGTGACCGAATTTGGAGGTTCAAATTTGGTCTCTTCGTTTCCTCCTTGCCTCGGAGAGATCTGATAATAATCGTTACAAAAACCTAATAGATTAAAAAATACTCTTAGTCGATTCGTATGCGGAAGGACGTGGGAACCCACCGCATTATTATTCCACAAAACCTCCTACCATTTTTTGATTAATGGAAAGGGGTCACGACCCTCAGTAATTTGAAATACGACGCAAAGAGAGACCGTGGTATCTACCTAACCAATGCCTAGCCTGGCTCAGCACCCTGCGCATCACACTGACCGTAAATATTCTCAGTTTTAAAGCTCTTCTATAAATCACTCACCTGCCCTCGGCTTATAATAACTGTTGAGTTGATTCTCTCGTCTTATGGAAGTTTCGTCGAATTGATAACTCTCTGATGCTGAACAAAAGAAAACATTGAAGTTCGGAAAATTCCAGATGATTTTTATTCTTGTCTGCTTCAAATGAATAATTTATAACGTGATTAAAATATTACAAAGAATTTATGACGAAAGCGAAACTTTGTTTTTCGCTTAAGTCCCAAGTAACCCTTAGCCTCTATGTATAGTTAGGGTAAGAAAACACTAAGACAGGACAAAACGCCACGTCATTGCGCGCACAGACCCGCACGACACGACGAAACGTACCGTGTAAAGAAAAGTAAAATATACTTTATCTACTCCCATGCAATAAATCCTCTATAACAGGTTCTGAAACAGTTAGCTTATTGCCAACATTAAAACACCCAATGTCATAATAACCATTACATCATCCAAACGGGTGATGTAATGTTGTACTGAATTTCATTACAACACTCCTTTGTTTTTTTTTCGATCCCCTCTGCGCAAAGGGTACTCAACAGACAGCTACATCTGCTCGATGCGTGGTATCTGTATGAATTACAAAAAAAGAACATCTATACGAATTTCAAAAGAACATTGTCATACACGCGCGTTTCACTACCAGAACGCCGCGCGCTGTAAAAAAAAAGTAGGTTATTAGAATTTTCCCCGCCATTTTTCTTCGTTTTTTTTATTGTTTTGTTAACAAAATAATGAGCGATTCAAGTTTTGATAGCACACCGCCAGATATTTTAAACGCTGCAATAACCATAATAAATCCACGTGTCGAATGTAATTTCGAATTCCATAGAAAATAAAAATAGTGAAGTGGTAAATATAAATATTCCGCCGAGTACATCTGGAGCGGGACCTTCCAACACTATAGAACATCAAGTGAATTTTAATAATTGCACTATACAAAATGTTAATTACTACTACAATAAATAATTCTTTCATTAATACTTAGTTTATTTGTTTAAACTCAATAATGGATGATATTAGGTTACTAGGACTGGATGTTTTAATGTTAGCAGTAAGCTTACTATTTCAGAATCTGTTATAGAGGATCCATATCATGAGTGTAGATAAAGTCTTGTATGCAACTGTTGATAATTAGGTATTAAAACACTCATACGATACTATTATCACACTCCGCTTCGCGTCGTGTGATAAACTCGCATTCGTGTTTTAATACCCCTTATTATACAACTGTTGCATAAATAACTATTTATCCATTGACGTAAGGTCTGTGACCTTATAGAGTTTTCTAAAACTTATGAAGAGGCACTAAACTTTCCGAAATTGGCTTGTCATATCCAGGTACGTCAACAAGACTTTGCCAGGACATATTTCGGGTCTTGAATCGAAAAACGGTAAAACTAAATTTGGTTGAAAGCTACCACTGCGACTGCTCTTCAAAAAATCTGGAATTTTAATTGTTAATTTTTGAAGGAAATATTTCGATATTTTTAATATTTATAAAATAAACATTGTGCTGTGCTACCCTGTGTGCAGTTAATAAAGCTACAAAAGTTATAAGTTTTCTTGAAATTATTTCAAGAGTTGATGTCTCATTAGGCCTAGGGTATAATTGACTTAAGTGATTAATGATAACTGTAGTATCCCATCTTATGGAATATTTCGGTTATATTGTTTGTAAACGAATCACTCCGATGAAAAAACGTTTTATTCTATCACCACTGCCCAGATTTTTGCCTACTAAAAGAACTACACGAATTCAAGGATATTGATATCCTTCTTCATAAAGTCTATTAAAAAACATAAAATTTGTGGGATCGATGCGGAGTACAAATCACAATTATTCTCTTAAAACCAATTTAAAAAACCGGCCAAGTGCGAGTCGGACTCGCGCACCGAGGGTTCCGTACAAACCTGTAGTAAGTTTTAAATTACTAAAAATATTTTTATTTTAAATATTTGAGTTGATTGAATGAAAGGTAAATTGTGGTTTACGATTTATGACGTATTAAAAAAAACTACTTACTAGATCTCGTTCAAACCAATTTTCGGTGGAAGTTTGCATGGTAGTGTACATCATATATTTTTTTTAGTTTTATCATTCTCTTATTTTAGAAGTTACAGGGAGGGGGGACACACATTTTACCACTTTGGAAGTGTCTCTCGCGCAAACTATTCAGTTTAGAAAAAAATGATATTACAAACCTCAATATCATTTATGAAGACCTATCTATAGATACCCCACACGTATGGGTTAGATGAAAAAAATTTTTTGAGTTTCAGTTCTAAGTATGTATGTACCCCCAATATTTATTGTTTTTTTTCTATTTTTGTACGAAAATCTTAATGCGGTTCACGGAATACATCTAGGTACTTACCAAGTTTCAACAGTATAGTTCTTATAGTTTCGGAAAAAAGAGGCTGTGACATACGGACGGACAGACAGACATGACGAATCTATAAGGGTTCCGTTTTTGCCAAATTTGGCTACGGAACCCTAAAAACTAAACCAGCGCTTTAGGTATGCATCGTACTGCTTCAAAGAATTGTCTGATAAGGAAGAAAGTTAGATCGCTGACAGTGGCACACTTCTCCTTAGCCACACCGTCTGCATAAGATTCCTGCCACCAGGGTAAGTTTGGTGTACATTTTGCGATTGCTAGAATGAAGATATACAATTGGGTTTTTATTTGCCGTGAAAGTGATTGGGTCACATAACAAAAGGCTTTGATGAACAGGATACCACGGCTGTGTGGCCCAACAAGGGGAACAACAACAATCCCTCTAGCTTTATCAGAGATAATCTTTCGTAACATTTTTAAGATGATAGATAATGGGGGGAAATCATAAAAATTATAATTAGTCCAAGAAATAGTAAAAGCATTGATAGCCATAGCATCTGGGTCTCTTTACCAAGAAACATAACTAAAACATTTATTCAAATTGAAACTAAAATATTCGACTTGCAAATAAGTCTACTCGAAGTGTACCTGCTAAAAGGTTAAACTATTTCCTGGTAAGCCCAATCGGCTAATTCCCATTCAATATCGGGATGTACGCGTCTGGACTCTGCATCTAATGTTTTGTTATCTGATGATTTTATATAACAAGCAATAACATACAAATCACGACACAATTACAATACAAATCACTATTGCCTCCGTGAGGTGAGGAAATTTAATCTCTCCCATTCAGTTACTATAAGAAATAGCCGTCGTGTTTTCAACATGGAGTAGAATTTGACAATGTTTTAAATTCTTGGCAAAAATTTAAACCAAAGAAAGAAGCTTGAATTTCTAACAAGTTAAAATTGACTTTTCCTGCACACTCCACAACCCGCTGGCTTTCTTTCCACCGCGAGCAGCGCCCCACCCCGTAGTTGAGGCGTCAGAGAAATTTTTTAAATCATGTGCATCCTTTGTGATAATACTGAATGGTCTTTGTATTGCATTATACCACCAATTCAGATTAGGTTGTATTGTTACCGTTAAGCTAATTATGTTATCATAATTGTTAGTTTAATTTAGATTTAAATATTTAATACGTTCAAAATGCTTGGTGTGACCAAGCTGTGCAAGTTGGTGGTCAACCAACTGTTTTCTACAGCGGGGCAAACTGAAACCAATACTGCAATAAATTACGAAATTCACGTATTTTACACCTATTAAGTGTAAAAAAAAAAAATTCAATTACAATTTTCCGCGGGCAACGTAATCTGGAAATTTTCTGAGTCTAACACAAAGCCTAGAAATGTGCAAGTTCTGTTTGGTATCGGAGATTTTCTCTTAATTTACTATAACACCGAGAGAAGTAATTAATCTTTTGGTTTGTATTGTGTTATACAAACACCTATCATACGATTGCCTTAACCAAAAGTCGTCTGAGTAATTAGTTAATCTTTTAGTCCGGCAGTACGAAGTAAGCGGACAATAGGCTTCATCACCTTAGAATTTAGGGTGAAGCCAAATGGCAATACATTAAAATCATAATATAATTTTTTTATCAAACTGAAATCATAAATAATTCCTAGAATTATTATGGATTTTATAAGATAATAAGTATCTTTTAAATCGATTTTTGTCATAAAACAATCTCTTGATATAAATTTTAATATCATAAGTACCAATGAAGTCGTTTAAAAAAATTTAAGTTTAAAATGAAACGAAATTTAGCATTTAGCTTTGATACCAAAAACACGTTAGACAAAAACTGGCCGTCAAGAGATAATAGATTATTTATCTATTGCTTCATTAAATAATGTCTTCTCTGTGTTTGAGTATGACATCTCAACTGGAGGATTTAATTGATTAACTGGTGTAAATAAACGGAATTTTATAACCTTTGATACAAGATAGAAACAAAGAGTTACTAGTAATTTTAACCACTGTTTATAATATAAAGGCAATCTGCCTGTATATATTATACCCCGTCTAGCAGCGGCTGCATGTCGGCTGTTGTCGCGAATGTCTCGATGAGCTCGATGGCCCCTTCGTCTTCGGATGAGACGTAGGGGCTCTTCCAGTTTAAATTCTTCGATGTGGTTGTCGCCGCTGGTGGTTTCTTATTAATTGCCGGTGACTTAGGCAATGTGTTCTTCAAGTCTGCACCAGACCCATTAATTGCTTTAGCAGTCTTTATTGTCTCCAAAAAATTATATTTGTCTGGTCTGGTGTTTTGCAGCTGATCCTTCATATCCGTTTTAAGGAAAACAAAATACAAAATGAAGTTTCTTCTAATAAGTGAGTCATTATATTGCATGTCCAAAATATACGCTCGGTATCCATAAGCATCTTGGTCAAATCAGAATCAGTATTTTTATAAAGAAATGAAACTTTAATTGAATTACTAAATATTAAACTAACTATAAAATAAAAGTAAGTATTTTTATTAGATATTAATTTATTTATTGCTTAACCTGAGCATGATATTGCGGCGGACTTTTGTTCATATCCGAAATTGACGCTTTTATTTCCGTATTCAATGCCGGGGCATTTATAAGTTTGCAATAGCTAGGTGACAGTGCAGTCGAAACCAATTATGTGTACAAAACAGATAGTTTGGATTTTAAAATGAGTAACTTTGCTGTGTTTAGGTCAAAGTGGAGGTGGGCAGGGCATGTCTGTAGGACCAAAGATGATCGATGGACTCGTTCGCTACTGGAATGGAGACCACGTACCGGCAAACGAAACGTAGGAAGATAACCATCTCGTTGGTCTCACGACATCTCCAAGCTTGCGAGGAAAACATGGAGGAGGCTTGCCCAACATCGGGTAGAGCGTGCACATGAGCAGGCTTATGTCCAACAATGGATGAAAAAAGGCTTTTAAAGAAGAAGAAGAAGAACTTTGCTGTGGGCTCGTGCACTCTAACCACTGAGCTGCTACGGCTCGTTCTATTTCAGGCAGCGTTTAAAGTAAACAGAATCGCTTAAACCACCTGCGTCGTGCCGCGGCGGCTCGCCCGAGGATTACGCTGATCCCTAGATCCCTCTCTGATAGTGAAAATTTGTTTTTCGCGGTCTTGTCCTCTAAATCTTAGATTTTTAATTTAATTCGCTCATTTTTGGGTTCCGTAGTCAACATGGAAAGGAAAGAGCACGCTGGCGCTACTTAGCACTTGTGCACTATATTATTATCTCCCCCTTATTGCATTAGGCAACCAGAGAGCTGTTGATATTGGCCGCCATGGCCGAAAGGTCACGACTCAAAGAGGGCATTAATAATGGTGGTGCGAGCGAAAAGCTATAACACCTGTATGACACTCGGCTAAAGCTCCGCACACACCGGCCACGTGCCGCGGCGAGCCTCGCGCGGATCACGGTAATCTTCGCGGATCTCCGCCGGATACAGCCGGCGCGGCGCGGCGCGGCGCGGCGCGGCGGCCGCTCACGTCTATTAAACAGTATATAAAGTTAAGTAGACATTGGGTTCGATGCCCGTGGCTAATCCTGTTTAACGCGATGTCTAAATTAAATTCAATCAAAAGGAAATAATCTAGAACTTTTCTTTTCCGCAGTGAAATATTATGAAACTAGCTGATGCCCGCGACTTCGTCCGCGTGGATTGAGGATTTTTGGTTCCCGCGGGAACTCTTTAATTTTCCGGGATAAAAAGTACCTAGCCTATGTGCTATTCCAGACAATAATCTATCTCTGTGCCAAATTTCAGCCAGATCCGTTCAGCCGTTGGGGCGTGATTGAGTAACATCCATCCATACATCCATACATCCATACATCCATCCAAACTTTCTCATTTATAATATTATTACTAGCTGATGCCCGCGACTTCGTACGCGTGGATTGAGGTTTTTTGGTTCCCGGGGGAACTCTTTCATTTTCCGGGATAAAAAGTACCTAGCCTATGTGCTATTCCAGACTGTAATCTAACTCTGTGCCAAATTTCATCCAGATCCGTTCAGCCGTTGGGGCGTGATTGAGTAACAAACATCCATCCATACATCCATCCATTCAAACTTTCGCATTTATAATATTTATTTGAAGGATGTTGGATAACTATTATATACGATAAGTGATTTATTTTCAATGTTTTATTCAACTTTACATCAGTTAACTCATATTCATAAACTCATTTTTTTAAATATAAATAAACTCATTAAAAGTTCATTTGAATCGTCGAGTGAATCTACCACTGGTTTGGAATAACATTCCTATCCAACTCCTGCTCCTTCTCGGTAGAAGAACCAGCAAGAAAGTCGGCAGTAATACCAGCATCCACCTGCTGTGTTTCCTTAAAACTACGATATGAGCCTATTCAAGAGGCAGATAAACAATTCAAAATTCACAGATTTCGGAGTCCCCGCAAGAATAGAAGCATTACAAAATGAATACATAAATTTACGATTATTTTATTTTTAATAATACATTACAAGTAATAATTCAAAATTCCAACTCGAATGCACTTCTCGTGTGCGTCCGCATCTTTTAACACCATTATCATGACGATCAGTCAATCATCATAGAAGCTACATTCACTCTTTATATACGGGAATACCCGTTTTTCTACAATTACAAATCTAAAGGGACCACCTACAGGATCACAATTATTAACCGATTTTCAAAAAAATTTAGCCATTTTGCAGCTAAACTAATACCTCTAGGACCCTTTTTTTAATTTTTTCTTAAGTCGGTTTTTTCCGAAATATTTACAATATAGTAAACAAACACTACCTTAAAACCCCGACTTTTTTTCATTTTTCAAAGTTCCAAAAAAGCGTTACCAGCCGATTTTCAAAATTCAAACGCTCGCATGTGTCTCGATAAATTCCTCAACTCTTGGTACTATCCCCATCTCGATTCTCCTAAAATCCTCGAAGCTATGGCCAAAAATACGTCTCAGGCGATTTGCATCTGATAACCATTTTCAATGGTAAAATCAATCATTATTCATAGCCTTAATTATTGCTGAATAACATATTTTTTTTTATTGGAGCTCAATGTCGCAAAACCTTAAAATTTATTCAATATTTTGTTTTTGCCATCAGATATTTCTATACAAAGTGGTTTACCTAATTATCGTAATCAAAATGATATCATACTGTACTGTAGCTACGGTCTTTACAATTTGTCACGGTCTTCACATATTAACTAATATAAAGAAAGACGATGGCCCAATTAGTTTTGTTTAGTTAAAGCAAAATGGAGGTGGTTTTCCGTGATAACGTAATATTCACGTGCCTTCTAGTTGTGACCGCGCAGTTCACAACAGGTAGGTACATTTGAACTGATTCGTTTTTAATTCTAATAATATTATCATTTAAGTATTAGATCATATTAATGTGACCTACCTATACATTTAAACTTCATCCTTGCATCCTAAAATACACTGAACTATGTTTAAATCTGATGCTATAACAACTTCAAAGAATCCCTTACGGATCAATGCTCAGAATTGCTTAAAATACCGATAAATTATTGCTTTATTAATTAAGATTAAATACGAGTAAGCACATACAATCATATAAGTAGATGAATTAAAATCTACTATTTACTAATTATATTTAATAAAAATATGTGCCGTCCAAAACATCATCAATGGGCGGTGCAAAAGACACTGGCAACACTTCCTCGCTGCAGCCGGGCTGAGCCGTTGATTGATGAAATTAATTGCATAATCAATTAATCAAATTAATACCAATAAATGAATTTGTTGTTAGGTACTTAGTGATTCTTCCGAATTATTATGGTGCCAAATACGCTGCTCCTCAGCTCCGCTCCACTCTGGAGATCGTTTGAAATTTTGTAAGCGAAAGTCTGAAAAAGGTATAATTATTATCTTTATCCATACATAATTAATGTACTTAACTATCATTATAAATACGAAAGTTTGGATGGATGGATTGAGTAGGTACTACTAGATAAAATTTGGCACAGAGATATATTATATAGTCTAGAATAACACAAAGGAAACCAAAAGTCTCAATCCACGCGGACGAAGTCGCCGGCATCAGCTAGTATACTATGTATATATTTTTTTTCCACAATTATTTCAACAGGAAAAGAGTTCCGCTGCGACTATGACTATGTCCCGGAAGTGGATGGGTGGCTGAAGTTCCACGACGTGCCGGCAAGTTGGCACGATGCCCGCCTCAGGTGTCACCTAGAAGGTGAGGAGTCTTGAGTTAAACTATCATTAAAAAACCGGCCCAATGCGAGTCAGACTCGCGCACAAAGGGTTCCGTACCACCGTACAATATAAATTATTTTTGTAAATAACAATAAATATGGCATAACAACACGTAATCAGCTATGAAATAACTAAACTGGTAGCGCTTAACAAACAATTCAACAACCTAAGAGTACGGAACCCTAAATAACATTTTTTGGATTATTTCCTATAGGTACTTATGCTATGAAACCTTGCTTCTTGCCACATTTCATGATTCTAGGTCAACTAGAAGTACCTTACAGGTTTTGATTTTTTTTGCGACTGTCAAAATATTCAAAACTAGCTGATGCCCGCGACTACGTCCGCGTGGATTGAGGTTTTTGGTTCCCGCGGGAACTCCTTAGTTTTCCGGGATAAAAAGCCTATGTGTTATTCCAGACTAGGTATAATCTATCTCAGTGCCAAATTTCATCCATACTTCCATACATCCATCCTTTTCTTTCGCATTTATAATTTACAATTTTATAATAATTATTATAAAATTATAAATTCTAAATTTATAATATTTATTTTTATTATTATTTATTTATTTATTTATTATTATTGGTATATATCATACTCTCACGCCCGCATACAAAATAAATACATATATGACCAAAGGAAATAGTTGTAGCGGGCGGAGGATTACACCCCGGCAGGGGAGACCAGACGGCCGGGGGTCAGGGCGACAGGTTGAGAAACCGGCGGACTATCCTAGCCGAGTCTAGCAACACCGCTTTTTGCATCCTGGCTGCGAGCGAACTGCCACGGAACCCCAGCCGCCTCAGATGGTGAGCGAGGCTGACTGGGATTAACCCATTCGCAGATATAACGATTGGGATGGTTTCAGTGGACTCCACATGCCACATGGCGGAAACCTCGTGAGCCAGATCGAGATACTTTCGTTTTTTCTCCGTCTCAGCTCTCACAAGGTTCTCGTCATATGGAATGGTGATGTCCACCAAAAACACCCGCGACTGTGCCCGGTCCAACAGCACGATGTCAGGCTTATTCGCTAGAATAGTCCTGTCCGTGATGATGGACCGGTCCCAATAGAGCCGGACTCCGTCTTATTATTATTATTATTATATTATTGTAAATGCGAAAGTTTGGATGGATGTATGGATGGATGTTTGTTATTCAATCACGCCCCAACGGCTGAACGGATCTGGCTGAAATTGGCACAGAAATAGATTATAGTCTGAAATAGCACATAGGCTACTTTTATCCCGGAAAATTAAAGAGTTCCCGCGGGAACCAAAAAACCTCAAACCACGCAGACGAAGTCGCGGGCAATCGCTAGTTTATAATATTTATTTGGCTGCGTAAATGGTATCTTTCGATTGCGTCGGTCAGAAGCTAGATTTACTGCTCTTAGGGACAGTAGACCTAAGTATTTGATACTAATGTCAACTTGATACCTCCCCCGAGAAAAAGGTGGTAGACAGACAGATGGACGGACAACGAAGGGTCTGGACTGGGAGGCTTCGGCAGTGGCTAGTTGACCACCCGGCAAAGACGTAACGCCAAACGATTTAGCGTCTCGGTACGATGCCGCGTAGTAACCGAATAGGAGTAGGTATTGGTTTAACATAACTGCCATACCAGGTTGCCCCGCTGCCATCCTAGAATTATCACTTACATCTAGTAAAATCTTTAAAAAGAGACAAAACTTTATACTTTATATTTGAACCAGTTACACATTCGGCAGGAACCACGCTAGCTTCACCTCTGAACGACGACGTGCAGGAGGCGATGCTCAGCGCGCGGAGCCGCGGAGCCCACGACCTGTCACTGTGCGACAGACACATCTACACCGGCCTCCACGCCGCCTTCTCCAACGGAGACTTTTACTCCGTCGAAGGCGAGGGACAGTCAATGCTGAAATTTTGTATAGAGGTAGGTTACATCCCGGGGATGGATATCTAGGCTACTTTTTATTCCGGAAAATTAAAAAGTTCTCGCGGGAACCAAAAAACCTCAATTCACGCGTACGAAATCGCGGACATCAGCTAGTCGATAATAAACCTTAGTCCAATTACATTTTTGTAAATATATTTCAATGTACAGAAATCGAAGTATAGGTAGGTATATAGAACTGATTTCCGACAGGCGGCACCTCGCAAATGGCAATGCCTCTCGCGCGCCGCGCGTACGCATAGGCTCCTATACTGTAATGATAGATAGTATATTGAAAGCCTTCACCCAAGTTCCAACAACAATTGTACACATACCAAAATATAGCATGTACCAATAGACATTACACGAAGTAACTTTTGTTCCTTCTAGCAGTGTAGCTGTTGTTTTCAACAGCTATACAAATAACTTCAAAGCAAAGCTTGGAATAAGCAATGAATTTCGCTATTTCTTTTTTCAGGGGTTCCTCTATCCGACGTAAGGCACGAGTGGTCCCCAGGGGAGCCCAACAACTCGGACGACGACGAGCGATGTATATACATGACCCCCGGCGGCGCCATCGGGGATGCGGACTGCGAGGAGCCGAGACCTTACGTTTGCTGCCGGGAGGAGGACGAGGAGCTCGCGCTCAACGAGTGCGGGACCACGGATGATGGTGAGATGGCACGTGAGATTTATTGAAGTGAAACATCTTTAGAATCATTGTGATTTGGAAATTCAATGAAACGATAAAGCGATACTAAAAAGAGACAAACATATTCATAACTGGCTGATGCCCGCGACTACGTCCGCGTGGATTGAGGTTTTTGCTTTTCGCGGGAACTCCTTAGTTTTCCAAGATAAAAAGTAGCCTATGTGTTATTCCAGACTATAATCTATCTCTGTGCAAAATTTCATTCAGTTCGGGCGTGGCGGGCGTGATTGAGTAACAAACATCCAATCCATACATCCATCCAAACTTTCGCATTCATAATATTCATAAATTTGATTGATTGATATGATTAGCCTGCTAGAGAATGAGATAAAATATTTTTACTTTCTATGAATAGATATAATACTTTTACACGCTACTCTCGCAGGCTACTTTTCTGAAGCTTAACTTCTGCCGTGTGTGAATTGCACACACATTATTGTGCGGCTGGCATAGCTGCTTCTTAAAATATTTTATACTTCTACCATACCTTTACTACTGTTTTAATCATACTTTTGCGGGTCTAAAGTCAGTCTTCATGCCCTAGGGCCGTAATCTAGTCGATCGATCGCCCAACTAGTTGACCAACCCCATACTGTAAATATGCACAACAGAGTCTAGGCTCCAGACTGGTCGACCAAACGATCGTACCATTTGACATAAAAGTTTTTAAACCAAGGAGTATGTGTACCTGCATAAACACTGGCAGCATGAAAAGCAAAAAGTTTGAATATCAAAGCAGCGGCGCCAAAGCGCGAAATAAAAACAAATGACAAATTATTCCACATCTACAATCTATCTACGTATGTTGTTACAAATTGTTACAAATTCAATAAAAAGTGAGAATGAAACTCGACGCGGAAAGAATTGTTGGTGAATTATTGCCGGATAAATCAAAGCAGATTTACTTAAAAACATATGAAAATTTCATACAATGGAGAAATTGGAGGCGTAAAAAGTATCTCTGAACCAGTGCTCCTCTGTTATTTCGAAGAATTAACAAAAACAAAGAAATCATCCAGTCTGTGGAGCATTTTTTCAATGCTGAAAGCGACCATCGATGTAAAACACAATATTTCTATCAAGAAATACACAAGACTCATAGCATTTTTAAAGAAACAATCTTCTAATTATCAAGCAAAAAAGTCAAAAGTTCTGAGCGCTGAAAACATACAATCTTTTCTGGAGCAAGCCCCTGATGATCAATTTCTTGCTATAAAAGTGAGTACCTACCTAACCTTACTACTATTACCTACCTACTAACACATTGTATCTAGTATCTACCTACTAAAAATGTACTTAGCTAAATCTATTTCTTATGCTACCTTGTTAACTATAATCAAACCTCTACCTAATATTCCATCGTTTTTGTTTCAGGTGATATTAATTTTGGGAATAAATGGTGCTTGTCGCTGTAACGAATTAGTAAACTTGAACACTGATAATATGAAAAAGCATTCTGATATACTGCTTTTGGTTAAATTGCCAGACACCAAAACTAAAAGAGAGAGATCGTTCGTTGTGCGCGAAGACCATGTAAAAACTGTAGAAAAATACCAATCACTTCGACCAACTGGAATGAATACAAATCGTTTTTTAATCCAGTACAGAAATGGAAAGTGTACCCGGCAGCCAATGGGTAAAAATAAAATTAGTAGCACCCCTAAGGCAATCGCAGCTTTTTTGAGTTTGCCGGACATCAATCACTACACAGGTCATTGTTTTCGCCGAACTTCTGCTACTCTTTTGGCCGACGCAGGTGCAGATTTGACCGTAATTAAGAGACACGGTGGATGGAAATCTAGTACCGTTGCCGAAGGGTACTTAGAAGATTCTTTGGAAAACAAGAGGAAAATCAGCGCTCGTTTGTGTGAAAATGTTCCTACAAAGACTTCTGCAGCTTCTGTTGTAAATCCTTGGACGCCACTACTGCAGCTCCAAATGTCCCAGCCATCGACATCAAAATGTCAAATCAATGTAGTGCCGCCGTCAACAGCAAACCCAAAAGTGGAGGAAGAAATACCAACTAACATAACAGCGTCACAAGTAACTACTAATTTCAATAAAAACAGTGCACCTAATATCACTCTTAATTTTCAGAACTGGACAAATGTGAACATCGTCGAGCTATCGAACGTGAACATTCACTTTTAATTTGTATTTACTAGACCTATGGTATCCTACTTACTATGATTTGCAATAAATATCTAACCGTTACAGTTTGTTTTACTGTTATGGTAGAAGTATAAAGTAGAGTATACACCACTGGGATAAAGCAGTTTTTTTCTTGGGCGCTTGAATCCCTCACTGCACTCAGAACTCAATCTTAATTCCCTCCCTTTGGTCGGGAATTAACCAGCTTATTAAGCTTCGTTACGTTCAGGATTCAATGTAGCGCCCGTGACATAAAACAGTGCTTTATCCCCTTGGTGTATAATCTACTATTCTTAACAGATTTTTCGCCACCTTAATAAAACCTAATAATGTTTTAACAGTCAACTTGAAAGTTTTATGGTATGTATGACTCTACCGAGCACCATATCAGTTCGGAAAGCAGTTGTACTGAGGAAAGTATGGCACTTACAAATACGTGACCATAGATATGTAGGTTACAAAATTATTTATTCCAATTTAATTATATTTAGATCGCACTTTGTCACGTTGTATTAATAAGCAATATTTTAGTTAGCACTTCATGATCATTACAAGGTTTCCCCCACTCCAATGAACCAAATTTTTTAGTATATAAGTTTAACATTCATCTGTAAATATATGCCATATCAACACCGAGTCTGTGCATAGTATCATTTCTGCTCCAACTCACATCAACCTACACTCAATCCGCAACAGAAAGCTGTCCTACCTTTCAGCGTACAGCATGGACCGATCCTCCGGCAGCTGCTACGAGTTGCACGGCACGCCGCGGGCGGCGGGTGTACTCGCGCGCGCACATGGCCTGCGCCGCTGAGGGCGGGTACCTCTCCATCATCAACCTACACACAATCCGCAACAGAAAGCTGTCCTACCTTTCAGCGTACAGCATGGACCGATCCTCCGGCAGCTGCTACGAGTTGCACGGCACGCCGCGGGCGGCGGGTGTACTCGCGCGCGCACATGGCCTGCGCCGCTGAGGGCGGGTACCTCTCCATCATCAACCTACACTCAATCCGCAACAGAAAGCTGTCCTACCTTTCAGCGTACAGCATGGACCGATCCTCCGGCAGCTGCTACGAGTTGCACGGCACGCCGCGGGCGGCGGGTGTACTCGCGCGCGCACATGGCCTGCGCCGCTGAGGGCGGGTACCTCTCCATCATTGACAGCGACAGGGAGGCCGATCACATCAGGTGACGCTGCTGCGAGTTTCATTACTTGATATCCTGCGAACCTTACGAACTTCTGAGGCCTTCTAGTGTATTGCTGAACAGCTGATCGCGACTTCGTCCGCGTGGATTGAGGTTTTTTGGTATCCGAGGAAACTTTCTAATATTCCGAGAGTATAACCTATCTCTGTGCCAAATTTCATCTAGATCCGTTCAGCCTTTATGGCGCGATTGAAATGAAATGAAATGATTTATTTATCTCACGTAGGACTACTCGTGCCACTTAAGATAAGTCGTAAGAATCTACCAACGGTTCGGAAAGATGATTCTACTGAGAAGAACTGGCAAGAAGATTGAGTAACAAACATCCGTCCATCCATCTAAACAACGATCGCAAACAATTTGTCTCGATAATGATACAGACCTTACCCGATGCATCATCATGGTAAGGTGAACAATGAAGATGCTGATACACCTTAAAGGTGTATAAAAGAATACTTAACGGGCCTAACTGCGAAAATACCTTAATAATCTGTCATCATATTATTTTCCGAATTGAATCAAGCATCTTATTATGAGTGATTTATTTTTCTTTCAGAGAACTATTTGCGCAGAATCCCGCGTCATCGATGACTGGACATTTCTATAAGGAAGTGGAGTTCTTGGGCTTCAACGATTGGAACGAGCATGGGGAATGGCTCACGATTCATGGTAATTCTCTGATAAAATTCCATTATACCGTGGAAATTCCCTTCAATCTATCCAATAGCAGAGGAATGCCTACCTACATGGGGCACAGAACATTATTTTGCTGGATTCCTGGTGGCCCCTTGATTTTTATTTATCTGACGTTATCTTAATGATATTATGTTTTAGTTATATCCTAATACTTTGAATAAAAGTATACTAATACATAATATCACTAATTTCATCATCAATCCAAAGCCTGCTACTGAGCATGAGCCTCTTCTTAGAATGCGAAGTGATTATGCCATAGTCCACCACGTAGACCAATTGCGGATAGGCATGCTTCACAGGTCTTTGAGACACGTGGAAATCTCGGGAACGCATCTTTCCTGACCATGATTTCTTTATTTTGCTTTGAATCTAGCTCTTAAAAATAAGAGTTTGTGCGGGAATCGAACCCTTAACCACCCGAATAGATGGAAGTAAGTACTTCTTTTGCTTGCTTCCTCCTTAATAACAAAAATATCAAATAAAACTGAAATACATTAACATAAAGCTTTATTTGTGTTCCAGGTGAGCCGCTCGAGAAGGCTGGCTACGCGAGCTGGTCATCCGGTGAGCCAAACAACCTGACGGGCGAATTCTGTGGCGGCGTGTACCGCTCGGGCCACCCGCTGGATCTGAAGTGTGATGCGGTGCACGCCTTTATATGCGAGAAGAGTCCCGACAGCTTGTTGTGCGACTGACTGACTAACTGACAGTCATTTGTTCCTATCCCACGCCGGAATATCTGATGAAAATCTCTGAAAAAGTTATTCTCATTTTGGTGGTCTTATTTTTTCCATGAGGTTCCGTCATCGAAATTATAGTATAAGTTTAGGGTAAAATAATGTTAACTAATTAGTATTACTTACCTACTTAAAGGCTAAATTAACCTACTTACTAATCCTTACTTTCATACTATAACGAACACCGCACTGAATTTACTTTCGAGCTTAAACCTGTTCCGGAAACTGAAATCGCCAAGATGATTAAATCTATAAAAAGTAATTCAGCGGGTGTTGATGGTATTTCTTTGGATATGATTTTAATGACGCTTCCAGCCACTCTCAGTGTGATAACTGAAATCATTAATAGATCTATTGTCACCGGCACGTTCCCACAAATATGGAAGTCAGCAGTTGTAAAACCAATACCTAAGAAACCAAACATACAAGAATTAAAAGACCTCCGACCGATAAGTATTCTGCCATGTCTGTCGAAGGTTCTGGAAAAGGTAGTTTGTGCTCAACTTTCACTTTATCTCGAAAGTAATAACATTTTACCCAATAAGCAGTCTGGTTTCAGGAAATTTCGAAGCACCACTACTGCTCTCATAGACGTAGTTGATAACATGCTTGCCTCACAGGACTCTGGTGAGGTGACAGTTTTGACTCTTTTGGACTTTTCACGTGCATTTGACACTATAAATATTCCCTTGCTTATAGCAAAACTTTCATATTATGGACTGTGCTCAAATTCAATCAAGTGGTTTAAGAGCTATTTGCATGAGCGTACCCAATATGTCGAGCTTCGTGATTCCGCAGGCTGGACTGCTTCATCTGCACCTAAACATTTGTCAAGAGGAGTGCCGCAAGGCTCAATTCTTGGTCCTATTTTATTTATTATTTATACTGCTGATATAATAAATAACATTAGTAATTGTAATTATCATATATATGCCGATGATATACAATTATATATCTCTTTTAAGCCTTATGCTCATAATGATGCGATCAATAAATTGAATAATGACTTAGACAGTATAGCGGATTGGGCTCATGATAACCAGCTAGTCCTAAATCCCGCCAAATCAAAATTCATGTTGCTTGGTTCTCGCCAAGCTCTATCAAAGGTCTCTTCTAACGACTTCACTGTGCGAATTAAGGATGATGCATTGGAGAGCACTCATGAGGCTAGAAATCTAGGAGTACTAATCGATAGTGAACTGCGTTTTGAACGCCATATTCTAGAAGTGGTACGTAGTTGCTTCTATCGATTAAAAACATTATACCGGGTGCGACAGTATTTAAGTGTCGACGTGCGTATTAAAGTTTGTGAGACCTTAATACTGTCAAAGCTGAACTATGGTGATGCTTTGTATGGACCGCGACTTTTGGTTCGCACTCAGCGGCTGGTTCAGCGCGTTCAGAATGCTTGTGCTCGCTTTTGTTTTCATATTCCTCCCAGAACACACGTAACACCATTTATTAATGAAGCCAACTTACTGAATATGAAAACAAGGCGGGAGCTTCACTTAGCATCACTCCTGTTCGGGGTATTAAAGTCGCAGCAGCCTACCTATTTGTATGACAAATTAGAGTGGTTAAGAACAACCGACACAAGGACAAATAGAGCATGGACCCTAAAAATGCCGCGGCATTTTAAGGCTGCCTTCCGGGGCAGTTTTAAATTTGCGGCTACAAAATGTTGGAATGATTTACCACCACCGTACCGGGACATTTCGAAGTCAAAAATTACTTTTAAAAGAAAGTTAAAACAATATTTATTAAATAAACAAAAATCTTAAAAGGGTCTCTTGTTGCCTCTCTTTATAACTACCTATACACTTTTCACTCTATTTGCTGCCGTGTTAGTATGCTTAGTTTTACAAAAAATATTGTATCTCAAATTATTTACATATTGTTATACATATATAATATATCACAGGCTATACCAACAGTTTTTATTTATTTATCTTAATTACTATTATTTATAAATATGTACATGTATATATTATTATATACTTACTTGTATATATTTATATATATTTGGTGCCGTCCAAGCATACTGGCTTCACGGAAGATCAGCGCTGTATCCTAACAGGTATAGCACATGCTGAGTGAAGACCATTTTGGGGATCAAGTCTCATTTCGACATTTTTCTCTTCTTATTAAGTGTGTTTTTTGTCTTGCATCCCTGAATAAAGATTTCTTTCTTTCTTCTTTCTTCTTTCTACTAACTGATGTTAGCCTACTTTATGATATAAAATAAATTTTAGTCATATTTTTTATCAGGTCCCTTCATGAAAATGATTATTTAAACACTCATGAATGAACAATAACAATGAACATACCAGGAATAGAACCATACTAGTAATAAAAATGGGGAAGTGTGTCTGTCTGTCGGCTACGCTTTCACGTTTCATCCGTTTTTGTTCAAATTTGGTACAGAGGTAGGTTGCATGGTGAAAGAGTTCCCGGGGAATCAAACATTCTTGCGGACGAAATCGCGGGCGTCATCTAGTTGCCTAATAAAACCGAATGGTATGCGCTAAAATTACAGTAACAAGCAAGGGTAATGTTTTTTAAATAAGTTGGTAAGTCTTATCGTGGCCTATTAAGGAGCATACCTAGTACCTACGCTTTTCCTTTTTATTATTCCTAAGCTATGGTTCTCCATTTGAGCAATGAGCATTCCTACCAGCGGTCAATTGCTGCAATTGTTGTTAGTGAAGCCTTGTTTATAAATGTTGAGGTTTCAAACGTCCACTGTTGAATATCATCAAAGAGGAAACGCATAAACATGGTTTCAGTCACTCGGTGATGCTTTGCGGCCCGCTATGTAGCAGCACAGCTTTGTTGGAAACACTGGTCACACACACACACACACACACACACACACATAAACAGCGCGTGCTCTCCTCCTGGATCGTTTAAAGCTTTATACAGGGACAGTTTCTTCGAAACCTTAACTTTACCAATTAAATATGGAGTTCTTAACTTTGAAGATAATTTAAATATTCACTAACTAAGAAACGCCAAGTTAGTTAAAATGCTTAGCAACTTATTATCCTAAAGCAGGTACCAAAGTAAGAGACAACTTCTTAATCTCCATTCTTCAGCACCGTCGCCTCAGCTCAATTCATACTTACTCAAGGTTTATCCCGAACACGAACTGTAGAGAGTTACAAGTACAGTCGCCCAAAACTCGCCCATCTAACTTTACTCCCACTTGTTTCACACTTCCGGTTGGCTGCTCTTTGGATGACGTCATTTAGCTATTGGTCCAAGATCCCAGAGCCGCCAGACCTTACTTATTTTCTGAGAAACAAAATGTGTGTAATATAGCAGCTTTGTTACGTAGATTTAACGTACGCATACTCGCAAATTTGGAGCGTCGGCCAATTTATAGTTATAAGGTGCTAAAGGTACGTAAAAACGTTGCTAACTTTACTTATTTTCTGAGAGCTGATTTTTATGTATGTTTCACAGAACAGCGTTAATAATAATAATAATAAATACTCCCAGACTCATGCCGTGGGCCATTTTTTCTGCCAGACACTTTAAAGCTGGCAAAAAAAAACTTAACTTTACTTATTTTCTGAGTCTTGATTTTTTATAGACGATACTCAGGGAACTATTTCAATACTATTTGCAAGCAGCCAGACTAATATGATGGGCCGAACATCCGCCAGACTCAATTTGAAATTTCGCTATGATAAAATTTTGCCTTTATTTTCAAGGTTTTAGGCACCTATTTCATTGCGTGGAGTAAGGAAAACCATTATTTATTGCCATATCTAAGCCTGTTTAAGCAGGTTTAATCCACAACAAAGGGGGTGAAATTGAAGTTGGAACCTTACATGAAGGTTCTAAGTTTTTGAAGATAAAGACTTGGAAATCGGTATTTAGATTATTAGTTTTAAATAATAATAACCTGTTAAAGCAATTTTACGCAGCTCCAAGGGGGTGAAATGGGAGTTAGTAGTTTGTATGAAAGTTCTGTTTTTGAAGTTAGAGATATGATAATCGGCATTTAAGTTATTAAGTAGTTTTAAATAATAAAAACCTTCTTAAATTATATATATAATAAAGCCTCTATACATACGCCTTTTACAGCGGAAAAATTTCATAATCTCAGAGAAAATCAAAAATTGCACGCGGACGAAGTCCCGGGCGACCAATAGTACTGATTAATATGTTTATCTATGCTTATATCTAGATATTCGTATAAATTTTTCATGTACTATTAAAATAGTAGTTTATGAATACTCAATTGGGATTACAATTCCTGATTTCATGCAAGATTATGAAATTTTCCCGCTACCATCTTTGACTGCATCATCACGGACCGCCAGGTGAGATTGCAGTCAAGGGCTAACTTTTAGTGGAATATATTAAAATATCATTGTTGACTTAAGGACGAAAATTTTTACTTGTTTTTATTTAGAAAACTAGGTAAAGTTTTTGACAGAAATTAATGTTATAATATAATAATATTTAATGGCATTGTTCCAGGCGCCCGGTCATTTCAGAATACTTATTTATCAAATACGATGATTGCTTTAAAAATGTGACAGGCGTTTGCATTTTGCGAGCTTTATTTTGTCTGGCTGAAATAACGGCCTACGGCATGAGTCTGGGAGTATTGATTATTAATTATTAACAATATTCTCTAAAACATACATAAAAATCAGCTCTCAGAAAATAAGTAAAGTTAGCAAAGTTTTTACGTACCTTTAGCACCTTATAACTATGAAATGGCCGTCGCATCAAATTTTCGAGTATGTGTACGTTAAATCTACGTACCAAAGCTACACACACACACACATTTTGTTTCTCAGAAAATAAGTAAGGTCTGGCGGCCCTGGGATCTTGCTCTATATACGTCACCGCATATTTTAAAATATTATAAACTAGCTGATGCCCGCGACTTTGTCCGCGTTGTTTAAGTTTTTTTGATTCCCGCGGGAGCTTCTTAAATTTCCGGGATAAAAAGACCAGCAAATCAACACACTTTCGCATTTATAATTAATGATTAAACGAACTTACCTGTAAGTGAAGTTCTATCATAATTATATGAGTCGCTTCATTCGAAGATATAATTCATTGAACTATGTAGTTTCCTTCACGTAGAAACAACCAAGCGCACGTTCTTCAGAGGAGTTATAAAAAAGAACCCCTACTAACCGCCTCTGTCTCGCGCGACACAGCGGCTTCGTTCGTCATTTAGTTTAGAGATATAGGTACCTATACTTAAAGCTCTTGCGAAAATATGTTTTGGGATGGGTGGGTTGGGAGCTTAATATTATATCTTCGAATGAAGCGACTCATATAATTATGATAGAACTTCACTTACAGGTAAGTTCGTTTAATCATTAATTATACTTCGTCGCTTCATTCTTCAGATATAATTCATTGAACTATGTAGATGTTAAGAGATATATATTTTTGCAAGAACTGTATCTACACTGAATAGATACTAATTATTGTTATCAATAATTTTATTTATTCTTCTTATCTCTTATTTGAGCTGTAATGTTTTAAACAGTTTATGTTTAGTGTGGCATCTGCTGATTTCCCGAGAAGTTTATCTACGTACGTTTAAGATGACTTTAAAATTTTTTTTAAGTATTTATTGTACAAAGTTTCAATTTAAATAACTTTCAATTTACCAATAATATAATCTTGCGCTCTTTTGCTTTAGTTGCTAGTAACAAGCATAAACGTATTATAGTTTCGATGCAAACGAATGGAACGGAATGAATGGAGTTATTGATGTCAATACTGCAAGGTTTATAATCTAGTACAAAGTATATTAGCCGGGACAATACTTTATTTTATTTACACAATTAGCACAACAGACATCCAATGGGGCGCTTATGTGCGAAATCCTGCCCAGTAGCATAAAAATGCATATTTTGTTTTTTTTTTTTTTTGGAAGCGCGGCGGGAAAAGAACCGTTTTATTCTGGTCCTGTTGTGAAGGTATTTCGAGTATTGCTTTAGCTATATATTTGAGTAAAATTTTATATTAAAATACCGTTTTAAGTTGTTTGTCGAACAATGATATCGTCATTAAAGTTATGGAATTTAATAAATTCCTATCCGCGTAAAAGTTACCCCGCAATTATAGGTGAAGAATGAATATTCGGTCGATATTGTGACCGACTACTATCGACTTTGAAGGGTTAATCGATTGGTTTGAACTTTCTTGCCCCACAGACGTTAGGAGCTTTAAAGTAAGATACTTTTCAACGATAGATAACTTAGCTGTTCAGGCCATTGAATATAGAGTTTTAATAAAAAACATGAAATGAGAGAAATAAACCTCATTATAAGCTATTTAAAATGAGAATTTTTGAATGGATGCATTAATTCCCTGATATTTTAAGGAAGATGCACTGACACCGCTGATCTATGTGAGGTAAGCGTGATCCAAATGTTACATTTGCGGCCACTGCTCTAAGCCGATTTTGGGTTTCCATTAATGTCTTAATTGGTAACTCTCATTCAGGGTCTGATTTGACTAAACAAGAATTTTAATTTTGCTCTAGGCAAGTGTTGCGCGGCATATTGTTTACGTACCATGTTTGCCACGAGTGATTACGATGTACGTATTATTAAGCTATTGCATAGGTTCTATCGCGGGCCTTGAGCGTGGAGACCGAATCCAGAAATTCCGTAACGAAAATAACCTAACACTATCATTAGAATACGAAGGTAAATTTCGCCGCCATCTACAAGATTAAAATAGCTCAGTTGGGAAATAGGGCGGCCACGATACCAGAACACCCCGGCTCGAGTCCAGATGTCTCCAGTCCGATTATGTATATATATATTTTTTTTTTTTTTTTTTTTTTTTTTTTTTTTTTTTTTTTTTTTTTTTTTTTTTTTTTTTTTTTTTTTATAAGTTTTTCGAAGATTGTTTCCAATATGTGGATAATGGATATATATGAATGGATCTTAAACTTAAAATTCTTTTTTATTTTATTTTTTACCAAAAATTTATGAAATACTTAGAAAAACAGAAACATAGTGGACCAGGAAGGTAGGTAGGTTATCTCTATACGAGATCTCTACCAGTGACCCTTGGCACCCCGCTTGGATTCCCGCTTCGGGTAAGACAACCCTCGTTTTACGCGTTTTACGTTTTAAACAAATGCCCACGAAATATCTTTAAAACAGTAATTAGCTGGTGATTTTACACTATTAAGTATGTAATATTATAATATAATCTACATCCGGTCGTCAAAATACTCGCCGTTAGATTATCTTTATTTTTAACCGACTTCCAAAAAGAAGAAGGTTCTTTGTTAGTTTTTGGTTTTTCGAACTGTTTTAAGCATAATCAACCGTATTACCTGTCAACGGGTGTATGATATATGCTTCCCGGGCACTATTAAGTTGTAAAACTCGAGAGTACCTACGTTGTTAGGGAAAAAACATAAAACTTGTGGGTAATTTTTGCAATCTTACCACACATTTCCTTCGTAAAAGTTCTTTGCGTACCTACCACGCTGAGGATTTCTACTAGCAGTTTTTTTTTTTTTTTTTTTAAATTCGACGTTTCTGTATCTACATCAGTATTTGCAAATAAATTGATTTATTGCTGAAGTACTTAGCTGATAAAAAAAAAGATAAAGATATATTTACTACCTCAGAATTCTCAGAACTTTAGTTATACCACTCCGCAGGTGTATGTAAGTTTGATTCCAAGAGGCTTTGCATTGTAAACAATTACATCTGAAAATTTTGAGCCCCAGATCTTGAATCTGCATACACTAAATGAAACATTTATGTTTCTTTTAGGTCTAGTGACTGCGTGTAAGGCACTGAAATATGCAAAAGCTGAAAACTTAAGTAGTATATATATATATATATATATATATATATATATATATATATAAATATTTGTTATCTAGTAAGAGTGCTTCGATATAACTTTATTGTTTATTGCAGTCTCCAAAATAAAAATCTGAAATGCTAGATCTTTTCATGTTATAGCCGGGCAGATATTATGTAAACTGTAACGTTTAAAGAAATGACTAGAACCACCACAAGTGTTTCATTGAAAGTTAAAACACTGGTATAGAATTTAACTAGTCTTTTTTATAGTCGATCAGATATACCTTTTTATTAAGACGGTACTCCAGAGATTTTATTATGGAATTTGTTCCATAGGTTTACATTTTAAAATAACGTTTTGTAGTAACGGTATTAGATTAATAATTGCATTTACTTGCTTGAAAGAAATTAAATACATAGATATTTTTAAGTATTCTGTTTATCTATCGCCGTAAATAATAAACACTTTTATTGTGCCTCCATGCTAATAGATTTATCTTAAAAACAGAACCTCATTAGTATAAGGATTTTGGCCTTGGCGGTGATAGTGTATGAACTATGAACACAAAGCAAAAAAGGGTAGGCGATGCAAACACTTATAATATAATATATTATAATGTACTTATGATTGAATAAATCATGTCCACTATTTTGATACAGCGGTAACACCTAGGTACGAAAGATAATGTTTAGCTTTGATTTCGAATTAAGTACTCGTAGGTAAGTCGGTATCCATACAATCCTTGACCCAGTAAAAACTGAAGATTGTTAATAATTTACAGCAGTTGATAAATGAAGTAGAAGGTAACCTCCTTTAATGGTAGGTGCATAGTATTTACCTGAATTCCGGTTACTTCTCAAGTATTGGTCGAAATCAATTTGTGTTAGGCTTACAAAGCTGGGCCTTGGTGACGTATCCGATCGTTGGTCCACTTTGACCCTCAACGTCTTCCCCCTTGTTCAGAGGACGGTTAACAGCTTGCTAAGTGCCAGCTATCTTGATTTGGTGGACAAATTCTTCATCGCCGGACTGCTAATTGGGCAGATGTCATCGCCAGACGCGTCTAGCTTTTAGGCAACCCGCTGGAAAGACCTTTAGTGCAATTAAACACTCCATGGACGAGCAATTTCTTAAGTGCGATCCATGCTGAAAACGTTTATATTCTTTCGTGTTACCTCTCGAGTAACCTCCCGGAAATCCTTTAGTGCAATTTAACATTGCATGAAAGTGTAATTCCTGTAATGAGCGCGTATAGCTGATTCAATACTAACTTTTATTTTAAGTACCCTCCTTACTTAACTTTTATTTTTAGTATTCTCCTTAGGAAATCATACATTTTACATAGTATTGTACCACAATTCCTCAGGCGCGTCGTACTGAAACGTTTATTATCCACAGTGTTGACTCTCGGGCAACCTCCAGGAAAAAACTTTAGTGTAAATAAACACTGTATGAAAGTATAATTGGTTAGGCGCGTCATGCTGAAAGGTTTATGCTCCTTCGTGTTGACCCTCGGACAACCGCCAGGAAAACCTTTAGAGTAACAAACACTGCTTGAAAGTATAATATAATAGGCGCGTCATGCTGAAAGGTTTATTCTCCTTCGTGTTGACCCTCGGACAACCGCCAGAAAAACCTTTAGTGTAACCAAACACTGCATGAAAGTATGCTTGATTAGGCGCGTCATGCTGAAAGGTTTATTCTCCTTCGTGTTGACCCTCGGACAACCGCCAGGAAAACCTTTAGTGTAAACAAACACTGCATGAAAGTATGCTTGATTCGGCGGGTCATGCTGAAAGGTTTATTCTCCTTCGTGTTGACCCTCGGACAACCGCCAGGAAAACCTTTAGTGTAAACAAACACTGCATGAAAGTATTATTTATTAGGCGCGTCATGCTGAAAGGTTTATGCTCCTTCGTGTTGACCCTCGGACAACCGCCAGGAAAACCCTTAGTGTAACACACACTGCATGAAAGTATAATTGTTTAGGCGCGTCATGCTGAAAGGTTTATTCTCCTTCGTGTTGACTCTTGGCCAACCCCCAATAAAACCTTTAGTGTAAAATATAAACACTGCATGAATTAATAATGATTACTCAACCACGTAGTGCTGAAATAAATTGCTGAAAATGAAAGATTAAAGACTCACCCGACTACTAATTAGTCAGACAGACTAATTTTAATATTATTTTATACTTCTTTACAGATAAAATTATCTTAAGTGTGTAGAAAGTAGGAACGTGTGATCGTTGCTACGCACGAAAAAGGAATGACGAACGAAGCCGCTGTGTCGCGCGAGACAGAGGCGGTTAGTAGGGGTTCTTTTTTATAACTCCTCTGAAGAACGTGCGCTTGGTTGTTTCTACGTGAAGGAAACTACATAGTTCAATGAATTATATCTGAAGAATGAAGCGACGAAGTATAATATTAGTATGCGTTTATGCGTAACTGTGTTTGTTTGTTCTGCAACAGAGCGGATCGACGTAATTTTTGGTATGGGTATAGTTGAAGACCTGGACAGCGACATAGGCTACTTTTATCCCGGAAAATTAAGGAGTTCCCGCAGAAATTTAAAAAATCTTGAACCACGCGGATGAAGTTGTGGGCATAAGCTAGTATATTTTAATAAAACGAAGCTTCTACGTCTTGGAAAGATGTCGACGACCTCCCTGGTGCAGTGGTGAGCGCTGTGGTCTTAATGTAGGAGGTCCCAGGTTCGATACCCGACAGGGTCAATTTGGGAATTTATATAAATTTACGAATATTCGCTGGAGACTTCAGCCGTGGTTAGTTACCACCTTACCGGAACAGATGTACCGCCAAGCGATTGAGCGTTCCAGTACGATGCTGCGTAGAAACCGACCGGGATCAGTCCGCTACCTTTCCATTAGGTGTGATCGCAGTCAGGGGCTTACTTGTATGGATAAAATAAAATTTGGATGTCAGCCACATATTAAAATGTATACAGGATAACTACGTGTACTCCAAAGATACCCCTCTTGCCTTCAAAGTTGGTAAGTATGTGGGGAAGTGAATACCGAGTCCTGAGGGAGCGAGTTAATGGTGTCTGAAATATGCAACAAGCTATCTCACTGCGAATTGCTGCCATGTCATTCAGATTCCAACACGATGGAGTTCGTGTGGATAAGACACATTTGACACGCATGCATATTATCAGCTCAACTACGGCACTGCATATAGTACAGTGAGTATTGTCTTTTAAAAAGAACAACTGCAGAATTTCTTGCCGGCTCTTCTTAGCATAAGCTGCGTTCCGAAACGGTGGTAGAGTCAAAACATGAAGTAACACGAGGCACCTGTATCAGCTAGTTATTATTATTTCCGATTAATTACATAGAAATGTAGATACAATCTATTTTAGAATTTGTAAGTGACGCCCTTTCTCAACTTGATCAAGTAACCCCACTTTATCAAAAGCTAATTAAAATTAAAGCTAATTAATAAAAGCAACCCGGTCTATTTGCACAAAGCCGTTAAATAAGTTAATTTATCTAATCTTGTCCTTTTCATGTCAGACCCGGAACAAACTTATCAAAAAGTGATAGCCGCAAATCAGTTAAAGTCGCGGATTGTTCCTGGGTTTAAGCAGTGTTGTGCAAGACCGCCTTCGCTTCAGAACTCAGAAGTGCAAGTGCACAGTGCAAGCCACAGTCAAAGTATGTTTTTTTTTCAAAATGGGTCCATTTTCGGAACGTCAAGTGTGCAAAGTATAAGACGTGATTGTGATAATTAACGACAGTATCTTTTAACCAAAGCTAAGACGAGGCCCCTAGCCTAGTGTTGAGCGCTGTTGTCTTAACGTGCGGAGGTTCATAGTTTGATCCCCGGCAGGGTCAATTTGGGGATTCACATATTTACCAGGTTTGCCCTGGTCTGGCCTAGTAGGAGACTTTGGCCTTGGCTAGTTACCACCCTACCTGCAAAGACGTGCCGCCAAGTGATTTAGCGTTCCGGTACGACGCCGTGTAGAAACCGATTAGGGGTACGAGTTTAATATTTAAACCGTTATCAGCCCCCGTTATCTTCTTACATTGCATCATAACTTACCATCAGGTAAGATCGCAGTCGAGGTCTAACTTGTAGTAGATTTAAAATAACGAGTCGTAAATAAGGCAGTCGTATCTCCAAGCGCCTTTCCCCGCGGCCTACACAGCCGCCCCACATCGGGCGCCATTCAGCTCGTCGTAATTATACCTATCTGTGCGCTGCACGCGGGGTCCCGGTCGGCGTGCGCTACACGCCGAATACAACGGGGCTATATTGCACACTGCACACTGAATGCCGAGCTTCACCCGTATCAATAAACCGACATCAGCCGAGAGAACGTCCTAAATTTTCTCAGTTTGTAACATTTTTTTAAATAAATAAATAAATAATTTTAAGATCGGTCATAAGCATAGATTGATCGTTACTAAAATTCTACATCAATGTTGAGAACCTATTCCTAGCTGATGTTGGTTTACGGATCTTAAATTAATTATTATTTCAGCTTTTTTTATATAGATTTATTCGGATTATAAATTACGATTTATATTATATCCCTTTTTTTCAAAATCCTACATAATATAATGTCAGATCTATATATATTACCTACTATGTAGATGACCCCGATTTCGTCCGCGTTGAAAGTTTTTTTGATTCCCGCAGGAACTCTTTAATTTTCCGGGGCAGACAGACTCACTGTCGCATTTATAATATTGGTATGGATATGTAAGAACGGCACACGGATGTCTATACTTTATCGACACCACAAAGGAACGTCTTGACATGTCAAAATTATCTTGGCAATCGTCAAAAAATGTGCCATAAAGTGATATTTCCTTTTGATCTATAAAAATCAAAGATTTTTTGAAAATAATGGAATCAGCAATCACGAGCCTTGAAGAGGAGCGATCATCGCTAATATCAGAAAACACAGCACAATCAGAAGTATCTGGTGGCATAGACCACACCAGCAACCCTCCAGACTCCGACCCAGGCTCAGACGCGTTCAACGACAGTGACTGTGGTGAACCACTGCAGTTTCAGCGGCTCGTGTTGGACTTCACGCCTACCGAAGAAGACACCGATTTTATTCAAAGGAAATGCTGTGCGTTTTGGGAGTTTGTGAATAAGCAACCTGAGTTGGAAGGTTTGGCTGCCTTTACTGTAAGTTGAATTAATGTTTTTACTGAAGTTTTACATTTACAAACTTATTTTATGTAGTAGAAAACTATAGGGCGCATCGACTATAATGCCACTTTGTATAGATCTACATTTTTCTAATGCGATGTTCATGAAAAAGTGAGATTTTCTTACAAGGCCGACAAGTGGAAGCACTAATTATATTGTTGAAGCATGACTATGCATTACGGAAAGTTATGATGAGGTCTAGGTTGGAACGCTCTAACAAGATGTCCATTCACTCAATTCTTCTTGTGTCTCCCTACTATATTTACGATCTCATTGGTATACGTATTAGTAAGTAATTTGGAACTAGAAAACATCATTAACACAAGTAACTGCCGTTTAATATTATAGGCCAAGGACCGCTACATCTTTATAGGCAAGATGATTATAATAAAGATAAAATATCTTCAGGCTTTGGAATTGACAGATGACGTATCGGAATCAGACGACTACGACTATGATTCTAGTCGAGATCAACCCAAATCGACTCCGCAGTTGAAGAGCATAGAGAAAACTGCTGTCTCCATGTTGGAATTGGTTGAAGAGAAAGGTGACGTTGTTCTAAAATTTAAAATAACCTTAAATTTGTACACTTATTAAATTGAATACTTGCTTATTAGAATGATTTCAAACCACCCCATCGGCCTAATGGCTAGGATTAAAACCATGATGTTCCGGGCCGTGCCAATTTTTTTTGGGTTTTTTGAAAACCACGTACCTACATCTGTTGGCCTTTCTCACATAGTGAACTAGCTCTCTCTGGTAATGTCAGATTACCGATATGCGACTATGAGAGTGATTAAATAGAGATTTTTTGTATTGTAGTATTTGTTATTAAATTAATAGATGTCGTTTTCGGGTAGGTCTGATCGATCGAGCCTTCGAGTCGAGACTGACGACTTCGCACTGCAGTTTGGGACTCGCGAATTATGAAGAGGAGAAGTTGAATGACAGTTCTAAAGGTTATCAAAGTATTTCGTAGCTCCCATGTATCTTATCCAGCCTGTACTGTCCCACGACTGGGCAAAGGCCTCCCTCCGATTTATCCATATCTCCCTATTTTGTGCTTCTATGGGCCTCTCAATTTGGAATTCATCTAATTATCATCACGCCATCGTAGCCTCGGCCTACCACGCTGGCGTTGATGATTTTGGGGGGTCCAGAAGGAAGTAGATGTAAACTTACATCCCATACGTATACTTGTCTAACTTGTACCAGTAGGTATAACTGGTAGTTCCGGCAGGTGATCACGCCGAGCCTCCGAGGCCGCCGAGGCTGTCGATAGCGCCGAGCCACAAGACCAAGTGTCGGGTGCTCGAGACACCTCGCGACAGCGCGGCCGCCTCCTCGCCCGCAGCGCGCGACATGTGCCGCACGCTGCGGCAGTGGGACCAGGAGCATCCCAAGTATCACTAACACTTCCTCACTCTACATTCAGATTCAGATACTTTATTACATTATATGTGTACATATACGGATAAAATCCGGAACGAGGAAATTCGTAAAAGAACTAAAGTGACCGACATAGGTCTGAGGATTAGCTGAAGTGGCAGTGGGCAGGTCATGACTGTCGCAGAACCGATGGCCGTTGGGGCAGACGTGTTCTGGAGTGGAGACCGCGTCCCGGCAAGCGCAGTGTAGGACGACTTCCAGCTCGCTGGGCCGATCTAAAGAAGGTGGCGGAAAGTGGGTGGATGAGAAAGGCGGAGGACCGTGATTGGTGGCGCGCTCCAGCAGTGGATGCATACAGGCCGATGGATGGATGGATGGATGGATGGATGGATGGTGTACATATGAGATGGTTAATTAAATTACATACATAGTCCATCATATTAGTCGTACCGGCGCACAAATACTTATAATTTCGATTACTGGCATGCTCATCGTTTATCATGCTCGTCGCCAAGCGATTGAGCGTTCCGGTACGAATCACGATGCCGTATTGAGAAACCGATTAGCGGTACGGGTTCAATTTAACTGTCATACCCTTAACAGGTCAGCCCGCTACCATCTGCATCGTCATTCCTCACTTACCACCAGGTAAGATGCTAACTAGTGGCGTAAATAAAAAACTTTTCATCTCGGAAAACCAAAGATTTCCCACTGTATAAAAAACCATAGCCAACTGCGTAGAGCAGACAAATCCGTGGGCTGAGCTACTGAGATATATATATATATATACATAAAGCTATATATATCTCAGTAGCTCAGCCCGCTAGCTATAGATACATTACAGGTCCATGGCGCCGCCTGGGCCCGCGCCGAACTTGGCGAGTGACGTCACGCCTGCGCCTGCGCCTGCGCCGAAGCCGCCCCGCGCCGAGCGGTGCAGCTGCAAAACCGTGTGCCACGTCAAGCCTGGCGTCCACTGAGCTCGCCGAGCCGCCGACTACATGATTAGTGTGAAACTGCGTCGATTAGCGGCGTGCCGAAATGTGTCGCGTGGACCGTGGACCCAATAGTCACTGCAGATACACGGCGCGGCTCGGCACGTAGCGGGAAATATTATTTGTATGAGTCTGTATGGAGCTGGGCCTACTCAAGCGACGCGGCACGGAGATGCTGCGACATAATTGTACAAAGAATACTTGCCGCTACGCGTGTGCAGTGGGGCTAGATCTTTACACGTACGGAACTAATGCGACGCGATTTGTACTCGTACAGGACTTCAGAAAACACACTGATCCGTTGAAGTAGTAGTAAAATAATTTAGTAATTTTCGATTTTTATTTATTACGGGCAAAAGCTATGATAAATATTATGAAGGTTTCTACACGGCATCGTATCGGAACGCTAAATTGCTTGACGGAACGTCTTTGCCGGTAGGGTGGTAACTAGCCGCGGCCGAAGCCTCCCACCAGGCCAGACCAGGCAAAATTGAGAAATTGTTGAATTCCAAATTGCTGAGGATCGAACCCGGGACCTGCGCACTTTAAGACAACAGCGCTCAACACTGCGCCACGGAGGTCGGCAGTTACCAAAAGTGCAGCTATCTCTCTAATAGCTGAATCCAGTGAAAGCTCCGAGGGTTCCATACGCGCATGGAACCCTCGGAGCTTTCATTGGAACATACCGTAATTTATACGACCATCGTGTTTAATAAGTTTCGGTTCCAATTTTGACTACCGGGTCAGATAAGTTTGTGGCACATGATTTGTCCCCTTACACAATATAATCTGTATAAAAATCTGTCCCGCTGCTTGTCACTGTCAAACATTATACCGTCACGTCACGTTCAAAGGTTTCGAATTTTCCTATAATTTTTCGAAATGTTCCCATACCAATTATAATAATATGCATTTATATTTCACTGTAACTAAATTAAATCGTGGTTAAGTACCTAGTTAAAATGATAAGTTTACCAAAGACAAAACGAGATCCTAAGATAACTGCAGACCTGTGCAAGTAAGAGCGTTCTCTTCATTTCCATCACCTGAATCATATTATTATATCATATTGTAATATATTATAGGGAGGCATGTAGGAATTATTACCTTCTCAATAAATTTTCTTCGAAATTTCTTTTCTGTTTTATCCAAACATAAAATATTGCCTGTCCGGCCGAACCGCTACAAGTACCTACATAATATTAACCTTAAGCTGCGTTTTCACTTATTGTTCTGAACAGTTCTGAGTGAAAACGCAGCTTAAACACAGAATACTTAACAGTACTGGACTCTTTAATAATCTTACTTCACACGGATTTCACTGACCAGCCTATTAAAGGAACAAACTAATCGAATTTCATATCAACGTACAGCTTAAACTAGATTTAGAAACTTGAGAAATACTGTACATGGCAGAGAACACACGCTGGAAGAGTGTTGAACTTCCTGTCTGGCTTCTTCTCGTTATATCTACTTAGATTGTTCGCTTTAGTTCTTCTATTATAAATACGAAAGTTTTGATGGATGAATGTGTTACTCAATCGCGCAAGAACGGCTCAAAAGATCTGGATGAAATTTGGCACAGAGATAGATTATAGTCTATAATAACACATAGCTTTTCAACCAGCAGTTCGTACGCGAAATTATTTCAGTATAGGTTAATTATTAACTGATCATTGATTATTTAAAGATTCGTACACCAAGTTTTGAACCACAGCGTAAAGACTTCATTTAATTTTTAATTTAATTCAATGCCTCCCCCGTCTCGCCCGAGCTGTGGCCCCGCAGGATTGATGTTCGATACTCCCGTAAGCCGACTGTAAGAAGACTATGAATTGGATGCATTTAAACGTGTTGTCAGATGCCGCCCAGTGTGTAAGAGCCGCAGGCGCGTGTGGAAGGGAGAGCTTCAGAACACGTCGGCCGAGCTGCTCCTCGAGAGGAGACCTGTGCACGAGTGCTTCCGAAGGTGGCCCACGGTGGGTACTTTCTACTTACGTGATGAAGGTGATCGCACACTGACAGTTAACCCACGACAATAAGCCGCCATAGTCGATGACGAGTTAGCTCTCGCCTGGTGGTGTGATGACGCAGTATGAGATGGAAGCAATCCTAATCAGTCCCTACACAACAATGTTTGCAATTCAGAGCGGGGCGCATTCGATTATGTTATTCCCGCGGGAACTTCTTAATATTCCGGGATAAAAAGTATATGTCCTTCCCCTGGATACAAACTATCCCTGTACCAAATTTCATCATAATTGGTTGAACAGACGGGCCATGACAGCGTAGCAGACAGATAGACAGACCCACTTTCGTATTTTATAATATTAGGATTCATAAAGTTGTACCTACCTGGAAAAAAACTTTTCAGTATTCTGTGCAGAAGTAGGTATTTTAAAATTAACCCTATACTAAATGGATTTACGAATCGTCCACTCAAACGCATTGCTGATGGCAATGACGTAAATTAATTACAGCCGCAGTGGCCTCGAGATACCTACTCTAAACTACCTCCAAATACTAAATAGCCTCTATAAAGTGTCTCTAACAAGCTTTCAAAGCACGTAATGCTTGTGTACCTAATATGTCTGTCTGTCCTCTCGAATGTCCCCCTGGCGCAGCGCCAACAACTGTCTATATTGAAAGAAAATTGCTAGGTTCCACTTTAAAGTCTCCACTGGCTAGCCAATTTGGAGTCGGGGTTTGTCCGTATTTTGTCCTAAACAGTATTCAGTGAATCAGCATTAGTGCTTGCTCATTGTCTCCTCAAACGTAGACAATTTCATTCCTTTGCATTTTAACCGTAAAATAAGTTAAAGTAAGTACTGAATTGGAAAAGTTACTTAAGCTTGGTTAAATACTAACTGTTGTGAACCGTAGATCGGTAATAGCCTAGTGGTTCAGAATTCGACTACTTACCTACTCGGGGTTATATTATGATATATCCCCACACACCTCTATAAAATTCGCGCGAATATTTTTTACAGTGCGAACGTAGCCTTACCGTGCTTTCCGAGGCACAGAGGAAACGAAAGGGCCAAATTCAGTCATCCATCCAGTTTCCTACTTAGGTCAACGTTGCTTAACAATTGCAATCGACTGATATGCGTTGTCACAACTAGGCCACTCGTCCCTTCAAATCGCTTGTTGTCAACGACCTCGAACTTAATTTAGTAACTTATATTACCGTACCTATAGGTATATTACTTACGTCAAGGTAGGTATTAATGCCTATTGTCCGTTCCATCTACGTTGAAACTAATCTTGGTTGCTTTTTTATCGTACTGGGCTGGACCCCAAAACCAGGTTAACTTAAAAAACTTAATACAGATGAAGAGCATGCACCACAAGTCTAGTCTATCTAGTCTCTTCTTTGTCGTAGCGCTCTTGTCAGAGCGGTCGTGGGCGTTACTCGGGTGTCGCGGCACGCTTAACGATCCGTCTCCACTCTTCTCTGATCGCATCCTTGCGAGTGCCTTGTATCACAAGATACAAGGCGCCACAGTGACATCAAAAGATCACGTCAAATACTTGGGTATATGGCTCGACAAGAGTCTTACTTTCAAAAAGTATATAATAATAATAATTTATTTATTTCAAGTGTCAGGACTCATAAATTTCAACAGTTAATGTCACACGGTCACATTACAAAAATACAAATCAAAATAATAACTTAAGTACATCATATATATAGAACATTACATCAAATTACACAATTTAATCAGATTACATCAAATATAGAGGAGGTAGCGACTAAAGCCCAGAAATTGACAGAGTATAGACTTATGCCTACAAAAGGTGGGCCAAGGGCGACCAAGCGGAGGGTGTTAGCATCAGTGGCCCACTCCATTATTCTGTATGGGGCACCAATATTCAAGGAAGCCATGAAGGTGGAAACATACAGAAAAAAATTGAAGGGAGTCCAAAGACGATTGGCGATAGGCATCTGCGGAGCGTACCGAACAATCTCCACTGAAGCCGTGCTAGTAATTGCAGGACTTGTCCCTATAGCGAAAATGGTCAACGAACGGGCGAAGCTTTTTAGCAGCAAAGAACAGACGCTAGTACAAGTGCGAAAGAGCACCTTGACGGAGTGGTCCACGGAATGGTCGGGAACAGGCAAAGGGACATGGACCAGAGAATTTATCACCGACCTAAAAGCATGGCACATGAGGAAGCATGGGGAAGTAGACCGCTGGCTGACACAAGCACTCAGTGGCCACGGGGTGTTTAACACGTTGGCTGCGATGCCATTTTTGATGGCCTTTCGGCCAGTGCGTATGAGGTCTTTTCAGGGCAAGGTTGAACTTCTTTAGAGTGCGTATGAGACCAACTCGGCCTCATAAAATAAGTTTTTAAAAAAGACCATATATGTAGCTCAACAATAATAATATTTGTTTGATATTTTTCCGTTATAAACTCAAATAGTTGTTAAAGTTAAATCTAGCTTCGCCGGCCTCTATGACAATTCAGTATTGAATTAAATGTAAAAATATAATTTGACATCTATTCTGTCTCACATCGCACTGAAAGAAAGTTCGATTTGTGTCTCGACTAGTGATGGGAATAAAGAGATATGCACTTACTAATTACCATATAATATTTTTAATAACTGATTAAACAAAATGTTTTGCATTAAAACAGGGCAAACATAAGGATTTGTTACACTGAACACAAAAAGTTACAATTTTTTTAGTTTTTTTTGCAGCCTCACTACTATTTAACGTAAGCCTTTTTTATCGTAGCAACCAACGCAGCGCTTTCTTTGACTGTCTTTTTGAAGCGCATGATCAGCACATCTGCCACTAGGAAATTCTGGAATAAAACACTTGCGTTAGGTTTTTTTAAGCGCTATTTGTAGTTTCAAAGTATGTGAAGGTGTGAGCGTATGTGTGTGGATGTGTAAGGGTGAGTTGCTAGATGTATGTACCTAGGTACCCTTACTCAGTGACTATTCAGTCAATTGTAATCATTGCAGGAACGATCTCGAATTCGCCAAAAGAGAAGGTAGACTTCATAACTAGGAATAGGAATTTGGAATAAACCGGAGATGAAAAGTAAACAAAAGGTTAAAAATACGTGTAAATCAAGAATCAATTGTCCGTTATGCAATTTAAAAGACCCAAGTAAAAAATTGCAGAAGTGTAAAGGTGATTTTGCTCTAGTCAAACATTTTAGTCATCATTTTGAGTAAAAGCAGTCGCGAATATTTAACGATAAATCGAACGGTGACTTGCTAACAGCAGTGAAGAAGCATTCACCGCCGGATTTGTTTTCAAAGTTTAAAGCAACGCCATATTGTTTCGAAGAATTAAAACGACCTATTGTGTAAAGGGTACAGAACTAGAAGAGGCTCATCGACATTTTTTTATAAAATCAAACAAAGAGTCACCTTTGATAAATTTTGAAAGGGCTTTCTATATGAGATGTTTAGAACAAAAAGGAGGTCAAAATCGGCTTATTAAAAAATCATTGATCAGAAACATTTTTGCTAATTATTCTAATTGTCATTGAGCCCCTTCTTTTCCAGTACCCTTCGTCACAGAATATATAATAGTACTATGTATATAAAAGCAAAATCGATAGGTGCAAAAGAAGTGATTTGCGACTAAAAAAGGGGCGATTTATAAAAAAGTGTTAATTTAAATTAATTTAATTGTAAAAAAGTTAATTTGTGTGTAAAAATTTTGGGTCCGAGTTGTGCACTTTTGGTTATTAGAATTAAATTTCTACCATGGATCCTCTTTTTCTCCACTCTCATCACCACATTTTTACATGTGGTGATGGTTACGGTTTCTACACGGCATCGTACCGGAACGCTCCTCAACGATCGATTGGCACGTCTTTACCATAGCGCCCTAACTAGAGTGTGCGTCCGTATAGAAACTTGTCACATCACTAAGCTAAGACACGCGGCGCCCGCGCCGCCCACACTCCGCTCCGTGCGGTTGTGAGGCCTATAATTTTTGAGGCACTTTAAACCTCACTCCGCACTGTACGTGATTTATTTATGTTCGGTGCGTATGAGGCCCATTCAACCTCATTATTTTATAATTGCGCCGTTGGGATAGATTTCCTAAGGGAAGCAATATTATATATTCGTCTCTGTCATACCCAAAGAAATGTGAACATAGTCGCTTCCCGCACAGAGTGAAAGAGCGCGATTTTGACTGCCGCATCTGCGAAAAGTCACGCATGCGGCTTTTTAGACCGCATAACGCAATGAACGTGTTAACACCTACCTGTTTACAATAGGGAAAGCGCCAAGCGAAAATTGCAACTTTTGTGGAGAGGAGGACACCCTTAGACATGCGATTTTTGAATGTCCGGGTTGCACGGACTTAAGACTAGCAGCACAAGGAACAAGCGAGTGTGTGGATGCCCAAACCCTAATCAGTCGCATGTTGTCAATTAGTGAGGACGAGGCAAGATGCTGAGGGCCATAATGCTCAGAAGAGAGGAAAGAGAAAAACAAGAAAAAAAGGAGAGAGAACAACTTGTGGGTCAGCATGAAGAAATGTAAATCGGTTCCGTGCTGATCCCGCAGACAAGGGAGGGTTATTTTAGTCCGTCCGCAAGTCGGACACACCCTGCCAGCAGGCAGAAGTCTGTAGGGATTTTTTCCTCCTCATCCAGAAAAAAAAAGCCTTGCGAGTGCACCCGTGTACACCCATCTAGTACCTACATATATATATATCTTTGTTGTGTGTTTCAGCGTGTGTACCCCAACAGTCCGTGTCCGCTGCTCGCGCGCACGCGCCGCGTTACAGTCCTCGAGCGGCGCGCGCACTCGTGTACACCCATCTAGTACCTACATAATATATATATATCTTTGTTGTGTGTTTCAGCGTGTGTATCCCAACAGTCCGTGTCCGCTGCTCGCGCGCACGCGCCGCGTCACAGTCCTCGAGCGGCGCGCGCACTCGTGTACACCCATCTAGTACATACATATATATATCGATGCTTGTTGTGTGTTTCAGCGTGTGTACCCCAACAGTCCGTGTCCGCTGGTCGCGCGCGCGCGCCGCGTCACAGTCCTCGAGCGGCGCGCGCGGCCGCCGGACGTCGTCCGCATCTGCCAGGCGCCCGTCGACGATGCCGTCCACACGCCCTATTTGAAGATTGCTCAAATGGTCAAAAACTTAGGTAACCAGTAGCGTTCTTACGAACTGTTACACGGAGAATCTCAATTTGGTTTTTAAAAAAAAGATTAAAGGATTTCACAATGTATTTAAACTTAATTGTTATTACATATAGTAATATTTAATAATCACTTTAGAACAGGATAATATGAATAACAGGAATATCAGCCATGTAACGGCTTAGATGGTCCGAGTGAGACTGACTTCCCCAACTCATGCTGCAGGCAGACGGTCAAGCCCGTTGCTGCTGATGCAGCACGCGTCAGCATTTAAGCTAGCAGAGGCAGGGTGTAACACCTCCCCTCATTAAAAATAAACTTCGAAAAACTTTCGAAGTTTATGTTTAATTGAACTTAGATGCCTCTTCTCGTTCTTGGAAGAGTTCTCTCCGTTTCTGCATCTGCAACTTCTGATGCTGGTTGGATAGCTTCCATAGGGGTCTCGGAAAATTTATTGTTGCTGCCAGTCTTTCTACAGAACTCACATTTAACGAATTTTAAAACCATGGCACAGACAATAGACAATATGACAAAATTAATTATTATAGAGTAATGGGTTCCATATTTTATAATGTGTGGTTCATTTATTATTTTATCGAGTTCTTTAGTTATATCTCGGTTAAAATTAATATTTTCTAAATCAATGTTTTGTAATTTAATAGGGGTTGCATCCGTATTGTCTAATGTCTGTTTAAATTTAATAATGTTACAACATGAATCATTTATAATATTAAAATCTGAAGTGACAAGTAAAGGGGAACTAATGTTTAGCATATTACTATCAGAGTATAACCTTGTAGTTTTACAGTAGGCTGTACATTGTTTGGGCATATTTAGCATGCCTGTTCCAGAAATGCTGGTTTCATTTAAATCTAAATCGGTACATTCTATCGATAGTTTCGTAGGTATAGTTTGTACAAATATCCATCTGTTGTTGGTGAGGGGTTTCCAGATATCAATAACACCAGATAGGAATTCCGTTTTGCACTGCACTGGTATTTCGGTAATAACTTTAGTTAATAGTTCACTTTCACATGATGGATTCGTATTTGATGAAAATATGTTCACGATGTTGCAAATATAGTTCGTCGATTTAATCACTTTGCAGAAAGAAAGCGAATTGAAGCCACTGTAGTACGCTTTATCTTTAGTAATCGCTATATACTTATTGTCTGGTATAATGAGGCTGAATGAGTCTGGCTTTACAGAGTTATGTGGAATTGGTAGTGGAATGTTGTGGTACAAATAGAATTCCTGGGGAGTCACAAGCGGCACTTGTAGAACAAACATAATCCTATTGTTTAAATAATAACATATTAATTTAGAAATATGAAAAATGAAATGAATTGAACTTAATTCTAATTTAAATGCTAACTCTAAACTTCTAGGCAAATGTTTGAAGTTGTCGACAAGTTCTCTGTACAATTGATGAGGTGTAATTACAAAAGGATGAAGAACATTCAAATTGGAGAAGAGCACTGCATTAATTATATCTTCTATTTGGAATGATAAACTCAGTAGTGATGTTTCTAAACAATTTAAGACTGAATTTATTTCGGAAGTAATTAATAATCTATTCGTAACCTCTGTTGCTTTCTTTAATTTGATGGAGAGCTTGTCCACAGCTTGACTTAAATTATCTTCATTAACCTTTAATTTGTGCAGTGAATTATTGAAAGAAGTAATAGCAGAGGTAGAAACCAGTATATTTTCTTTCATCAGTGAAGCTAACTTTCTGGTATCACTTTGAACAGAATTTATTGCGTCGTCATACTTAATGGCATCATTTTCATCTAAGGTGCCAAATATTTGCTTTAAAATAGTTCCTACACCACCAATCCATGCTCCACGTTTTAATCTTTTTTCGAGAAGGTGAGAGATGGAAAAATACTGCTTATAAACACTTTGATACCGCACAAATAAAGGTTCAAGCATATTATTGCATTCCAGGTCATCTGTGACATTTGTCTCTTTGCAGAGATATCTTATGTTCACGAACACAGAATTCATGTTTTGAATATGAGATTGAATATGAGAAATGTCAATTGGCATTAATATGCTTAAATGTCCATTAATAATTTTAAGTTTACCTATGTAATCAAAATAGATTCCAGAGCCGGAAGAGATTGGATGAACAACACTTGATGTGACAAATGCAGATGCACTGAAATGGCAAACAACTTAACTAAGTACAATTAAAACTAAGACTTAAAGTAAAACTTAATTTATAATAAAGATAATAACTAAAACATAAAGATAATAATTAAAACTTGTAAAATGATTTAGTCTTAAATTATTGGGAAGAAGAAGAAGACGGACCTTCCGAAACTTCCGCCAACTTAACTTCATCAAAATGATGTTTGACATGCCTCCTGTTGATCAACAAGGAAAGGGTATTATTGCCATGGACCTTGACGACCTTGTAAGGTCCTTTCCAAATGGGTGAAAGTGCCTTTCGAAGTCTTAAGTGGTTTTTAAGATACACGAAGTCACCAACCTTGTATTGGATTGGACGTGATCTTTGGTCATAATAATTTTTTGATTTAGATTTAGATTTTTGTATATTTTCGAGAGCTTGTGCTCGGGAGAATTTAAGTCTATGTTGAAGCATTCTGACATAATCAGGATAAGTTACACTAGGGCTTTCATCGAAAACAGAGTCAGGGATATATGGTTTATGACCAAACAGAAGTTCATAGGGCGTATAATTTGTGGTACAGTGGACCGCAGTGTTGTAAGCTAATATTGCTGTATACACATATTTTGGCCAATCATCTTGGTTTTCATTGACATATGATTTAAGGTACTCCTTGAGCGTAGAATGACTACGTTCTAGAGCTCCTTGTGTTTGAGGATGGTATGGGGAAGACCATAACTGTTTGATTTTTAGAAAAGCGCAAGTGCTCTTAAATAATTCAGCGGTAAAATTAGTACCTTGGTCTGTCAAAATCATTTTCGGAATTCCAAACATAGCTATAAAATGAAGGAGGCTTTCAGTCGTTTCCTCTGCAGCTACAGAGCGTAGAGGATATGCTGCAGAGAATTTGGTAAGGTCATCTTGTAGTGTTAGGATATATTTAAGTTTTGCAGTTCCAGATTCAGGTAGAGGGCCAACGATGTCAAGAGCGACCCTTTGAAAGGGTGTACTGGAAGAAGTAGTGATTTGCATAGGGGCTCTATTGGTTCTTCTTAGAGCTTTGTTCTCTTGACAAAGAGGGCAGTTTCTCACATAATTTTCGATATCGGATCTCATGTTTTTCCAGTAGTACTTCTCCTGGATTCTTTTGAGCATTCTGACCGAACCTAGATGACCGGCGATCGGGATATTATGATTGTCATGTAGGATCTTTTTTACTTCGCTAAGAGTTGGGTAAATGATGTTGTTATGGTATATATTAATGATTATATTAGTATTGTGGAAAAGGTATGTTATCATATTATAAATTTTGACAAATGACAGGTTTTGGAATGGGTTCTTGAAGTCAGTAATAGCAATTTCGCATATATCTCCGATCTCCAATAAACATTCTTTCATCTTTTTTAAGGTATGGAAAATTTCTGGGTACGCGCTATCGTCGAAATGATGGACCTTTGTATAAATGAAATAGACAATTTTATTGTTGAACTCTACTCTTTCGTAAGAATATAATTGTTTTTCAGAATAAATAGTTTCATTAGGATTCGTAAGGTTACTCAACACTTCTTCAACATATGCGTTGGAATCATCTAAATCGATAGATGAAGGTATGATAAGAAGCTTACAATGGGTTTTCATTAATGATTCATTGTGTTCTATTATTTTGGTATTAAATTGGTTGTTAGTATTAGAGATTTCTTTCAGGAATTTAGAGTATTCTTCATTTAAAGGCATTTGTTGTCCTTCAGGATTGGAGTTCGGTGATTCGACTCTGGGATTAGGAATTTCTGAATTAGGGTTGTTTTCTTCAAGATTAGGAACATTGATTTCAGGATTGGGATTAACTGTTTCAATATTGGGACTTGTTTTTTCAGAATTAAGGTTTTGTATTTCGGAGTTCGGATCAACGATTTCAGGAATTAAATCAAATATATCAATATTTGGATTTATTGTCCCAGGGTTTGATTCCTGTAAAGGAATTTCTAGAGGATCTATTTGTGAAAAGGGGTTTTCGGGAGATGGAATTTCTAAGTTACTGAAATCAAGATTGAGATCACCACTTTGTGGGCTTAAATCTAATAGACCAAAATCATTCAAGGGATCTTCAAGGACAGGATTCTCCTCTTGATTCGGAGAATTTTCATTCGTATCCGGGGTAATTTCTGGATGTATTGGATTAACTGGGAATCGGGAAAGAGCGTCAGCAACCGAATTGAATTTTCCTTTACGGTAAGTGATTTCATAATCAAACTCTTCAAGCTTTAATCGCCAACGTTGTAGTTTACTACTAGGGTCCTTATGGTTAAATAACCATTTAAGGGGTCTGTGATCGGTGACAATTTGAAATTTAATACCGAATAGGTAGGGCCGGAAGGTTTTGCAACCAAAAAGTATCGCCAATAATTCCTTTTCAGTTGTACTATAATTCGATTCGCTTTTATTCAAGGTTCTTGATGCGTATGCAATGGGTTTATCCTTGCCAATCGGCCCTTGTGATAAAACAGAGCCGATTGCATGGTTAGAGGCATCACATGTAAGTATAAAAGGTTGTGTGAAATCAGGATAAGAAAGAATTGGGGCTGTAGTAAGTTTGTGTTTTAATGTGTCAAAAGCAAGTTGTTGTTTATTCTCCCATATGAAGGGGACGTCCTTTTTTAATAGAGTCGTGAGAGGTTTTGCAATTTTGGAGAAGTCGGGGATGAAACGGCGATAATATGACACGAGGCCAAGGAATGATTTGACATCTTTGGGAGTTTTTGGAGAAGGGAAGTGGGTTACTGCCTTAATCTTTTCGGGGTTTGGTTTGACACCTTCTTTGGTGATTAGATGGCCCAGGTAGGCGACTTCTCTTCTCAAGAACTCGCATTTGTCAGGTTGAAGTTTTAGATTGAATTCTCGAAGTCTTTCGAAAACAGAGGTTAGATTCTCAATATGAGAATTAAGGTCGTGGGAATAAATGACTATGTCGTCTAGATATACAAAACACCGTACACCCTGGAGACCCGTTAAAGCAGTGTTCATTAAACGTTGGAATGTTGAAGGGGCGTTTTTAAGTCCGAATGGCATTCGGGTAAATTCGAAATGCCCTTGAGGCACATTAAATGCAGTTTTAGGTGCATCATTTTCACTCATCGGTATTTGATGAAACCCAGAAGCAAGGTCAAGGGTTGAGAAATACTTGCTGTTTCCAAGTTGGTCTAGGATTTCCGTTATCTGTGGAATAGGGTATACATCACCTATTGTGATATCGTTTAGTTTTCTGTAGTCTATGACAACTCTCCATTTTTGTTGACCTGATGCATCCAACTTTTTGGGTACGACCCAGATAGGTGATGACCATGGAGAAACAGATGGCTTGATGATGCCTTGGTTTAGCATTTTGTCAATTTGATTGCTGACCTCCTTTTTATGGCACTCTGGAAATCTATAGGATTTGGTAAAGATTGGAATTGAAGAACTTGTTTTAATTTCATGTTGAATTGCATTAGTATGCGTTAGTTGATCGTCTGGAAGATGGAAAATATCGGAAAACTCGGAACATATATCGCAGAGAGCTTCTTTTTCTTCTTGGTTTAGATGTGATAAACGTAATTGATTAAGTACTTCCTGAGTTCTAAGGTAGGTATGCGTATTGTTGTGAGTGTTTGTTTGCTCGGATTTGTTCACAGAAACAGCTTGAGAAGGAGAATGTGAAAAGGGAGTGAGAGTGAGATTGAGATTTGAATCTAGGGAGATTGGATCATCTGATATGTTAACAACGGAAATATTGATCCTTTTATTCTTTTTTACTGCGACAACACAATTTGCTATCAATAGATTTTCATTGAAACTTTGATCAAGCACAAGGCCTTCTCTCAATTCAGGATTGGAAACAGAACATTCTACGATCATTTCTGTACGTGGGGGAATGTGATACGTCGGGTAGGAAAAACTTATTTGAATTAACGTGGATTTAACCCTTAAGGTCTTTTTATTATAGTCTATAGTGCAATCTAGATCTTCAAGAAGGTCATTACCAATTATACCATCGTATAATAAATTAATATCATCCACTATATGGAATCTATAAGAAATTATCCCTTCGGGATTCAAATCAGAGGTAAAATCGAGATTGCAGTAGCCTGAAGTGGGAGTTAATTTATTTCCTGGATCAATTCCCTTCAAGTAAATTTTTTCTTTAATGATGTTCGGCATAAACTTGATGCATGTTTTTTTTATGAGACTTACTGAGGAACCTGAGTCAACTAGAAAGGACAACGGATTGGTATTCACGTTTGTGTGGATTGAGACATGTGGTAACGAATATTTATTTGGATTCGTTTTAATTTCATGTATTTTAAGAGGTGGTTCAGGATGATTTATAGAATTTTGTGAGATACCGCTTCTTTGGGGCTGGTTACCCATGTGGAATATCTCAGAAGGACTTCCGGTTTGAGGCTGGTTACTCCGTTGTGTAGTCCTTGGATGAAGGTCTCCGTTTTGGGGCTGGTTACCCTGTTGTATGACCTTGATTTGGTATTTAGAAGGACTGCCGGTTTGGGGCTGGTTACCCTGCTGTATAGTCCTTGGATGAAGGTCTCCGTTTTGGGGCTGGCTACCCTGTTGTATGACCTTGATTTTGTATTTAGAAGGACTGCCGGTTTGGGGCTGGTTACCCTGCTGTATAGTCCTTGAGTGAAGGTCTCCGCTTTGGGGCTGGTTACCCTGATGTATGACCTTCGATTTGCAATTAGAAGGACTGCCGGTTTGGGGCTGGTTACCCTGCTGTATAGTCCTTGAGTAAAGGTCTCCGCTTTGGGGCTGGTTACCCTGATGTATGACCTTGGATTTGGATGAAATTACTAATTTATTGAAACTGGGCGAAATATCCAACTTATTAGTATCTATATGTGGATGTGTGTCGGCTTTTTGATTTAGTCTCGTGCGACACTTAGGCGAGACTTTTAGTCGTTTAAAGTGTTAACCCCATTATCATCACAAACATCTTCTCCCTCTTGTTCTTCATAAGGTTCAGGTATGAAGTGTACACGGGAGGTGGAAGGCTTTTGTTGATAGAATTTTTTGAACCGATTGTTGTTGAATTCTCTTCGTTTGCAATTTTCAATAACGTGTCCCGGGGATTTACAATATCTACACTCGAGATTAGCATTGTTGCTGTTGCTGGCTTGATTAGGTTGGGATGAATTGTTTTGAGATGCAGAGAATGTCTTAAAAGGACGAGGGTTTTGAAGGTTAAATGGTTTTTTGGGTCTGTTCTCCACTGAACTTCTTTTGTAAATAGTCTCCTGTATCCTTTCTTCGGATATTGCGAAATTAATTGCTTCATTTAAGGTCTTAGGTGACCGGCATCTGACTATATTGGAAATTCTGGGCAAGAGGCCCATTAGGAAGTGATGCAGAGCGAGCTCTTCCATTGACGCGGTACGTCCAGATAGTTCTTTTACTTTGCTATTGGATAATGAAACTTCTGTTAGAAGTTGTGAAAGGCACGTCTCTATGCGTAAGGAAAATTGTGTGACATTTTCATTGTGCGCCTGTCGGCATTCTTGCAATTCTGTCAAAAGATGTGAGTAATGTTTTCTCACGCTAAACTGTGTTTTAAGGAATTCTTTTAATTGTTCCCAGGATGTGAATTCTTTAATAGAGCAAGCTACCTCAGCTTTTCCGCTGAGTTGGCAGAGAATGTATTTAAAAACAACAGGCTTTTGGACTTCTGTAGCAATTTCGTAGGCATTATTGCAATTAATTATGAAAGAATTCAAAGTTTCTCGGTTCCCGTCATAAGGTTTAATGAACTTCAATAATATGCTTAATTCTAACTCCATTGTGGAAGCAGTTCGCTTTGCGGATCGGGTTTTTCTAGTTTGATCGGAAGGCCTTTCGTCTTCCGTATCGGAAGGTAGAAGTGTGTCACTAGGTACATTTAGTGTAGGTTTCGACATTTTATAATATAATAGTTAATTTACTTTCAAAATAAATTCGTATAGAGACTCTAATAACAAGACAAAGGAATATCAAATAGCCAGACTCACAGCATAAATGCGTAGGCGATGGCGATTACGAGCATGGTTATCGCAGTCACGTTCTGCTGCGATGGCGCGCGCCGCTGGATTCTCGTTCTTGGACCACACAGGACACTAGACACTTATCACTTATTTCTTTACCTTATTATTTCGGTATTTAAGGAACACAGACACAATATATCACTTGGTATATGGTTCAGGATTTAAGGAACACCGAGGATCCAATTTTTTAGGATCCCTTTACGCTGCCACCAAATGTTACACGGAGAATCTCAATTTGGTTTTTAAAAAAAAGATTAAAGGATTTCACAATGTATTTAAACTTAATTGTTATTACATATAGTAATATTTAATAATCACTTTAGAACAGGATAATATGAATAACAGGAATATCAGCCATGTAACGGCTTAGATGGTCCGAGTGAGACTGACTTCCCCAACTCATGCTGCAGGCAGACGGTCAAGCCCGTTGCTGCTGATGCAGCACGCGTCAGCATTTAAGCTAGCAGAGGCAGGGTGTAACAGAACGATCAATGATAACTCATTGACATTCAAATAACTTTTCAAGGAACAAATATCTTTATCTACAATCCGCCAAAGCAGAAAAATATATGTGGTACTGTGAGTATCTTGCACTTGTAGTTTGCGATATTCACCACCCAATAAGCCAGCAATTCCCACCGGCACAACACCACACCACTGTTTTCACTGCTGCACGATCGCTGTACCGAATATTTAGATTTGTCTGCCTTGACGGATAATTAAGCTTCTTGTTCCTTGATATCATGGACTTCCGCACATAAATGCCTACTTCTATCCAATATTTCGAATAACTTTTCTTCTAATTCATATTTTAGGGTTCCGTACCTCAAAAGGAAAAAACGGAACCCTTATAGGATCACTTCGTTGTCCGTCCGTCTGTGTGTCAAGACCTTTTTTCTCAGGAACGCATGGAGGTATCGAGCTGAAATTCATATCACATACTCCAGGTCTACGGTTCCTTGGAGCTGTGAATAAATCAAGCTTCTAAGCCAACGTAATCAAAAGATACAGCCGTTTATGCTGCAAATTTTCGAATTTTCTTGCACTTGCAAGGGAATCAAAACCTACAGCGTACTTCCCGTGAATTCAGAATCTTGAACCTTAGTACGAAGCAACGTATTATAGCACAGATATAGGAAGAATTGCCAAAATCATAAATTTTCAGTTACACCATATAATAAAAATATTTTTATGCAAATTTTGGACACTCGCAAGGGAATCAAAACCTACAGGATACTTCCCGTGAACTCAGAATCTTGAAACTTGGTACGCAGCAACGTCTTATAGCACAAATATAGAAAGAATTGCGAAAAACATAAATTTTTATTTACATCATTTATAATAAAAATATTTTGATACTTCCTTCCTATTTTGATACTCGGCAAGCCTCGTATCAAAAAACAGCACTCGAATTAAAATGACCTTCATTACGATACAGTTGCATAAATAGCTATATTGATATGTATAACAAAAACAGCAATATAAGTACATTGACACTGATAGAAACAAACAAGCCCAATAACATATAGGTATAGTCGCCTTGCAGCATACACTATGTACGTCTCACTCTTACGTCACAACCAAATTAGAAAGGTGTAACGAGGTCCACCAAAAAAGTAACGAGGTCATTCATCAGTAGATTTTACCTCTCATATTTTTCTCATACCGGGCGCCTTATATATGAAAAACGATTCTTAAGGAGTAAACTCCAAAAATACTATAACTTTTACTTATATACCTACAGGTTTGTACGGAACCCCCGGTGCGCGAGTCCGACTCGCACTTGGTTCTTTTATTTTATTTAATTACTAGAATTAGATGATGCTCGCGACTTCGTCCACGTGAATTAAGTTTTATCTATTTCCGCGGGAACACTTTAATTTTCCGGGATAAAAAGTAGCCTATGTGTTAAATCAAACAATATATCTCTGTGCCAAATTTCATCCAGATCCGTTTAGCCGTTCTGGCGTGATTGCGTAACAAACATCTACCCGTCCATCCATCCATCCATCCAAACTTTCGCATTTATAACATTATTATAGATTATAGTCGTGTCAGGAAGCAGTCTGTCGTCACTCGTCACTCGTCAGGTGCCATGGACGCGGTGAAGTCGCGCTGCCCGTTCTGCGACTGCGGCGGCTGTTGCGGCTGCAACGCGACCGACTACGCGCCGGCCGGCCAGGCGCGCGACATGGCGCGACGACGCGACATGCGCGACTTTGACGCGCGCGTCGAACGCGACTACCAGGCCATGCGCATTATGTACCGATAGCTTATCACCGATTCAATCATTATAAAAATTCAATAGATGACATTAATAATAATAAGTTTTATTTATTTACTACTACTATTTACTACTTAATCCACGCGAACGAAGTCGCGGGCATTATCTAATGCCCGCGACTTCGTTCGCGGTTAAGGTATAATTAAGGTTTTTTGATTCCCGCGGGAACTCTTAAATTTTTCGGGATAAAAAGTAGCCTATATTCTTTCCCGGGATGTAAAGTATCTTAAACTATCTACAGAGATCGTTTACATCCCGTTACCAAATTTCCTCAAAATCGGTTGAGTAGTTGGGCCGTGAAAGCGTAGCAGACAGACAGACAGACACACTTTCGAATTTATAATATTAGTATGCATCTTATTAACTTCAAGAGATCCGTGCCTCAATAAAAATAAATCGGTCTAAAATCTTGACCGGGGGTTACTGCCATCGCAGTTCTATGTCAGTTATCATGACGTTCCTAAAATAGAGATTATAATTCTAAAACACGAACGTCAACAATATTGAAACGATAAGGCTTTAGGTGATGGTAGTATACCCCCGACTGACTGATCAACGGAGTGAGCGTACAGCCATGCTACCTACTGGAGTTAAGACTTTTACAGGTCTTACTTAACAGGAAAAAAAAAATTAACCTTCTTACTGAATTTCATCAAAATCCGTTGAAAAGAATAAAGATGGGCCACTAAAGCGTTGCAGGCAGGCAAAAAAATTATAAATTATAACATTAAAACAACTTTAGGAGATCACTTCATTTAGTCAATATACCCAACGTCAAAGTCCATAAAGCTAAGTTCTGGTCGGGAACAAAAGGTCTAGCTCCTGTGCGTCGGGCCCCTACTTCTTAGCGTAGGCGTCGTCATCGCAGCGCAGACTGCTGGGGTTCTTCTCGCATATGAAGGCGTGGGGGGTCTCGCACTGCAGCTCTGTGAGCAGAGCGTCGCGGTACACGGCGCCGCACTGCCCGCCCGAGGCGCACTCGCCTGCCTCGCCTGCCTCGCCGGGCGAGAACTTGGCGTAGCCGGCCTCGGTCAGAGATTGACCTGAGTAATGACAGGTACGGCAAATAAGAGTTTATAATCTTGTACTACTTATATTAGGGAAGGGTGGCCTAGTTGCGACAACGCATATGTCGGTAACTGGATGGGTGACCGAATTTGGAAGTCCGAATTTGGCCCTTTCTCCGTGCCTCGGAGAGTTATTATCATCAACATCTGTTAACAATCGTTTTAACCTAAGAGTTGAAATAGTACTCTTAGTCGATCCCCGAGGTTACGTTTGCACCATTGATCTGCATCGCATGCGGAAGGACCATCGAACCCACCGCATTACTAACCCAACAAAACCCCTGCAATTAGTCACGACCCACAGCAATGAGGAATAAGACGCAAGGAGAGACTACTTATTAAAGTTTACCATATGCAGAGCGCTGCAGGCCTGGGTGCATATTTGTAAATAAATGTATGTTTGACCACCCGATGTGTCAAGTGTAAATAGAAGACGCGTGTGCCATTTATAAGCTAGCCGGGCCGCAGTGACATTTAATGGGCACCCCTTCCACTCTCCAACTCCCCTTAGGGCTTGTTCAGCGCCGGAAATATCGTGCAAATTGCGACGTGCGAAAAAAGGAACAAAAGGGCATTCCTAACCAAATATGATCTAAGTAACAAATAATACCTAGGCAAATGAAACTAACTTTATCTTTACCATACCATTAATGGTAAGGAATTCCCCTTGCTCTCCCCAGTCATGGAACCCGACAAACGCGACGTCCTTGCGGAAGTTTCCCACCATTGAACTGGGAGGGTTTGCTGCGAAGATTCTCCTCAAAACCTACGAACGAAATGTTATATGAAATATAATACGTGTACGACTTTCCGTGATCTGTGGTACAGACGTCGGTCTACTAGTTAGCATGTTCGACTGCGGCTGACGAGGTCTTGGGTTCGAGTCCCGGGTTGGGCCACATTAATTGCGTTTTTCTGACAAGAAATTCTCAGTATTAGTCCGGAGTTAGGAAGGTGGCGATGGTTTACCCCCGTGCCTCGGAGAGCACGTTAAGCCGTCGGTCCTGCGCCTGATCTTTCTCCGTTCGTGTCGGATTTGCCGTCCCGTCGGCTGTGAGAGTAAAGAAACAAAGTGTGCACCTGTGTAAGCGCACTCACTT